>JACAXG010000153.1:22651-375933 GCA_018881555.1 Amblyornis subalaris | reverse complement strand
TGGAACACCCTGGAAAAGGTGTCGTTGCTCCCTGTCCCACCCTCCATGCCCATGGAATCCAAGAGGGGCTTGCAAGGGCTCCTGGCTGAGGACTCCCTTAGAGTGGCATTTTCAAACAGCACCTCGAGTGCTACRCGCAGCACATCTTCAAAGGAGCAGTTCTGCAGTGTCCTRTAGCCATTGTTGCTGTTSTCAAGGAAAGGACCCAAGGCTAAACGAAAGAACTCCCAAATTTTGGCCTGTAGTGAGGTATTGTGTTGTGTGGAAGACTGGCTGAACTCYTGCAGTAGATGATGTGTTAAATTATAGATGGGGTTAATTATGTCTTCACTGGAACCTTCCCTGGCAGTCGTATAATGAAGGATTTTCATTCCTGTTCTCAGAAGTTCAGACAAGCTCTCAAAGGTTTTATTGTCAAAGTTGAAGAAAAGATCTATAGATTTTAATTTACTGACATTATAATTCAGCTGTAAGTCTTTTAATACGTACAACGTCTTTTGGATGGCTTGAGTGACTGCTGAGATATTGGCTGCTCCAGAGCTTTCCCCAAACTCTTTAAACACTGMTGTTATAAATCCTGACAGCTGATCC
The DNA here is from genome assembly GCA_018881555.1 of Amblyornis subalaris. NCBI lineage: Eukaryota > Metazoa > Chordata > Aves > Passeriformes > Ptilonorhynchidae > Amblyornis > Amblyornis subalaris. The sequence continues at coordinate 375,342 of JACAXG010000153.1, read as the reverse complement.
AATTCTTCACTGAAGACACCRCTTGAATTATTACTCAGCTTTTGCAAATGGCTGTGTAACACCTCCAAAAACTGCCCGTAGGCGACGACGCCCGTGTTATTCCACTCCATGGATCTCAGCTTCTCCCCGATGCGCCAGTAGACGTTCAACTCATGCCACCAGGCTTCACCCATGGACTTCTCTACAGCCCTCATCAGTTCAAACACAGGCAGCAGTAGGTACTGGTAACCTACATTTGTGCCTGTCATCGTAAAAAGCATCTTCTGGAGAGCTAGGAGCTGCTCTGGAAAGTTTTTGTGGTACTCAGGCTTAAGCAGATCATCCGAAAACAAAGATGGGATTTCTCGCATTCCACTCAAACGGTCTCTGAGGTCTTCCAGAAGCGATGGCGTGCTTGTGGAGAGCAACATTTTGAGAGCATCCTTAGTTTGCAACGTACTAAAATTAGAATTATTTAGCAGAGCTGGATTCCAAAGCATTGTAGCTAATTTTAAAGTGCTCTGAACTTCTTTCCACTGGGTCATTGTATCAAAAATGGAAGTCCCATTAAAGTCACTCTGTAATTGCAGTGATGTGAAGTTATACATTTCATCAATTATTTCCTTATTATATGGTTCCTTTAATTTATAATCATGATGTGGATTCATTCCCAGTTCAAGAAATGCATACAATTTCTGTAATGTTTCATTCTTCAAATTTCTGAATAGATTTAAGCTTTTTAATTCACTTCTATTCATTTTTTCCTCAAAGCCTTTTAAACGATGTAGATGCTTTTGTATGGCTTCTAAATCATCTGAATTAATGGACCTCTTGGAGTGCTCTCCACCAATCTCTGGTGACTTTATTTTTCTGGAGGCGAACAAAAAAGTGTTTTAGTGAATATGAAATCAATGCAAGTGGAAATGTAAGGTGATTTAGAGCAAAGATCATAGATTTGAATTACACTGTTAGTAATATCCCTTTAGCTAATGTCTTACCTTAGAACTTCCTCCAATTCAGATACTGAAGTGTGATTTTCTTTCCAGTGAGCAAAGGAATTACAAATAGATCTGGTCATCAAACTTTTTTCTTTATCTACAATGAAAATGTAAAGAGTATACTAGTAAAGATCACATAATTTTGGAACGGAGAAGTGCTATAATGGTACTCTGTCCAGAATAACATATGAAGTCAGGCCCCTACCACAAAACACCATATCCTGGTTAGAAATCCAAGCGCTCTTTTGGGGTGTAACTCTTCCTGGCCTTCCAAAGGAAGGGAGGATGCTGCCTGGCATCCTAGAAATGATTTTCCATGCCGAAATCATTCAGGAATAATTCAATGCCCCTGTGACCTGGATGCTACCAGAGCTCTCCTCCTGCTTTAGGAGCACTTTCCTATTAGTAATGCAGGGTAAGGTGGCCAAGTGTTTATCATGGTTTCTTTCCCTTCATTCAGGGTTGCTTTTTTACTGCTCACACATGAGCTTTGTCTGAAGCATCATTTATGTCTCCCATAGGCATTTATACCTGTCTTGATATCCCCATGTGCCCAGGCCTCTCACAAGCCACATCTCCATGTTTTCCCTGCTTGCACTGCATTAATCTTTCCTCTTACCCACCTCAACTTCCACAACCCCCATGAAACAGGTAGAGAAGGGACAGCATTACCCATCTGTCCCTTGTAGTGTTTAGCTGCTGTTCCTTTCCCTCGCCTGTTCACAGATCCCCAGTTAGAGGGTTATGTCCAGGACTGTCTCTGCTRGAAGTGACAGGGATTTAAAGGAATGGCTAATCTGGATACAAACACCTTGTTTTGCAGCCCAGCCCCAGTACCTGCCTTGATACACTGAGCTGAGTTGGACAGAGTCTACAACCAGAGGCAGATTTTGATATCACCTCCCAAAAAAGAAAATCAAGGTAAAAAATTACTGCTCCCCATTTCCACTGAGGCTGCAAATTCATGTTAATTCATTGTCTACTGACAAACCCAAGCTTTTTTACTCTTCCATTTGAAATGAGGCATTTCATTCACACTTGTAAAAAGCTGAAAGAAGAATCCATTATGCTGAGCCCTGAAGAGTGTGCAATCTGTATGGTTACTTATTAGCCTGCAGTTTGCTTCTCCTCAGCACCACAGGTTTTCAGCAGAGATATGACTCAGTGGAGGAGTCTTACCTTGCTCCAAGCAGTTCAGGGAATGTGGAGAATCTGTAACCYCATTCTGAACAGTTTTGAATCCGTCATCAGTCACGAGAGATGCGGAGACACTCTGAGCTGCCAGCACAACACTAAAGGGGGAAGAAAAAAAAAGGAAAATAAATTGTGGTTACAGGTTTACGAGAAGAAATAAAACAAAGGTTCTAATARGAAACAGCTGGAGTACAGCCTATCATTCTTAAAATGTCTGACAGACATGGCCCCTACTTTTAATTATTTGTTTGATCATGCACAAAATAAAAATACCAGGGGCTTTGATGGGAAGGCCATGATGGTCTATTAGCACAAACATACGTGTGGCACTCCTTAAGTGCACTTATTCAGAGAGTTATGTAAAATCTACAGGCCACATAAATCCTGCCAGCAGGTCTCAGAAAACACCCAGGGGACACACCAGCCATKTGATTCACTGCTACAGGGGAATTTCCTCCAAAAAGAAACCAAGAAGCAAGGAGACAAGGCTCCAGGGAAAGCAGGGATCCCGAGGGGAAAAACATCCGTGGAAGGAAGAAGCAATCACAAATAACTGTTAGCATTTCCAATTCTCCTTCTTTCCTCTTTTATGTGATAATAGCTGGGCTGACAGGGAAGCAAGGAATGTTTTTCAGTCTTAGGAAGGAACAAGCTGATAATCAGGTGTATTGTATCACAAAGGAAGTCATTTAAAGGACTGCCTGCTCAGGTGTGCAGGTTACTGAAAACTTCACCACGATTATTAATCCCTTTTGCTTCTCCTGTACAAAGAGCAGCTCTTCACTGTAGGCGTGGGGTCACTGGAATGCACCAGCTCKCTCTCACCTGCCTGAAGTTCTGCAGGTGATACACAAAGAACCTGGCTGGGCTGATTTCAGAGGCAGGAATAAATACATATTGATCTGTGGGAACAGGCTGCTACTGAGAACAGAGCACCAGGGATCTCTTCTCTCCTAATTTAACATAACGTCTCCATGCAGGTTTTGTGCACTTGGTGCCCATCGTTTTCATTCTGCAGATGTGCTTGTAAGAGCCTTAGAGGGGGGAGAAGCTCTTATAAATGACATATTTAGCTGAGCAATGGCAGAGCCAAGGAGGAGGCAGGCAGAGGCTTGCCAAAAATTGATGCATATCACGCAGATCAGAAGGGAGAAAACATGGAAACAAGTGTTGTTGCTGCCCTTTTATTTCAGTCTTGCAGGGCTTCTGCAGACTTTGTAGAGAAAAAGTTCAGCTTACGTGCTCAGCTGAAAAGCTATCTTAAAGAAACAACCAGGAGAATTTGTGAATTCAGTCTGCAAAACAGGTTTTTGTGAGTAATAACATTTGCTCCTAAACTTTCTATAGGATTCATGACTTGGAAGGTRCAGTGGTGGTGTTTATCACTTGGCTAATACAGATGCCACAATGAGCAAAGGTTCCTTTCTTCTATACCTTCCTATTTATACCACAAAAAACCTCCCTGTACAGCACTTCCTTAGGAGTTCAGTACTGCCTGAGTAAGAGACGTGGCCAGGCTCGCTAAGATGTGCTTTTGTAAGCATCATTAAAAGTCCTATTTGTGCAATCTCTTTGCAATAACTCTTTACTCATGCATTTACAGTGCCAGATGCCAGGCATAAAAGCACTGCACAGTTCTGGTGATGAAATTCCGTGTGCCTCTTTGTCGTGCCTGGGATAACTTCGCCCAGCTCTGCAGCTGTAGAGCAAAGGAGAGCAGCACAGTAAATATTAATTCTCCCTGGGCACTCAGACAGGGCTGGTGCTCAGGGTGGATTCTGAGAGCCAGCAAACACAAACAAATGCAATAATCCTGTGACTGAAACAGCAGCATGAACAAAATGCTTCTGAATAAAATTACAATTCTTGCCACACTGCTACTGACTCCTTTAAGGATAAGGATGTTACAACTTACACATAGGTCTCACCATGCAGCATGGAAAATTACTTAGATATTAAATGTACAGGTTTTTAAGTGTATGAAAAGTGGGTCCCTCTAAGCCTGGGTGCAATCAAAGTGGCATAGTTTCTACAACATCTTTTGGCATCTTTACTCAACTGCTAATGTATGCAAAATRAAAACAAAAAGCAGTCTGAAGATGCTCAGTTTCTTGGTGTCCTCCATGTTCTGTAACAACTGGACCCTTCAGAATATTTCATAGCAGGGTCAGTCACATATCCAGAAGATGACTTGGAACAGAGTCCCTTAATCTCTTGAGTAACTCAAGCCTTCTGGAGATCAGGGAGAGTTTAGCCCAACTACAGACCAGGAAAGGGATATCAGGCTAAGTCCATTTTGGAAGCTTGTATTGTCCTTGCTGCAAACTGCATCAACTATTTCAGCACAGTTAAATAATGCAGTTAAGCCAGCTCTGTTTTTCCTATAACCATTGAGCAATTGTATAACTGGCACTTTCATTTTCTAGTCAGATATGTTAAAGCCCATAAGYTAAAAAAACAGGCTCCCTCTCTTCTTGATTTCCTGGGACCAGTCTTGAAAGATTACAAGCAGCAGTAGATCAGGTAATCAGTTTTAAAAAACAAAATTATGTCTCCCCTACAAGTGCTTGAGGTGTTCCAAAGCAACCTGAACTTGGCTCTGTGCTTTCTTGATCCAGCCAGRAGGGCTTTCCTTCCACCAAAGGCAGTGGCTGTGACTCACCAGCTTTTCTATCTGCACAAGGGCATGACAGTGTCTCTAAGCAGGCTGGAAGAAAACTCCAGAGTTTATATCAAGTTCCCTTTAAAAGAATGACACAAGAGTCACTGGAAAACAACACACTGCTCACAGTTCCCAGAGACCTTCAGAGATGCCTAAGTGTGGAGCTGCACCATTCCCCAAACAAATCATGCTTTTAAGGTAACACCCTTCCCTCGAGAGAAGAGGTGATGTCCTTAGAGGCCAATAAACAAACCCACCAACTTCCAGTGCCTCTCTGGCATTTCCTCTGTTTTACCTGCTTGGATTCTGAAGGAAATCAATTATATCTCGCAGTTGCACATTGTCCTGGAACACATCTGGGGCCAGCAAGAGGAGATGCCACAGGGAGGTGTCATTCTGCACTTGGGAGACGAGCGTCAGGAACGAGACCATTTCGTTGACAAAGGTCTCCTGGTACTGGGGGTTGTGTTGCACCTTAACAAATAACAATGCAAGAAATTATTTAAGAACCAAAACCCTTGCTGCTGGGGAGTCCTTTTATGTTTTTCAGCTTGCACTGCACTTGTATGCAAGTCTGCAAACAATACATTCAAAGGATCTCATGACAGGCAATAACTGAGAGTGACTGTGCTTCACCTTCGCACCCCAGGTTGTACAATAAATTCTCTGCTCAGACAAGCCCTACAATTCACAATGTCCTAAAGAGTCCAAAGACTAGGAATACAAGAAAATTAATATCAATGCTCACCTTGGCAAAGCGAAAAAAAAAAAAGGCAGCTTTACCTTTAAAGGATTAATTTGCTTTAATTATATTGCTTTCCCAAAGACAAGTACTGCTTCAATCATGAATTGTTGGATCAGATGCAGGAGTCTCTGGATGAAGTTATACAGCTGAGGTAATACACAATTAAATTTATTGCCTTCCCAAGGTTTAAATATTCTTATTTACACCACATCCTCACGCTGTTCTATTGACCTGAGACTGCAGCAGGGCAAATAAAGAGGAGAGAGCCCTTAGTGGCCATGAGCTAGCTGATGGCTGGATGATCCCTGGCTTTCTGAGCCAGGTACTCAGCTCAGAGGTCTTTGGACTAACCCCATGCTCAGGAATTAACTCAGCCTCACCATGCACTACATGCACTTGGGTACTGAGAYGAGCAACTCCTGCCCAGGAGGGGCCGTGTTGTAGCTCCCAAACACTGCCCAGCGTGTGGGAACTGCCACAGCTCCCAGCTGCAGKCCCTAGGAAAGGTTCCAGGCACTCACCTGGGAGAGCTGGCTCCTGAACTCCTGGGCAAACGACTCCAAAAGTGACGAGCCAGTGAAGCAGAAGGTGTGGTGGATATTGGCTGCCATGCTCCCTCCCGTGGGACCGGGACGCGCCACGTACCGCGACAAGACCTCGCACAGCAGGGCTCTGAGATTGCCTGCAGTTGAGTGCTGGGGCTGCCTCTGAAAGAATAACAAGGAGTTCAAGGGAGCTGTAAGGCAACAGACTGTTTGGGGTGGTTTAAATGCAGGGATGGGACTTTTTTTCAAGGGACAGTAGTGACATCTGAAAAGCATTGTTGTTACGAGCGCTTACAGACAGACAGAACTCTAACAGGTGAACAGTGTCACCAAAACCCCTCGAACTCCTCATATAATACAAACAGAAATGTGTGTATAAGTGTTTGTAGGCCTTGACACCAAAACACAAAACCAGTGTCCATTACACTGTACCAAATTTCTGTGACAAAGGAATTGATCCTATAAATAGTCAATATCTACATAATAAACACACAGTGCCTCTGATGCCACTGCAGGACTATCATGGGCAAATAAATACTTCAATGTCAAAGCTTGTGACATCGTATCTTTAATTTCATATGAAAGAAAATACACTGTAAACACCTTAACTCACACAAGTTCTGAACAAARTATCCCACGGTACTGTGTGAGACTRTATTTTGTATTTCAAGGTATTATGTCCCAAGGTTTGCCTGGTTTCTGCCTAGAGGCTAATAAACTTCCCACAAAGATAAATCCACCCACAACCACTGTCTTTCCAAAATAAAGCACATTCACATAATAGGAGAGATCCTAAAGCAATAAAAGCTGTGTGTTGGTACTTTGAGCTTCTAATTCTTTAAATATGAGGATACATAAATGTTCACACTCAGCTATTATGCAAATACAGACTTACCTTCCCAAAATAGAGGATCCTGTTGAACATGTTGATGCTGGAAGTCAAGTTGGATGGTGATGAAATATCCTGAAGGTTTTTTTCTCCATGAGATCCCRAATCCCCAAATGCTGCAATAACAGTTTGAAACACTGTATTTTACTTGTGTCTTCTGAAACCTCTTTGCTACATAAAACCATGACACAGGACAGCTGCCCACAGCTTTGGGTGCACCATGATTATTAATCTGTTTCCAATGGCATCCTGTAAGCACTTAAGGGTTTTTCCTGATTTAAATAAAACTTGGATGACGCTATTTCCTTCTGTAACATGGGGCCACRACCTATGATTTTTATTTTTTTTTTAATAAAATGTAGAACTGAGTTCCTCCCTGACCATCAACAYGAGTCAATAGTTCCCTTAACTGTTCCTTGGTTACTTTTCCCCCCCCACGTCTTTGTACTTGGTCCCTTTTGCATTCTGCCTTTTCCTGTCTGTGCACCACAGAGGGTGCTGGCAGGAATGCTAATTGGAACACTGAATGGCTGGAGCAAAACAGGCAAATGCAAATCTGTAATCATTCATTTCATCGTGAGCTCCCTGCAGAAAGGACTRTCCATCATGATGGCTTGCAGATTGTACTAGCCATTACCATCAATAAATAATAATTGTAATGATTTTATGGAAACTTTCACTCTGAAAGTTCCTTCAGGAAAGAGAATCACATCAGAGGAGAACCAACAATAAATATCCACTCTGGCACAGAGGACAACTTATTTGCTGGGTAASTGTGGATAAAAACACATTTGAAAAAAAAAATCATAAGCTGTTTATGGAGAATTTGTGGGTAGTCAAAGGGCAATATTCCATAAATAGCCAGGTCTCTAATTAATGTCCAATCAATCTGTGATCTTGCATTGCTCCTGTGAAGCGCAACCATTTAATCCTGGTTTCCTGGCCAGATTCCAAGAGTCTTTTCTACAGACAGTTACTTGTGCTTGTTCCCAAGAATTTACACTAATGTCATGGCCATGGTCACGTGCCTGTATGAAACACATACATCATTTTAGCAGTGCTCTAAAAATTGCATCTCTGTCCAGAGAACTTCAAAAGATCAGCCTTCAAAGGGCAGAATTTCCCAGAGCAGTGAACAACCTACCCAGTGAGGCATTCCTGCTTTCAGGAACCTCTGCACTCCATGGTGATGGATGGCTCTCCTTGTCTGCACTGGATGAGCTYCTCCGCTTGCTGGGGGAAAGAAAAGAAGAAAGAAAAAAAAGAGACACCTGTAACAACTCACAGAATTCCTTATAATTAACTTACACCTTACTGCCTTAACTCAGAAGGTGTCTACAGCTGGATTTCATGGCAAATGTGTTGAAATTTGGGTTATGCAAAAGTCAAGGATGCAAAAGTACAGAACTACACGGCTATGAACTGTATGCCCTTACCCAGAAACCCTTCCAGACTACAGAACCTTACTTCATCCTTCCCAAATATTTCACTACAGGAGAAAAGGCTGGAAGAAGTCAGTGTTGAGCTTGGCTTTTGAACTTAGTTCTCTTTTATTAAGGGAAATCTCAAGCAACCACACCTTACACACCTTGGTAAATGCCTCTAAGGAACAGAATCAAAGATGAGAACCTTGCCCATTTGCTCTGTTGACCATTGGTTATACACAGTTTTAGGGCAAGTTATAAAACAGTTTAATAAGAGCTTCAGTGAGTTGCACAATGGGAGAGGAGAAAAACAGCCTGGATTAGCTGAATATTGCAGAATATTACATCCAGGTAGTGAAGGGCCACAGGTCAAACACTCTGCCTTTGTGACAAACTCACCCATGGGGATCCTGCTCCTGCGGCAGAGCTGCACCTATTCATCTGGAGCCTTCCCCTTCCCAGGCCACCTTTTCCTGAGGTTTTAGACTTTGCTGTATCCTGCTAGTTAATAGTCAGTGTTTTTCCTTGCAGAACACACTAAGGCTGACAGTGACCGTACAGGGGTAGGTATGGCCTCTTAGCTGTAATGATACCTCACACAGCACCAACTTGGAGCATCAAGAGTGGTCAAGATGCTCATTAGTGACTCATGCGACTGGATCTAGAGTCTGGCCAAATCCTTTGATTTTTGAGTTGGCAGGAAAAACCACTTATCTCCCAAACAGCTTTTCAGAAAGCAAAAACAGAAAGCAAGGAGGATTTGTAGCTATTGAAACCCATGAAAGACCTCCAGCTTTGGCACTAGAAGCTTCCATTCCTTCATTTCAATACCCCAAATGAACCATTGTTTAACATGCCCAGGGAAGAACAATGACACTGAGGAAAGGAGCTGGGAATCCAGGCATCCAGTCTCCACGTGGCTTTGCCCTCCCTCTTCTCTTCTGCTGCATGACCTTGAATTTGATTAGGATTCTTATCACTGACCCGACCCACAGTCATGCAAAAAAAAAGTTCCTTTGCTTTGATCTGTGTGAGCTGAAGCATTTTTCTCACAGAGCAAAATTCTCATCTACTATCAAGCCTGAATGAAYAGACACATTCCTGAGAGCTGTCCCTAACGTGAATATTTCTTCAGTGTCCATGTTGCAGCTGATGTTCTCATTTCTAAGTGTCAGATATCTGTTATAACAGGTACCTGGTGTGTATCTATTGTGGACACACTTGTACATACACACAGACACACATGGATGCTCTCAAAGCAGGCTTTGTTTTACAGCTYCTAACACCTGGAAATATTAAGATTCCCTTACAGTCTGAGAGAGGAGATGTCATTAAGTCTTGGCAGCAGATCTTCTGGTGYGTAAGGTGTGCCCTTACACCTGGCATCGGAATCACACAGCACCGTTTGCAGGAATGGGAAGAAGCCTGCGCTGGGAAGGTTTCGGGGTGCAAGATAACCTGGAGAAGGAAAGAGAAGGAAAATGCCATTATGATGATGAGAACATGCACTTTTTGGCCATATGCTTCTGTCAGGATGTGCTATTTTCCCTTCCTAAACCACAGGACAGATTCTCAGTTTCACTGAGGCTCTTTTACTCTGCCCTGGCAGTACCATCTGCCAAATCCAACCAGAAGCACCTCCTCAATGCTGACAAAACCATCACAGGCTATTTAATCATAGAATCATGGAATGGTTTGAGTTGGAAGAAACCTTAAAAATTGTCTAGTTCCAACATGGAGGAACTAGAACATGTCTAGTTCCTGCCATGGGCAGGGACAGCTTCCACTAGACTCAGCTGCTTAGGATCCCAGTTAATAGGAAAAAGAGCCGAGCTATTTGTTTATAAGATACCTGTCAGTCCTGAAGCAACTGCAGACTTTCCTCCTTCACTTCAAAATCCAAGAAACAGGCAAGACATGACAAAAAACCCCCTTAGATTAAGGTATCTTAATTCTGCCTTTGAAAAATACAATAAAATAAAAGCAGGCGCAAGGCCAGAGTAACCTGAAGCACCCATGAGAACATGTTCTCCAAGGCTTGTTAGATCAGTTTCTATGCAATACCACAACCTTCACTTCCAAGCCAGGCTGCTAAAACAGGGCTTTTTCTCAGCTTTTACCACAGGAAGGGGCAATGGATCCAGGACCAACAAACATCCTCTGCCTTTTGTGCAGACCTGCCCCGGGAAGGCAGAGGAGCAATCCATCACCACCRCCTCCCGTGTGTCCTCCCAGCTCAGAGCAGCTCCAGCACCATCTGCCTGGTGACCTGGGATGCTGGCAGCCAGCCCTGAGGGCTGAGATCTATGTCCCTGTTTCCCATTTCTCCAGACACAGAGTGGACCTGAGCAATGAGACACCTGAGTATTTTATGTGCCACTTGCCCCGTGCTGCTCGCTGCCAGCCCGCAGAGTTCACGGCCGCTCTTCCTCTCAGAGACGAACGCTCCCATCAATCTCCCAACTCTTTTGCTGGATCACAGCAACATGTTATTTAAAATAATCATTTGGAAAATTACCTGGCAAACGACRTTGCTATTATTTCTGCTGTGGAAAGGAGCCAGATTTACTAAAGGCCCGCARGCAGGCTTGTGGTAATTGATTACCTTGTTCTTTAGTCTTCAAAGCTGACCTGTGACTCTCACCCAGGCACAGCTTTATCTCTCACGCCTCCAACAAGGACATAGTACTACATTCGTACTACATCTATCCATTCTAGCAGTGGTTCCCAAAGGGCTTGGCAGTGCTAGGGGGAGTACATGGCTGGTGGTCTCCTGGATGGAGATTGGACTTTCCTGAGCTTTCCTCAGCACAGCTGGTCACTGCATTTCTGAGTCAAAACACAAGAGCTCATGGTTTAGCATGGSAGTTCCCACTGCTCTGGGCAAGCAGCACCTGCACAGAGGACTCTGAGACCTGCAGAAGTAAAGGCACCCACTTTGACGGTGGTGTGATTCTCTTGTACACCTCAGCAAAGAGCTGGCCTAGAAAGTCAAAGGACATGGATACCCTGCCAGAGGAGAAGGCTCCCTGCTGTGGGAAGCTCCCCCAACATTCCAAACTACCTCAGGAGTTATGCCCCTCCTTCCCTCAGGAGTTACACGGCTGGCTGAACCAGCTCCTGGTAATCACAGAGCACCAAGGGCACTAAAAGAGCTCTCTTATCCCTACAGGCAGAACTTCTGGTGTTGGGACCAAGCATTCACCACTCTAAAGGTGCTGCAGGGTAATTAATCTGCTGCTCATGAGGGAAACTTTAGAGCAGGGCACTTTAATCTGGAAGCATCCTTGTGTGAATATCCCTGCCATGTCTGTAGTGTTTGCCCTTTGGGATCACCAATTATAACCCTGCACAGCATTCTGCATACATGGGCATTTTCCTCTCCTCATCCTTCTGATCTCCCACACCCTCATTCCCATGCAGGGAACTGACTCACACCAGTCCAAAAACGCACACCACAGACCTCACTGGATCGATGTCCCTACCAAAATGAAGCTCCAAAGATCTGGGAAGGCAGAAGGCCCGGGAGGGAGGGCATAACCACAATGATGTGTAGGAGCTGGGAGGGAAGTGGCTCCACCCTTCACTGCCCTCCACATCCACCAACAACCACCAGGGCCAGGAACTAAGTTCACATCTCTTAGTAGACCTGGAGCAGCTAAAGCTGTGTAACTCCTCAGGGAGAGGCAGAATGGGGAATACAAGGATGTGTCTGGGAGCTTGGGGAGCACCGATCTTCTCCAGAGACATGCGAGATGTTTTGAGAGGTGAATAAGGAGGAGATCCTGATGAATCCAGAGCAGCAGAAAGGCTCTTCCCTGAGGTACAAGTGGCAATAACAAATTTTAGAATTGGACTCAAAGGTGGCACACTTTGAACTAAGTGGGCAATTAAACCATCAGCTGCTCTGTCACAAGCGAGGTGCTCAGCGCAAGAACGCAGCGACGATATCGGCTCTTTCTTTTCCTTTGAAACAGCAGCCCCAAACATAAAGAGACARGAATTCACGACCTGAAGTTTGGAAGTGCTGCCACTCGTGGTGGTGGCACAATGCCTGTGAAGACACGGTTGGCCCATGAGGCTGAGGTACTGGGTGAGGCTCTGCCAACTCGCAGCAGATGCTGAGCAGGTTGCTGGCAGCCGGGAACAGCCGTGGGGCCCGATCCACCCCTGAGTCACTGCAGGCGTGAACCAGTGTAAAACCTGCAATGCTCTTGGCACAGGAGCAGTGGCAATGCCAGGGAGGACTCTTCAGGAAGAGGCCTGGGCTCCGACAGCATTTAGAGAATCAAGGGAGTTTTTCAAGAAAGACCCTGGCACAGAAAAATCTGAAACATCTGGGCCAGATTCCMAGTTGGTGTAAGTCAGACCTACGCTGGTTCTCAGCCCTGCGTCCTGCAAAGGGAGGAATTTACTGATGACAGGGTGAGTCAAGAGATTAATGCTCTTCCTGCCCTCCATCTCCTTGCTCGTGGTAAGGAGAGGTGACCCCACAGAGCCACCCRGGCTGTCCTGCCCACACAGACAGATTCCCTGCTGGCCCTGCAACCACTGCACGGATGGCCAGGGAGGAAGCTGCTCCTGACTCCCTTCAGTGCTTCAGGAGACCTAGGTCCTGTCCTAGAGACCTGTCCCWGCCTTGGCTGAGGTTTATCCACCACATCAGTACACAACGTAAGCACCAGCTAGGAAATGTGACAGAAGGAAAGTTGTACGTGCTCTGCAAATTTCAAAGGACAGTCTTCAGAATGTGATAGTTTTCCCAATYTGAAACAGAACACCCCCACTAGTGACTTTTGCAGTATTTCTACTGTTGGGAATCCCTCAGTCTTCCACAGGTAGCTCCTTCTCCCRCTCAAACCCACGGCAATGCCATATCCAAGCCTCAACTTCATGATCCCACATCACACAACAGAGCAGATCCACAACACCTGACAATTTTTTTTCAATCTCCTCACTGCCTTTAGCTTTAAACCTCTYAATTTACTAAAACTACAATTCCCTTTGGAGAGTTCCACTACACTGCCTATGAGTCAAGAGATCACTGCACCCACTGCTGTCCCATGTCTGAGCTGAGAGCTCAGCCTCTCATATTTCTGGTCAAATTGACRCATCTGCAACCAAAATCCAAGTCCAGAACTGTATCCTGTTAGTAAAGACTGACTTTGGTTCTGCCAGCAGCAGAATACCAAGCACAGAGGCTTTTACTGTTACCTCCTCACAGAGATTTTGTATCCCCACTGAAAGAAGGGCTCCAAAACTGAAGGAAAGACAAGCATCCCAAAGGGCAGATGAGGCCAAGGGCTCAGTGCTGCATGGGCTGGTTCTCCCTGTTCAGTGGCATCTACCCAGGCCAGTCACATCTCCAAGAGCTGGAAAGCAATAAGGCATGCAGAGCAGTAATAATAAACATAAGACACCAATTAATACATGCATGCCACCGGAAATCCTGGCATTTCCCCACTTGCTCCTATTCAGGATAAAATGAAGAAAATTAATTTCTCCTATTTTTCTGAACGTTGTAAATTCCAGCACACTTCCTGTCAACATGAGGAAAACGTTTTGTTTTCTTCAGGTAAAGGTGCTTGGTACAATAACGATGAAAAATGTCAGGGTAGTTCTAAATGTCATACAAGAGGGATGAAAATGACTATTTCACTACGATCCCTAAGATTAATTGAAATTGACCCAAATGTTTAAACCTAAATGGGCCATGTTTCACGTTGCCACATTGATTTTCCTGCTTCCATTGCACTGAGATTTCTGGCATTTGCATTATAGCTGAGTCCAGCCATTTGCTGATCCAACCAGGAATTCAGCACAGCACCATGAAGACAGCAGCCCCCACCTGAGTTTTTCCAGTTTCTACCCAGCCATAGTTTAGTGTCAGATCACCACCACTCCTTGGGCATGAAAAAATTCTCTTGGCTTCAGAATTCACACACTCTGACACTTCATATGCTCTAAGTCCTTCCATATTCCCTCCATAGTTCATAAAAAATCCATACCAATCTCAACTCCCCCACTGGTGAATTAGAGGCATTAATGAGCAAATGGCTTCATTAGGAAGTATTGTGTTTAATTGAGAATGCATTCAATCATTGCCAAATCATACGAGGAGACATCAAAACTGGGAGTTTTGAGCTAAGAAAGCGATGGTCAAAAAGTGGTTTGATAAAGGAGTAAATAAAGTCAGGAATCACTGATTAAAAGAGTGAGAAAATGATCACCCCTCACAACACAGGACAGCAAAACACAGTGAGATCAGGAGTTACCTGGTAAATGGGAATGAAAATACCTTTTATTAACAAATATCAAAATGCTGTGGAGCTTACTGCCATGGGGTAAAGTAGACATTGATTTCAAAAGAATTAGGCAATTTCACAAAAATAGATTTGTCAGTGGCTACTGAACATGATCACTTGGATTCAACCCCTTCAGCTGCTGGCTGAAGAAACCTTAAACCTTCCAGGATTTTTGTAGTGGAGGGATCACTCTGTGCTCTATATTTTTACACTCTCAATCATCCCTGAGCAGTGGGGGTCTAACCCAAAGCAGCAAAAAACCCCGAACTGTTTATCAGCTGTGATGCATATTTATCTCAAGAGTCACAAAAAATTCTAAAGAGAAGATTTCCTGCTATGGTGATCTCCTCCCAACTTTCTATGCCAAATGTGTACACACAGCCTTCTGGCTTCCTTTTCAGTCTTTCTCATTGTCACACAGCATCACTTTAAACTTTATTTTTCAATAATCAGAGACAAACGTGCCTGTTTCATGATATGAAGGAAATTGTTTCACTTCAACCACATGCAACTGCCCATTTCCAGCTTTGTTCACATCTATTTATCAGTAACAACTTAAGCTTTTTTTTTTTTTTTTAGAAAGCTTTATGATAGTGCTAGGACTTTGAATCTCTCTCCAAAAACTAAACCAAATCCTCAAATCTATGGGATAAGATTAGTTTTTAAGCAGRGTATTTCTAACACACATGGGGAATGGTCCAAATACCCAGCTGGCCTATTCCTTACCTATTAAAAGAGAATATTTAATTGCCATGGCACTTCTATTGCTGTGACATTTCAGTGGGTTTTTTTTTCTAGTATCTAATCTGACCCTCCCCTGGCACAATTAAAGGCCATTTCCTCTCATCTCTTCCCTTGAGACGTGGCAGAACAGACCCACCCCCACCTCACTACAGCCTCCTTTCCCATCTCCTGCTTTTTGAAATGAAAGCTCAGCCAGACCCCAGGTAACTCCACCCGGACACCCAGTGTGGCCGGGTGAGATACAAAGCCTTGCATTTTTTTATCTTTACAGCAACAGCATCCTTGCTTTSTCATGATGTCCTCAGCAGTCTGCCTAGGACAGCACAATCAAAGCAGCAGACAACTCACGGCCAGGCTCCTCCCTCCTTCGCTGGCCTCCACGGAGGAAACGTTTCATTCATTGCTTAATTCTTCCCCCAAGCACTTCAGGCTCTGCAGTAAGACCAGCCCAGAGCAGACAGCATCTACTTCCACGCTTATTAAGACTAGGCAAGCTGGTTCTGCTCGCCCACAGACCTTCAACTTCCACCCCCTTATTTAATAACTTAAACATCAGCACTTGGATCTGATGGCATCGGGTTCACGGACTGATCAGGGAGAACATAAAGAGCAGAGAGCATAAAAAACACAAAGGAGCCAAAGAGCAGGAAGTGTACAGGGAGGAGAAAGAACCCCCAAACCAAAGACAAGAACAAAGGAGGGGAGGTGGAACCTGGAACCCTTCTAAGTGGTATTGCAAACTCAGGTCAAGGTGGGGAAATGACAGAGCTGAGGAGGTTGACAGAGTTATGGAGGGATGTTCCACTGCCTGAAGCACAAACACACCAGGAGAGAGCAGGAACTGCACAAAGCCCTTTTCCTACAGGGCTTTTTTCAAGATATATTTAATGCAGACAAGGCTAACCTGGTCTTGTAACACAGCCAGCTTGCTTTTGTCTGTACGAGCAGCAGGGCACTACACAAACAGGACCTAAGAAGAGAGTCAGAACATTTCCCAGCAAGAAGCTGGAACCTAAAAGCTTAAATCCATATCTAGACTCTTGAGAAAACACCTGCACAAAAACTGTGTTTACCAAACCAACATCTTTCAAAGCTGAGTGCCTCCAGGTAGCCTCCAGAGCCCAGGTTTAGATTCTTCAAACAAAAGTGACCTCCTTTCCAGAAACACAGACATCAACAACTGCTAATTTCAGCCTAAGCCAAACTGCTCAGCACCCTTGGAAAAATACTTCTGCCCTGTTAGATCCCAGCATATGGATTGAGATGTTTCAGGAAGTCAATTAGAATTAAGTGACCGCCCCAAGGCCCTGCTTCAATGGGGAAGGAAAAAACAGAGTGGTAACTCAGGAGTTCCTGTCTCCAACTCTGAGCATCCTTCAGTCACACCCCACAAGGAGGAAGAGTCTGTGGAAAGAAAAGGAAGTGTGGAGATTTATGACAAGGGAGGCATTATAAAGATCACAGTGCTCTCTTTAGGCAATGGGTCTCCAAGSTAAGGGGAAGTTTGGGCAAGACAGGGAACTGTATCCAGACAAGGCTGGGCGCTGCTTCTACATGCAAGGAAATCACTGTGTATGTCTATTCCAGCAAACGTGGGGTTAATTAAAATATTCCATACCCCCTTCAGCTCTGTTTTAATGAAACAGAGGGTTGCATGGCAGTCTGCTCCCTGGCACAACAGAATGAAACACAATAAAGTTTGCATCAGATCTAGGAGACCTGATGAGGCATTTTCACTGCGGATGAGCACAGACAAAAATCTCATGTCTAGAAAAGGGGAGAAAACCGACAGAAAAGAAGGGGAGGAAAATGTAAAGGAAAACAAGGAGTGGGGCTGCTCCACCACAGGCAAGTGGTGAAGGAGAGCCTGGAGTCCGATGTGTGCTTGTCTGTGTGCAGAACAGGCTGAACCCTGGGGATGGATTACRACTTGCATAAATACCCATGACTTATCCAAATGAATGGAGAGGCCTGTACAGCTGAGCCATCATCCCAATTCCCTGTAATTAGCATGGGAACCCATTAATTTTTCCACATTACTGGGAAGAGAGATGAGTTCAGGTCCCTCCAACTATGAGGCAAATTCCTATAAAGTACAGCATATTTTCAGAGTTTTCTTACCTCCAGATGAGATGCCTTCTAAAGCATCAGAGATTTCTGCTCAGGGGCTTGTACTGATTTTTCCAGCCAATTCTGGAGCTGTTCAAATCCTAGCCACCCATCACACCAAGAATGAAGGGGWTGTAGCTCAGAGACTCTCCCATCCTGGGCCTTCCTTCTCCCAGGAGCACTGGAGCCAAGAATGAGAGCAGAGTGTGACTATCTGCTCCTAGGAAATRTGCCACACAGCTCTGGCTCTAAACTAGCCCTGAACAGCTATGCTGGTACAGATTAATCAATTCTTATGATATTCCCCCACAATACCGGCTGCAAAGAGCAGCCTCGTGGAGGACTCTGCTACTGAGTCCCTGACAAACACCTCTGAGTGAAGGCAATGCACCCTTGCAGGCATCTCCACAACGCTGCTGAAATCTGGGTGGAAATTCTGGGCAGAGGTGAAGAGTAAGATGTGCCTCACTGGGAGGAGTTTGGGCAAGGAATTCCCTGGCAGAATGTGGTGGATTTAAGACCAGACCCAAGAGCACAGCTTCCTTCCACGAAGAAGGGAGAGTGTGAACGAGGCATGGCTTTCACAGGCTGTCCCGGGCAGCGCCGGGGGAGCAGACCCACCAAGGTTTGTCCCACATCCTCCCCACAGCCCAGCTGAGCAGGGTTTAGGAGCGAGCGGAGGACTAACCACACCCAAGAGAGCTCCTACCGGGAATCCTGATGAGGTCGAACCGACAAGGAGGGGAGAGGAGGCCAGCAGGACAGGAAGAAAGCGGGCGGGGAGGGTGTGACGGGGCGTGACAGGGCTCGTTAAAGCTCGCCTTTAATTGGGCTCCTCTGCAGACTGAGTGGGCTGAGCCCTGAGGGACAGATTGTATCTCACACACAATTCCCATACCTCGCTRAAACCTATAGGATGGAAAGGGACTTGCGTCCCTACTCTAGAAAACAGGTGATACAGGCACAGAAGTCTGGATGATACCATCAAACCCGGCTTTCACCTGCAGGCTTCCAATCCAGAGTTTCCTATTCCACACACATGCCACAAAACACATCCCAATGCCTCCTAGCAGAGAGAAAGGCTGAAATAAAAAGGTCGAAAGTCACAGCTGCGATGTGAATAGTAAGTTGGATGGGGATTTTGTTTGTAAGATTCTCAGATCATCGCAGAAACTGGGTATGCAGACAGTGAAATCTCTTTTTCATTTCTCCTGACAACAATCTCTGCTGACCTGGAAACACATCATCAAACAGAATCCCTGAATAAAGAAGAGAGGTGTTTCGGKTTTTTTTTTACCTCTTAGATACAAGATGCTTTAGGTGTGAAGAAAATTATTTATCAGATTTCAGCTCCTTGTTTTCCTCAGTTCTTGGTTTTCCTATGAGCATGTCTTGACTGCTGACATTTAYTTGGCATGTCATTTCCCTCTGAAGATCAGCCTGGCACAAGATCCCTTTGCATTAAGTGCTACACAAGATAATTCAGCACAAGCAACTTGCTCCCCTTGCCACTTGTTCACTCTTGACTGATATTTGCCAGGTAATTTCTCTACATAATCCTCCATCTATTGAATGTGCATTAGATGGCCTTCAGAAGAATTTACTATCTCGAATTTGAGCTGGTTTAATTGCAAAAAATAATAGATTTCACGATATTTCTGTGGCCCTGAACACACGAGATAAGCTTTCAGACTGAGATTTTTTGTGGGGTTATCACTAAGGCTCCAAACCTCAGCMTCTGAGTGGCTTATTCTACCCCTGTGCCATTGATTCCGTGCTTCCCGACTTTTGTCTGCCTGCAATAACCCCCTGACAGCAGAACTGGAAACAGCTTCTTGTCACTACTTAATGATTCTGTCTTAAGGCAAGCTCTGGAACTCAGCGTAAGGTGAATTTTATGAATAAAATGAATAAAACTCCCTCTTGTAATAGTTTTCCTCGATGTGTCCACCCCCGCCTGCTTTTCTATCAGAAAAGAAAGTTCCCAAGTGATTTATCTTTTGCTTTTCAAGCAAAAAGTTGATACATTTTTTCCAGTTGTCAGGGAAAAAAAAAAAAAAGAGTAATTGTCAAGCAACTGTTCTTATTTAACTAGAACGGCAGCAGAAAGTGGCTGTTTGATGCTCTGGTTAACATTCTTCTCTATCCTCTYGGGATTCTTAGATGGTCTCTGAACATCTGCATCACAAAAATACACCAAAACCACTATTTTCCAGCAAAAWACCTCTCCCACAACAGAGTTCCTATCATCCACTTCTAAGAGAGACAGACGCCTACTCACATACTTAGTGAGACTTGTACTAAAATAAAATTAATCTACAGAAGAAAAGGGAACTCATCCAAAGATACTGCCCAATCTTCCCCCTTCCTGCAAAGCACAACTGATGGAGCTACCTGCAGTTCCTAAGATTATTCCTGCTAATTCATTAAGGCAGAGATGTGATCATCCAGAGCAAAACTGCTCCAAATAAATATAGATTCAAATTAATAACTGTGTCAAATAGAAGAATAAATATTTCACCATCCAGCTGGTTCCCTTGACATCCAACTTATCTGCTATATCAGGGACAGGAAGTACAACTGATGGGGCAGCGTGGGAGGTCTGCCATTTCCACACTCGGCCAAATCTGGGATTTTCACAAAGTACAACGTGTCCTGTCTTGCCTGCTCCAACTGGTCCAAGGGAATTTGGGAGAACTTGGAATATATAACATGCCGAAAGAGGTCTCGGGCTTGGGGTTAACGAATGATCCTAACACATTAAGAATGTCCTTTTCCATTAAGAATTCCTGTGATACTTTCAGGMAGTCACCTGCTCTGGCTCTCCATCTCTATCTACAAAAGGAGATACACAAAGTTTCACTGGAATCAGGCTGTGAGCTCCCTGCAACAAGGGCTATCCTAATGGCATGTCTGATATTTGTCACAGTGTGGTCCTTCCTCACACATCACACAGGAACAAAGAGGTTTTAATCAGAGAATCACACCTGTCACTAACCAGGGTGAACATCCCCAGTGTTCAGAGGCAGATCCCTCCTGATCTCACACACGGGATAGATACAAACACTGCAAGCCTGCTGCTTGTCTCCTCTGCTGCCAGACACTGTCTCCTCTCCTCCTGCATCAGTCTCCCTGCCCCAAATACAAAAATCCAACACTGCCCATGCCAGGGCCTTGCTCTTGTCGTGGGTCATCCATGGTGGTGTCTCTGCCATCCACCAGCTGTTGCAAATCTTTAAGGTCCCTTCCAACCCAAACCGTTCTATGACTCCATGATTTGATTCAACTCAAAACTAACACTGTGAAAGGGAAAAAGGCTTCCAGCTGGATAAACTCCTTGCTCTGCTTTGCTCTATAACTTCATGAACAAATGTGCCCAGGGGCTTCTGATGGTGATAAGGACTCACTAATCAGTGGAAGTGCTTTAGAGTAGATCCAATTGCATCCCTGCTCTGAGGTGCAGACACCTTCTCCCGACCCAAGGAGCAAGGCTCACAAGAGAGAATCAGCTTGTGCAAACTCTTCACCCATTTGACCCCAAAAAACTATTCACCCACCCAGAGAGCTGCTATTTTCATTAGAAAGRGCTCACATGCACCATCAGGTCACAGGAGCCAAGCAAGTTACCTCTCTTCAACTGAGCCTTAGCAGCAASATGCTTAAATGTGCACATTTTGCCTGTGGCACGCACAAGGTAAAATCTTTCATGTTGACCAATCTCATGTTTGCTACCTCACCTCCATAATCACACTTGAAGCCTCTGCCCTCACTCATTTTACTGRGTAAGCTCTCCCCCAGCTGCCCTCTTCTCCCTCAATTTATCCTGGAAATCYATATTGCTGTCTACACAGGAGTATTGGAATAAATCTCGATGAGACAGTTCTTTAAAGTTGTTTTCTAATTATAAAGCTAATTTGGAAAAAAAAAAACACATAAGCAGAAACAACCTCAGAGGAACACACACATTTTATTTACAGCATGATGCATCCCAGGAAATCACCACTGGAAACTACACGGAGCCAAATTTGTAAAAGTAACAAAACGCATCAAATGAACACATCAGTCACTGAAATGAGAACTCAACCCCACAGACATAAAAACAAACCAGTTACTTACAGTTTTGCTGTGGTTCTGGAGGGAATTTGAGACGGATAATGGCCAAGATTATGAAAACAACCACAGGCCAGGAAATTAAAACAAACGACCATACCTATAAAACAGCAATGAAAATGTATCGGTTACGTTTGTCGCGTTGATGTGTCCCAGAGCCTGCCTGGAATGTACAAGCAGTGCCCTAAATGAGTTATAAGGTGCATCRTAAATCACACCTGTCTTGGTATGCATACAATTAAAACCCAAGCATTATCTGTTCAGGAAGAAAAACTACGGAAGATTTTAGGAACAAATAACAAGGCTGAAAGCAACACAAGGTTTCAGTTTGGCTCGTAATTACGGGGGACAGTGTTTACCCAGCTCTGAGACACTGCTATGTCACAGGGAAAGCATGCTGAGAAGCACCRACTGAAAGATAAAAGAGCTGCAGGGTGAAAGGTTGGTTTCACTTTCAGTGAAATTATGGGTAAATATGACTTTGATGTAATTACACCCCCAAATTAACGTGTTTGGCAAGTCTACAGCGGTTTTTTTCCCCCCAAAATTTCACTGTTCTTCACAAACAGTGGAGCCTCATGGTAGAGCTGAAAGGATTTTCACAGGGGTTATGTACAAGATGTGGAGCTCGAGCAGGGTGAAGGAAAAGGGTTTATGGAGTTGTGCAGCTACAGAAGGCACATTTGAACACCCATCATAAAGATGCCTTGTAAGAGCTTCTGACCCCAGGAACCCAAATTCCTGGCACCTTTCCATTTCCAGACTGTAGCACTGCATACAGATGAGCTGAGAYGAATCCYAGGATGGTTTKGGTTGAAAGGGACCTTAAAGTTCATCCCATTCCACCCCCTGCCATGAGTAGGGACACCTTCCACTATCCCAGGTTGCTCCAAGCCCCAYCCAACCTGGCCTGGGACATTTCCAGGGATAGGGCAGCCACAGCTTCTCTGGGCAACCTGTGCCAGGGCCTCCYCACCCTCAGAAGGAAAGATTTCTTCCTAATATCTAATCTAAGATGGAAGAGAAATSATGTAGAATTGGCCTAGTGTGTTGAAAACCACATGATCATTTATAGATCTCCTGTCTCTGACACAAGGGTTGACCCTTTCAATGGACTAAGAAAACACAGTCTGCTAATCATCTAGTASAGTAAACCAACCCAGGCAGGAGGCCCAAAGTCTTAAAACTACAAATCTTGGAGTTTTTTGAGCTAGGAAAYTGTAATTATTCAAATAATCCCCTGCTTTTGCACTAGCTGGCTAGCTGGCTCCCATGCTTACTAGATTAGAGTTTTCCATCCATCAGTAGTTAAGATCAAACTACTCTGTGCTATGAAATTGCTGTTCTATCTTCATGCCAATTTTTGTAACTGCAAAGATGTCTTTCTTCAAAATAATCCTGTTTTTCATCGTTGTGTTGCTATTTTTTTCAGATCAGCACATATTACCCAAAGCYGGTTTTCCAAAGTAATTCCAAGCCCATAACCGTGTTTTCATTTCCTGTAACACTTACTGGAACATAAAGCCAAACAGACAGACAAACAAATCCTGGAGAGCAATTTGGCTTAAAGATGGTTGTTTCACAGCTACTCCCTCCCTATCATCCCTGATGAGGTGACACAGGCTTRGAAGTAGGAGCAAAATTCATGCCCCAAAATAGGCAAGCGACAGACATCAAACCACAAGGCACCTGCCCACACACCCCTTCAGGGGGTGCTCCTATAATTTCAGCATTCAGCAACATTTTAGCTTTGACAGACAGGACCCTTCCTGCCTTTTATGCATACACTGCCAGCTTGTGACAAGATCCATCACTGACACTGACATATTTGAGCAATTTTTTCTATCAGATGCTTTCCCTATAATCAGTCCCCAAACACGCAGTTTAGCTGTGATTAATTCTCATGCAAACGGTGTTATTAATGTGTCCTCCCTGTTTAGCACCACACAGGCTAAAGTAAAATTATGGGGTAACAGCACAGAAACTGATATTAGTCAGAAGCTGCTTAAAGGAAGGGCCAGACATCTGTCACATTCTTGGGGCAATAAATGAATACTGATTGTTTCTCCTCAGGAAAATCACTGTCCCTCCCCATTTTGAGCTACAATGGTGCTTACACTCCCCACTTTCCAGACATCTCTTCCCTCAGTATCTCTGTCCTTGGACTTAATTGGATTTAATACTATCTGGGCACATCAGTTGCAACATCACAGCATTCCCACTGTCCCAGGCATTCCTAGTTAACCAAAACAAGCCAACCACCCTGGCCAAACTGCTTCCAGGTGGAACACGTTGGCTCAAATGGAACCACAACCAACTTCAATCTGGCTCTTGGGACATTAGGAGCTGTGATGTAAATTACATAATCCCTCGGTTGCTGGATTATTTCACTGCTAAAAGTTGATTTAATCTCTCAGAGCTTACTTAGAAGCTCTGGTGCAGGCACATTTTCCCTCCCCCTCATGCCTCTGTTTAAATAATGAAGTGCAACACACAAGAGGCACCGATATCTCCAGTTCCCTTTGGCACTCAGGGCCAACTTTGCTCCCCAAAAGATCTGGGTTTACCTCCTCACACCCTCTCCAGCCTGAGCAAGCTCCCTAATTTGGAGCAAGAGAGGGAAATCAAGGAGCATTGCAAGGCACGTCTGCCATAAAATATTCAGTAGTGGCCAGATTTTTATTTTAATTGACATTTCAGTTCTACAGAGTTATTATTTCAACTCCACAGGAAACCAGAATTAAAGCAAGTCAGGCTGTGGTCAGAAGCACAGGTAGGGCTCAGCTGGCATTTGCTCTGGGTACACAAGAGCTACAAGAGACCCAAGCCTTTGGCTTTTAATGAGGCTGTTGCCATTTCTCTTGAGAAATTAGAGGTAATTTATTGGGATTCTTCTGCATCTCAGAAAAAGTCTATTTTGCAGCAGTGAACAACAGCATATCCACAGCTCCCATGGAGCATCAGGAGGAGTCAGAGGCACTCAGCAGCTCTCTGAATCAGACTCCAAGCCCAAGAGATAGGGCATGGTAAGCAAGAACAGACCTCACAGGAGCACACAGTCATACAAGGCCTTTCACTTCATTCTCACATCACACCCTCCACGGGCATTTCTCTCTGGTCAGCATTTTTGGTGCCTGCCAAGGCTTCTCTTCCACCAAGGCAAATTTAAAACCCACCAYGCTTGGGTTACTAGAGCACAGGATATGGTACAGCTCCCTGCACTGTCCATGCTTCTGCTGAGAATACCACATGCAGCTGCCCCAAAACTGGACTGGGACAAAACTACTCTGCCTGGCCATGCAATGCCTCCCAAAGGAACGTTTGCCTCCCTGATGCTGCTGCAGCTCAGATCACCCTGTGGACATTGCTGGCAATGGTTTATCTTTTGGAAAGAAAGATTTTTGAAGTGTTTGATTTGCAGCACACTGGACTGCACTGGAGATCTGTCCTACCTGCATYTCTCAGAGCTACTTTTTTCTTTGTCTGTGTTTTATGGGTCTATGCAAGGCCAGGCCCCATCAGCCTCAAACCCCAGGGGCTCCTCAGGCTGTACACCCACCACGGGGTCTGCTCACACAGAGCAGGTACAGAACTGCAGCCTYCACCCAGGTCTGCCCATGAGTCTGTGCATGGTTTTGTCTGCACAGACATTGTCCCGAGGGAACAAGAGTGGCATCCATGGTACTCRGTCTGCCCTCCCGAGCCCTCATGCTCACACAACACCACACCCACCTTCACTTCCATGCCATTCCCTTCCTTCCTTCTGCCCCTACCACCACCTTCCATTCTAATTGCACGACCTCCCTGTCTGCAGTGCCCCCCCTCGCTCCTCAGCTCCCCGCGTTTCCAGGTTCTCCCTCCTGCACTCCTCTGCTCCCACACTCACCGGCTGCCTCTTGACACTCAGCCAGTTCTTCCAGAGCAGGATCCTGAGGTGCTGGGAGAGCGCAGCCATCCTTGGCTCACCCAACCGAAAGCGAGGGGGCTGCGTGTTCCTCCTCCCCGGGCTTAGGAGGCAAAGGTGGAGGCTCTAACCCAAAAGGGCATGCAGTGTCCGATATCCAAGGCTCTGCCTCTTCCCCACAGCATAGCTCTGAAGCAGCTACTCCATCCACTTGTGGCTGCCGTAGTCCCAGAACTGTGGCTCCTGTCCTCACAGCAATAGCTCCTAGCAAATTCAACAGGTTCTTCCTCTCCGGGCGGGCGGGCAGATGCAGCGGCCTGCCTCCACTTGCGTTAATTACAATATCCAGCCTCTCCTGGATGCTCCCTGCTCAAGCCCTAACCGATAAAATGGATAGCATTCCACAAAGATGCTTCTGCTTAAACAAAAGGTGATGCACGCCTCCTCCTCCTCCTCCTCCCCGTGATGAAACTCCCCGTCTGCCCACACACCGCTCCTGCTGGAGAGGTGTCATCAACAGCAGAGTTAGGCCACTTGCCAGGCCAGTCCGACTTCCCCGAGTTCACAGGGAATGGCTGGGAAGAAAGCATCCACAGCCACAGCGTGCATCTTCCTGGCACCGCTGATTTGGAATTAGGGGGTTTTTAATACTCCTGAATGTCTCAATTAGACCTACTCATCTAAATAAATTAAATAAGAAAGGTGAAAATATATATATAAGTCAAAATCTCAGGGACTGATCTAATTGCTCAGCTTCCTGCATCTTCTCTTTCCTCCAGGAAATCAGTCCTGGGGTTCTCACTGACTGATTTCCATGTAACACACCAAATCCCCTGGGAATGGATCAGATCTCACWAGATTTCAGAGCGCTAGTGTGGCTTGAACACTTATGATTCAACCCATCATTGAATTTTCCAAGCTAGTGATAAGATACYCAAAAACAACAGCCAGACATGAGAGGAAGGAGAATAGGCAGGTGCAGAGGGAAGCAGTGACAGCACAGGGGACTGCTCATTGCACAACAGGACTAGCCCAAATCTGAAATATGGACTTGTCTGATGGGCTCTGGTCAGTTGGAAGAGCTCCAGTCCCCCTCAGGTGCCTGGTAACACCGGGATCATCCTCAAAGCACTGGGCCAGCCATGCAAGACATCACTGCTCTCAGCATATTCCAGAAAAGAGATCCAAAAATATTCCTCTACATGGCATTTCTTTCAGCCACAAACCCACTTCATGCCTCAAAAATGAAAACCATCTTGAAGGAGTCCCTGCCAAACACCACCCAGGGACAGGAGTGGAGGTGGCAGCAGAGGAGTTTTCATCTAAGGGTTGCTAAAAGCACAAAGAGGAACAGAGAGATGTGGTACTTGGTGAAGAGAAACAACTTCTCTGGATCGGTGAGGAAGTACTGCAAAGGTGGGAACAGCAACAGATCTGGAGCAGTCCCTGCCCCACATACTTTCAGGCTAGATTGGACATTCCAATGGTGGGAGTGAAGCTGGAGCTAAGATTAACCTAAAAGGCTTCCCTGGTATAGTTTTGATAGCAATGGGAAGAAACCTAAATGTCTAACCTCACAGCTCTACATTCCCTTTCTTTTTTCCCCTCTACCAAATATCCTGAGGAGGGAGAGGGATCTCATTTGGGTGTGTGAGTTGAGAACAAGCACTGCTCCTTGGGACAGTGTTCCGGTTCAGCTCCATGTCAAAGGCACAGCCAGATTCAGTGCATTTGGCCCAAACACAAGTTGCAAACTTCATTCACTTCCTCTCTGGGGCTGAAAAAGGAAATCCAAATATAGATAATTCTGCTCAGARGGGGTAAGAGAGAAGAAATTTATAATTTCACCATTCACTGCCTTGCCAAGGTCTTTTAAGGCAAGTGTCTGATTGCTTCTTTTTGGTATTCAGTCAAACAACKGTTTCAAAAGAGCACTATGATTTGGATAATAATTTTCCCAAGCAAATGCACATCCTTACTTCCTTTGTGAACTGAGTCAACAAACATTCCCCTTGGGAAGTACCCAAAGGATAATTTGTTCGAGATCACCACTGTAAAATCAGAATAACTCAATGTCAGTTGGCTCTCAAAGCACCTGCATTCAACTCCCCAAACACCACAGCATTCCGGTTCCAGAACACAACATGAGGACTTTATTAAACCATTATACTCTTTTGCTTTTTAATTCCTTTACTTAATAACTCCTGCAGATGGCACAGGAGGCTGTGGACAAAGTGACCAGACCAGGAACATGTCCCAGTGTKCCAATGTGCAAACGGCCAGAGGGGGAGAGGAGGGAAATGCTAAATTCTTCCCTCTCCTAATCCATCCTCAGTTGGTTTATTCCTCTGGTTGAAGAATTAGGGCTCTTCTGAGCTGAAGGGCAAACCCACTGAGGGGTGGTTCAGATCACTGAGAAGAAAAACAGCATCTGTTTCTGTGCCCATGGAGCCGAGGAAACTCTCAGGGGAGCTCTGAACCGTGATTTTATTCAAYGTAAATCATTAGAGCCATGATTCATCCCCTGTACTGCAGCAGTGGCTATGGCTCAGATCATCATGCAAGGGCTGGACTTGCCTCACACAGGAAGAGCTCAAAAACTGACACCTTTTCTTGGGATGCTCTTTAAGTAGAGGAGTTTTAACACTCCTGGCTTGGCTTTGAAACACAAGAGGAGAACATTTACCCCCTTGAAGCCAGTGCCAGTCACTATCCCTGGAAGTGTTCAAAAAACCRTGTGGATGTGGCCCTTGAGGATGTGATTCCCTGGTGAACATGGTGGTGCTGCATAGAGGGGTGGGGTCGATGATCTTCGAGGCCTTTTCCAACCTTAACAATTCCAGGATTCTAACATCACATGCCCTTGCAGCACCCAGGAAGGTAAAAGTTAAAAGTCTACAGCCAATTTAAACCCCTGTCTCCSTCACAGGTAGAGCAGCAGTTGCCTGAGGACTTGACAGCATTAGGCAACACAGAGTGSTGGATGATGCTGCAATGGTGTCAGACAATTGAAACACCACTTAAGAAATGATAAAAAAAGGCTTTTGTTGAGCAGCCCACAGCATTCCCAAGAAGASACTGCACATGCTCTCTGGAAATTGCTCCTAATTCCTTCCAAGGGCACGGCCRGAGCCTGGGAATGTAAATTCCTACACATTTCCTGGGTGCCTAATCTCAGGCACCTGAACAAGCCGTGGTTTTGAGAGAGATGCTCACTGAGCATTTAAAAAAACCAATCAATCAGAGCACTCACAAAAACTAAAATGGGCAGAACTATTTTCAGTCACTATGAGACTGCAGGTGATAAGGCACCACCATGGTACCACTCTGCCACCAAACACATTTCCACCATTTACTGGTGATTTTTCCCCCTAKTAAAATGCATTTGCAAAGCAGCCCATCCTGGAAGCAGTTTTCCCTCAAGTGGTCTATCACTGTCATCAATACAAGGATTACATCACACAGGGCCTGCTCCAAAGAGTTCAAGGAGAACTGTGCAGCTGATTTTTGGCTGAAAGTTCTTGGATATTAGCTCCTCATTCCTGCAAAGCAGCCTTGTTTCCAGGAGCAAGCCCCCAAACCAAGTAGAGTTTTGGGATATTCTGATATCAGAGCAGTTGAGCATGAAAATAAAATTTTATTTCAGTCCAAGCTTCCTGCAAATGAATTAGAGGCACAACAGGCTGAAACATTTGGGACAGTATTCACAGAAGAGCTCATCATTGGGGTTTTTCCTCTCATGTCAACAACGCTCTGCTGGAGCAGATTTAGGGAAGGGCAGGGAAAAGCAACTTTTGGTTTTAAAGCCACRGTGCCTCTGTTCAGCAGTGCCCTGTCACCAGCCAATTTTTTACCCTACTCCTTTGCTCCCAAGGTCACCTTCAGCCACATGTGGTCCTAGCAAACCTACAGGTGCCTGAATCATTTCCCACCACGCCCAGCAGCGAGGGCTGTATTGGCGAGGCTCCCACACGCACACCCACCTTGCCACAGAGCTGCTTGCAGGCCCCACGCTCCCCCTTTTCCAGTGGTTACAAACTCCCCTGATCCCACCCACGTGCAACACTGGATCAGGATTAAAAGTTAGTCAGACAAGGCTTGTGGGCACAAGAGGAGCAGGGAAAGGGAGCTGCTGCTGATAGATCCTGGCAGCSACCAATAACCGCAGTTTAGTCTCTCCCTGGTACAGCAGGTCACCAGTAGAGCCACCCCCTACTCTATTCTACCTTCCTGCTCATCAAATAAGCCCAGCCATGCATTGCTATTCAAAGTATGCACTGAAGCCACTAACTTGGGGCTCACACAKTTATGGGTGGTGCCTCCTTAATTAAAACCTTTTCTCAAAAGCCTTATTCTTGGGGCCAGGGCCCAACTCCCAATCTACATAAACCCACTGAACCCCAAAGCTGGAGCAAGTGGGTGATATCATGGGAGTTTCATTAGGATATCCTTTAACCCCTCCTTCAGATCATTGACAATGTTAAACCCAAATCTGATGCCAAGGCTTGCAACAAGAGAAGAGATGGCTACCAGCATCCCAACCCTGACATCTCTCATTTATCACTCTCTGTGCATTCAGCTGGTTTCCAATCTGCCAGCAATGCTCCTGTCCCATCACATGAGCCTGGACAGCTGACAGATGGACTAATTAGGGATCACACTATTTATGGCAGCACTGATAACAAGGTCAAAGCAAGGTCACTCTGAAAAATGGACGTGACTCTGTGAAGARCCATTGGTATTTCCAAGGCTGGGGACAACTGTGCTTTCCAAATCAAAGTRTCAGCAAAGCTGCCCAAAAAAACTCCAAAAAACCAAATTAAGAGGCCTAAGAACAGACTGCAAGGATGAGGAATGGGCAGGAGGCAGGATGGGCTTGGGACAACAGCTGTATCACGGGTGGGCTGCTGTGTATGCAATGGAAGCATATTTCCTGAAAGATTAAAATTGTATCAACTTAAAAATTAACTGTATTTGCACATCAAAGGAAGTTAAATCCTCAGTCATGTGGATTTAGTAAAGGGCTTTTTTATGTTTCATAATGTAGTGGTTTGACCCAATACACATAATAATGCAAAAACCAGGAAAAAACATAAACTAAAGTTACTATGGGATAATAATCCACCTACCTATAGTCCAGTTTGCTCCAAATTAGTAACTGTATTGTGAGCAATATTTGTTCCCCCCCTAGCTGGGATGCATTCACACATGTTCCTTCCCACAKGGACTTTCTAAAACAACCACAGGACTCCCAGTCCAGGCACTTACCATATTCTTTCTCTTCTACCTGCTTGCACATTTCAATGAAATATCTGCATGYCTGATCATTTCTGTGGGATTTATCCACCAACAGGTTTGGAATCTATGGGTAAGGGCAGACAAGCAACCCCACAAACTCAGTTTYTAGAGGCAAACAGCAATCTGAAAGCCCACTCTAAGGACACCGAGCCACTACACTCCTACTTAATGGGTTTCTAGGGTGACTATCCATCACCAAGTCACCTGGGAGTTATTACAAAATCAGCTAATTAAAACCACACCCTGAGATCTAAACGAGCAGAGGGAGTGCTGATGAGTAATGACAAGTTACACAAGGCCTGTCAGCCTCGCGGAGCTGGGAACTTGCTTGCTGTAGAGAAAAATATGTGTTGTAATAATCCCTCACAAGCATCCCAGGGATGGAGGAGCACAGACAGGAGCAGACAAGGAGAGAAGGGTTTCCTTACCTACAGAATATTTCTGAAAGCTCCTTCATTGGTAGTAAAAGAAAGGTTAGAGATCTCTTTTCCCTCTTCAGGTCACTGACAAAAGGCAGCTGCCCCAAAAGAGGGTTTGATTCTCTGACTCACACAGTGGAGATGGGCAATCTTCATTGAATGGGCGAGGGAGGGTGGCTCTGCAACCAGCCTGGGAGAGAGKGCTCACCCCTCCTTTCCCGAATGACTGGCACCAGGCACCCTTCCCGGGAGAAATCCTGGTCCTTCAGGAAGTGCAGTGCACAGAAGAAGGGCTTATTATAAGCTATGCCCTGAGTTTGTGGCCTGCATTTCAAAACCCGTGTGTGCCAGAGCACAAGGCACAAGGGGTGATCCTTGGAGAGCCAGGGAGCAGGCGTGGGACACGTGCTGGGAGAGGCAGCTCCCTGGGAGGTGCTGGAGGATGCGCTGGAGGATGTGCTGCCACCCACCTGGGCCYCACCTGCAGACCCCGAGTTTGCAGTTCTCCTCTCCCTGCTCTCACTGGTGCTTGAATGAGGTGCCCTGGATCCACACTGAGCTCTTTAGCTGTGAGATGAACATCCCTGGATGACCAAGCAGGCAGACCCCACTCAAGATTTACATCTCAGAGAGTTGACTTATCCACCAGCACGCTGCAGTTTCATTTTTTCAAACAGAAATGACAGCAGGATGGAGTCTAGGGTTGATGTTGTGACTTTGCCATCACGTGGAAGTTATCTTGGGCGTGGAACAGAGAAAGGGGAGAAATTAAACTCCAGTACTGCTGGACGGATTTGCACAGCAAGTCCAGCACCTTCTGGATAGCCACAGATGGTCAATCACACCCAAACCAAGCCATGCTTGGTGGGCACGGAGTGATGCACCACGCAGGACCTCCTCAGCA
This sequence comes from Amblyornis subalaris, assembly GCA_018881555.1. Taxonomy (NCBI): domain Eukaryota; kingdom Metazoa; phylum Chordata; class Aves; order Passeriformes; family Ptilonorhynchidae; genus Amblyornis; species Amblyornis subalaris. Next base: position 343,113 of record JACAXG010000153.1, on the reverse strand, counting down.
GGTCAGACAGGTCCTGCTTGTGCTGGTCCTGCTACGTGTGCACTGTAAAGATGAAAGGCAAGTTGTCTACAGCCATTACCCCAGGAGCTCTGGGTGTCTGGCAGGCCTGGCAGACCCCCCTGACTATCAGCAAGGTTGTCTGGTCACTGTGTTCTGGGCTCTTTGGCCTGAAGCCCAAGACATCCCAAATATCTTGCTGGGTTTTGAAGCTACTGGCCAGAATTCTCCCCACTGCCAGTCTGGATGTCTGAAAATCTCCAGCTTGTTACTCCTTGGATTCTTTTCCTTGCCTCCAAAAAATCTGTGTCTGGAAAAACTTTATATTGTAAAACACCCCCTAAAAGCCTGGATGTGTGTCCTTTTGGATGCCATTACAACTGCCACAATCAGAAATGTAAGCAGCAGGACCAGGGATAAATAAGAGAGGAGCACAGGACAGACACTGTGCCTGTGTGTGAAGRTTAACACCTTTGGGCAGGAAGTTACAGGCTGTCTATAAAGGGCCCTGCAGAGCTTTATTATTTATGGATGGTATCATTATTTAGAGTCCAAAGGTCTGCCCATTTTCTCCAGCTTCTTTCAACAGACATCAAAGGAGGACTCACCAGTGTCCTCCTCTCCATTGCCAGCAGGTATTAGTAAAAATATTAATTGGGGCTCTCTRCAGTCAAAATGCTTATAAAAACCCTTTTCTAATTATTTAATAATGAGACATTTGATGATGCACTGGAAGCAACATTCATTGCCTCCAAGAAAACAGAAGTAGCACCAGATGTCTGTTTCCAAATGAGGGAAAAAATGCCATGGAAGASTGTGCCCTCTGTAGAAACTAATCCATGTAAACCCTGGGAAGGAGCTAATTGATGCTTGGCTTTCCAAAACTAATTCCAAGGCAGGCTGTGATAGATATGCATACATGTATCTCACCAGAAATGGGTGAACAAGCCCCAGTTTGTGCCATCCTCATAATTGAAAGGCAACAGTAAGGACTACTGAGGGCAAAAGGGATTTATCTGAGATATAACTCCTTCCTGGAAATTAAACCAGAGGATAAATGTGGAGATAATATCCAGTGTCGGCCAGATGACACAGCAAGGCATTAACCTTCACCAGTGCAAGTTGTTTGACTTGTATGAAGAGACCTGGAGTGCACAAATAACCTAACATGTAACAGCAGAAATCATCAAACAATTGTTCCTGTTGGAAAAATGTTTCCCCTCAGCCAAGAACAGCAAACTAGGGACTCTATGATACCTAGACACAGTCTTGATTTGACTACTCCAGCTGTTGTAGAATCAACAATTTATCTCCTGCATTTACATGAAGCAAATTAGGCACAGATTAATTTGGAAAAAGGGTGGGCTAGCAATGGAACAAAATACTGCAAGCAGCTCTGTGCTGCAGGACTATTTTCAGATTGCTCTGGGCACAAAGGTTGCTCAAGAGCTCATCACTCTGAGGCAGGCAAGAGCCTCGGGGCTCCATTAATGTAAAACACTGCATTCCTATGCCACTGGTATTTATGGAGTCTATCCCATCCCATATGTTAATGCCCTTCGAATGCAATTTCCTATTTTGTGTTCGTGAAGTTATCTTAAATTTCAGCTGATGAAAACCATAATTTAAAACATCCTTATCATGCATTGGTTAAACAGTGGGTTTGGGAAGGCAGATAGATTTTGGAAAAAAGACTCTCATGCATGTAAGAAGGTGGAATAATTCACTTATACACACACATAGCCACACACTGTGGTGTGAGAGCACAGGGAGTTTCAGCACCACCTTGCCTTGAATCTTGAGGAGTGCCTCTATTTCCTTTAATTTTTAGAGGCTGTGGCTGCAATGCTTGGAGTTAAGTATGAACTGAGCTGGAACGGTGTGTCAGCTAACCATGGACACATTTCCACATTTCCTCAGTTTTCCTTGGAGTATGAGCAGGGCAAACTCAAACCTGCCTGCAAAATCCTTGGAAGAAACCATCTTAAAATTTATAGCCCTTACATAACCCAAAGCTTAAATAACCCATTTCTACCATCATTTATACCCCTGCTTAGCTCCACAGACAGCTGAGAAGTGGAACAGCTCCCCGCAAATGGGAAGAAAAGCCTGTGGTGGCATCCCTGCAGGACTGGGGCAGCAGGCTGTGGGAGCCAGAGGCCTGTCCTGGATGGCAGGAAGGCTCTTGGCACGCTGTGGGTGCAACGCAAAGCACCACCAAAGTCAAACCTTAATAYAAACATCGGTTGGAACTATCTCATTATTCAAATCTCAGGAAAGCTGGGGAGCCAAACATCTTTTTACAGGAGAAAATGTGAAAACCCCACACTGCCTTTTTTCTGGACTGGATGCTGGGAACCTCCAGACAAGGCCCTGTATTATGCATTGGCTTTGAGCCTTTTTTTTTCTCATTTTCTAGACTCACAGAATCATAGAATGGCCTGGGTTGAAAGGGATCTTAAAGATCATCTCATTCTAAGCCCCTGCCCTGGGCAGGGCCCCTTCCCCTAAACCAGGTTGCTCAGAGGATCCACAACAAGCATCACTTGCAGTTACTTTTTTCCACAGACAACAATCAACAACTCTAAACCCAATCCCAAATGCAGCAGGGTTCAAGTTTCTAAAAGCCCTCATGTCCTGTGTGTCTGTGTGCGTGCACATTTTAATTTACTGTGGCTACAGCACTGCATTTGCAGGACTRCATTTAATTTTTTCTTTTTTAATCTCCAAGGCAGTTATCTCTGACAGTGAGTGTGTCACAGGACATCATCACTTGCAGGGATTGCACAAATAAGCCTCCAGCATCTTGCCTTAGCAAGCTACACGACCCAGTGATGCCCAGCATGGCACTCCTTGTGTTTTATTGCTGGCTGCAAAGATTTGTTTGGAGTCTCTTCCAGTGCCAAAGGTCCTTATTGCTAAACAGCCCTGGCTGTTGAGAAACACGTGAATTTAATGTACTCATACTGGAATGCCTGCTTGGAAGGTGCTGGAAATTCAACTTAAAACTKCAATCAGCTCTTTTTTCCCCCCCCTCTTTTTCATTCTGTCTCTGAGTTTTCTCTTTGCTGTTTGTAAACCACTTCCTGAGCTGTTTCCCGTGCTGTAGCAGCTCTTAATGAAGCGGGCTGTCACCTCAGTGCAGCTCAGGCACATGAAAGGGATGATCTGGAGGAGGGAGGGGCAGTGGCAAGTCTCATAAAAGCAGCATCCTGCTTGCGCTGCTTTGACAAGAAGTGAGATGGTTCCATTCATCCCGACCATTTTATTAATAATCAAAATCCATCCACAGAAGAAAGCAGTGCTGGGAACACTTCATCTCGCTGTTTGGCAAGATGCATGTGGGGAGGACGTGGAAGAATCTTATGAAGAAGAGCACCAAAGCMCATCCTGGACTATTTCATATCTGGAAGAGGTCAAGGAAGGTTTCTGGGGGCCAGGCTTTGGAGAAGAAACAGAAATCAGGCTTTTGAACATTCTGCATCAAAGCTCTCTTGGATGTGCCACTGTTGCCTCTGTAGTTTTTGCTAGGAAACAAAAAGCTTCCGTGACAGCTACCAGCAGTTACACGAGTGGAGCTCTCTTACTACTGGGAGAAAAGTTCCAAGTATGTAAATGTGTCTGTGAATTTTTAAACAAGTCTGGCGCCTTTCACGTGGCATTTCAGCAAGCACTCTGCGCTTCCAGCAGGAGCACTGACAGTTTACTGGGAGCAAATCSTGCCTTGTATTCCGAAAGTACATTGGCAGTTTTATGCTCTCAGGTATTTCATTTTTTTCTCCCTGGTGTTCCTGGTGCTGGGATCTGGGATATAAGTGAGAGTACTTCTCTAACAGAAGCAAAAGATTCATTTTCAGCTCTCACAACTGAAAAGAAAAGCTGAAAACCACAGACTCTAAAAAGACATGGACATCAGAAAGGCCACCACAATTTTTGAATGGTTTGGGGTAGTGAAATTTAACTTGTGGTTGTCCCTCTACCTGTTGCACATGAGAAATCTGAATTTAAGAGTTATGTTCCCATGGTCAGTGAAGAGAAGCACACTAAATAGTTAAGCTATCCAGTTAATGCTCCAAATTTGATCACCAAATATCGCAAAAGCTGCTCTCAAACAAGTTACAGATTCAGTATTATCTGCAGAAATAATAAGAACCAGCATTTGGCAGCCTCTGAGAAACCTGTTATTTTCTAATGGGCTGTTCACTGCGACCCCAACTAGACAAAATTAATCTAATAAGGTGTTCATTATGTATCATTTACCAGCCTGTGCAAGTGTCACTCCAGAACACAGGGCCACACCTGACCWTTTAATAGACACGTTTTTGTAACCACCACTTTCTAGCAGGCTGTGCTGTAAAGCAGCTTAGCTTTTATCCTGGGGACTGATCGAAATATCCCTCCTCCCCTCCAGCACTGAGCATCCCACTCCATTAATGCTCCACAACTCTTATCACACCTCTCCAGCGCTGTTCCTGTGATGAAGGGCAGAAGGTGCATTGTGTCTTCTGGGCCCTCTCAGAACATCTCTATTGCAGGTACAGGCCATTAGAAAAGGAAAAGAACAGACGTCAAGCACAGAAGCAGGGGGATGATGATAGGAGGTGGTGTCTGGCAGGTCAGGATGGCCCATCCACGTCAAAGCCCAGGGATCAATGTGAACCATTCCCAGGTCAGGGCCCTGACTCACACACCGACGCAAACAACCGTGGCTGTTAAAATGTCACTGCCTGTCCTGCCCCTGCACCCAGCGACCACCCAGCAGGGAACGGCAGCAGCCTCTGTGCCGGCACTGCAGCACGCCCACACAGCAGCCAGCCTGCAAATCGGGAGCTGGGAACACCGGGATGTGTTCCCTGCTGCCAGGAGAGTCACCCTGGGTGGATGCTTTGTCAACAGCTAGGACCCCTCAGTCCAATCTGCCGGGGCTTCTGTGGTGCAGTGAGTTCAAGATGCCTCAAATCAAGATGATCCTTACGATCCCTTCCAACCCAATCCATTCCATGATTCTATCTCTAACCCAGGCCATTCATCTGAAGTGATGCTACGAGGCGCTCCCATTACCTGTTTTGAACTCCATGGTCTCCTGCATCTCCTTTCTAGGGTCTTCCCTGGCCTTGTGTATCTGCCTTTACCTCGGCTGCTCTGTGGGGTGAGGAGGACTCAGTCAACTCATCCCTAAGTCTGCTAAACAGCAGAGACACAGAATTGTAACCAGCTCTGTCTGTGGCACATGAAACACCAGCCCACATAGGCTGGGGGATTTTGAATATGGAAGGTCCTTTCCTTTGGGGTACAGTTTCCTCTCACTTGAATCAATGATSATTTGTTACATTAATTCAGAGACAGAAATCAGCTACACTGCATTCATGCTCTTTAATTGTCCAGCCGGAAAAATCAATGCTTTTATTGAATTAGCCAGTTGCCACAGCAAGTTTTCTTTGATTTCTATGGTTCCCATGAATCAATTGGAGCCTATCATTGCCTCTAAGTGGAGCAAAGTCAGGGCCCAAGTCACGTGGCTGGATGACAACATAAATCTTCCTGCAGAATTCTGTGCATTAGGTGGATATGGGACTGCAATTTGCCTAAAAAGTACCTCCAAAGACTTCCTCCCCTGCCTCACCGACTGCTCCCRGCTCATAACTCCAGCCCTGCTTACCAATTCTCATCTCTCACACTACATATCCTCTGTTTTCCCGCTTCCTTATCAGGTTTTTCTGTGCTGTAGGCAGGACCTCCTGCTGCTGTCTCCATATTGTCTTASGTGCAGGTGTTTGAAACATCTTTCCCTGCACCAGATAAACCCAAATGCCTCTCCAGGACTCCCTTCCCTGTGCTGTTAGCAGTAAGTCATCTTCAATCAAACTGCTGGGCCAAATATTTCGTTTGGGTTGGGTTGTTTTTTTTTTTTTTTTTCCAGAAAGGTAATTTTGTTGTTCTTTTCCAGCCTTCCCATAAAAGTGGCCATTTTTTATCGGCACAGCTGGCTGGGAAGCATGACTCATACATAAATTCCCCCTTTTACTGCCTTCCTTGCCTTTGTCAGCCCTTCTGCTGTCAGCTACGTGGGACAGGACCATTATTCTTCAGTGTTTAGCAAACACTCTGCACATAATGGGCCATACTGTAAATAAATGAAAATCAGACCTGAAATCAAATGCGAGCTGACTGACAGGACTTTTGTGAAGCCCTCTGAGCCTTGCAGGGGTTTAATCAGCTACACGGCACTCACAACGGCTCTGCCTTGCTTCCGTGGCGTTAGGCAGGATCCCGAGGGGATGGCCATGGAAATCAGCTCTTTAGCTCTTTTACCCGTGGCACTCTTGGGTAGATTAGGAACGATCTGTGCCTTACAGGCTGAGAAGCATCGTGTAACTCGTGACTGGCGTGAAATGATGGATAGCCCGGCACTTACTGCCTAATCAGAATTTCTTCCAGGGAAATTGGGGGAAGTGATAGAAATTAATGCTAAGGAATGGCAGGCTGCAGGAGATGTCAAAACTGATGGGGGAAACTTCCCAAGAGGAGATGGCCCTTTTTTAAGGAGGGCAGAAGCTCACAAAAATCCTGTGCAAACAAATGTTGGCCTTGCCTTGGGGAAAGGCAAAGGATTGCAAAGTGCTAGTCTGAGTGAAATCTGAGTGAAAATCAGGGGGAGACAGGAAAGCAAGTCCAGAGGGCTGCAGTATTCCAGCTACCAGGAAATGAGCAGCAAGACTGGTGCAYTGCACGATAGAGCTCAAACTGGGGCATCAAACCAGCATGAACAGTATGACATGATATTATTTGTAGGGGAAACAGCAATGCTTTCACAGCACCAACAGTGAGAGGCTTGTGAATACACACGTGCTGGAAGTGGGTATTGTTTGTGTAGTATTGCCTACCCCAAACACTCAGAACTTTCGAGTTAGGCTTGGAAACTGTGAAGGTGGCTTGAAAATTGATGGGTTTCTAAAAACACTCCTTATATTCTAAACGTTTCCCTTCTAGTTGTCAACCTTCGTGGTTTATTTCTGTTGTGCAAGGGTGGAGCCTGCTCCAGTCGTCACACTGGAGGTCTGCAACACAGCCAGAGATCAGACTTCAAAAAGGACTTCCCACAGCCTTGTCATTTATCCCTTCTTGGGAATACGAGGAACCCCATGAAATTCAGCATTCAGGGTCTTCCCAAGATGCTTAGAAGAGGATCTCTTTAGCCTAAAATGTCTGGGAAGAAAAGAGTTAGTTACCTTCTTTCCAGATGGGATGATGCTGATAACCCAGTAAAATTATGAACAGAGGGTCAGCAAAGGAGGACTTTGGCAGAGAAATGTCAAGCATGGACAAAAATACAGGATGTGAAGAATTAACTGTTCTTTCCCCACACCATAACACTAGACCCAAGTCTCTAATTCAGGAGTAAAAATACTTTCAGATGATTCAATGATGTTCTTAACTCCTACTCTCAGAGTGCTCCTTGCCATAGCTTATGGCATCAGTGGAATTTGATGCTGCCTAACACTGGGATTTCAGTCCCTTGCAGTGGTTAATCTATAAATGAAGAATTCCCCATGTTCTATTTGAAGGATTTTTATCTGACCCATTGGATTAAACTGGGGAAATCATTCTTCTCCCCATGTGTTTGTTCTGATGCTCATGTATGCTCGTGAGACGAGTTAAAAGTGAAGAGACACAAGAGAGTCTATTCCCAGGTCTGACAAGGTGTGTATTTATGTGCAAAACAGTGTAAATAAAACCAACCAAACATAAACTCCTACTTTCCAGCTCTACAGAAATACCTAAATGTTGCATATAGTCAGCAGGATTTTATGTTTTGGGAATTCTGTCCCCAGCATGTTTGCTTCTTTTCAACTAGTCAATAAAACACAGCAAAACAAACTGAAGTGTGATCCTGTCCTTATTTGTCACCTGAGTCTTAATAGAGAATGAGACGAGGTCATAATTATGTGATTGATGATATTACCATGAATTAAAGAACAGGGCTGGAGAAGACATTAGTTAGGTAAAATGAAGGAAGTCAGTTGAAAGTCTGTGGCTGTGTTGTGCAGGAAGTCTCATTAAACTCCCTCTGGCCCTGCTGCCTTGACTGAGTCCTAGGCTCAGTTTTTACCACCAAACTCACACGGGGCTGAGATTGTCACCCACCATGCATCTGCTGATTTAGCCCAGGAAAACAGCTCCACACAATTAAAGCATGGCTGAGAGCTCCAGTGGCTCCAGAGCAAGAGCCACTGGGCACAGATGGGCACAGAGACAGGTGGAGGAAAAGGTGGAGGAAAGGTGCACCAAGCAGAGCCAACGCTGATCCTGCCCTCGCCCCAAAAGGGTCAGGAATCATCAGGACATGAGCCATGAGCAGCTCCAGGTTAATTAGTACCTGCCTCAGCTCTGCCTAATGAGGGGTGGTGTTTGTCAGCCCCATCCTGAAGGCTCCCTGCCTCTTCCAGGTGGATGTGCCACATGAACACAGGCGCTCTGTGCCCAGGATTGATGGAACTCAGCCCTGCCCAGGGCCTCTCACCTAGAGATTTTAACTGCACTGCAAATGGGAACAGGCTGTTCCCCCCTTGTTTCATGCAGGGAAACACCAACCCCTCACTGAATTTCACAGGGTTACCATAACCTTGCATTTCCCAAATCTAGAGCTGCACTAGGCTAGCTCAAACTGTTTACCTGGGGACCTTGGTTAATGGAATAGAAGCTACATGATTAAATCCTACTTTTCTGAGAAGTATTATCTGGAAAATGACATTGTTTATTTTAGAACCTGGAAATGTTCATTTTAAGGCCTCCTGAACAATTTCAAATACTTGGTTTTTAATGAAAAGCTGAAAAACTTGGCTTTGATGGAGGTGAAAAATGAAAAGGCTTGATTTAATAATGTTTTCTGGGGAAAAAAAATCCCCTTCTTTTCCTAGTCATTCCTAGCCATAAAGTCTCAGTGAGATGATTCTGAAAAGGTAGAATTTGTCCTGTTCCAACTCGAGACTGAGCAAGGAAGGTCAGGACAGAGAGAAGGAACCACAAATGATTATGAATGCAGGGCATACAGGACAACAGCATCTCAGAAAGCACAAGAAACTCCTGGAGAATCCAAAGCCATCGGGTTTTGAACACAGAAAAGAGACAACATTTCTTTTCAATTTTTTTCTCCCCACAATTCTTCATTAAAATGTTATCCATGTTTCTAAGGCCAAAATACTGTGACCTAGTCCAGTTACTAGGGAAGGGAAAAAAAGAGAAAAGGAATAAGTGATTTATGAAAAAAAAGCCTCACTCTTTCCTACCGTTATTAAAATTAGACTGTGTAAAATCAGCAAAATCTGCAAATGGATGATTTGCTGCAACTAAACCCATCTGCCAGCTCGAGACTGCTCCAAGCCTTGCTGGCTGTGGCACTGCCTGCTGTGTGATGCTGGCCATGTCTCTTCACACAACTCTGTCTCTTTTCCCATCCTCCTATTTAGCCATGATTTCTATTCAGCTCACAGGGTCTTGCGGCAAGCCCTGTTTTTATCCTGTATCCCGGCTCTCCGGGGTCTGGATCTCACTTAGCTCTAACGTAACACATAAATAACCACCTATGGCTGCCTTTCCAGGAGAGCCTCCTCGTGCCACCTTTGGCGAGCCGCTGTTTTTTCAGGTGTGCTGGAAGATGGCAGCTCTGCCAGCATTTGCTGTCAGCTCTCCTGTGAGCCTGACAGTGTTCCCTGGGTGCCCCAGGGAGCTGGAACTGAACACAGGCTCGCTGCTTTTCCTTCCCTGTAAGCCAGCTCCTGGATGTAAGAAAGATGAGTCCCATGGAGTGATGGGGTTTGTGTCTAAAGCCTTCAAAGCCAACATGGGCTTGTCTTCCACTCAGGGAGATCACTTTTTCCTCCCAGCCTAGTGTCTCTCTCTTCCCTAGACAAGTGTGTCGAGGGTTTTGTGAACCAGAGATGACTGGGGCTGGATTGCTATGTAAAATCACTGTTCCTTCTTAATCTGTTGCAGGCTTTCTCACCAGGCTTCACTGATTTCCAGATGCTTCTCAGCTACCAGAGCCGTGACTCTGTTTGCATTGTGTACTGAGAAAAGCTCCTCAATTAGGATTTTTGCTTTGCTTTTCACCTTTGCTTTTCGCTGTAGATCTCCAACAGATGATGCCTGGTGGACAGTAAAACTATGTCACCCATCGCTCCAGGCTCTCGCTGGGACACAGGAGAACACCCCGCCCATGGAGCATTTCAGCACCTCCCAGATCCTGTCGGAGCAAATTCCAGCTACCCGGGGAACCACAAGGAATTAACATGCAAATTGAAACCTAAGCCAAGATTCATGTCACTGTCATCTTTATGTATTAGACCGTAGATCATGGAAGGAGTTATGCTCCAGCTGGATAATTAAGGRAACATGAAGCAAACGAGGGGAGCAGACAGGGGTCTGAGAGCCTGGGCTGAGGCAGGAAATTCTCCTGTGACAACGAGCAAGTTTGTTAGGAGTAGTTTTGAAATGCACAAATGACAACAGGAGACCAACAATGGGACTTTGAGGTGGAGTCCCGTCCATGCCGAAGCAGAGCACAGATTTCCACTTCCTCTGCCTTACACAGCAGCAAACAAAGGGACTGTGAGATGAGACAGGGCTCGAGGACAGAGCTTCTCCCTGCCCTCTGTGTACAGGCTGGGGTCTTCCAACAGGTCTTTGCCAGCACTTGACTCAGCCCAAAGCTCAGTGCTCGCAGGCAGCTACAGCTGGCTTTGCTGCACACTCATCCAGGGAAAACACACCCAAAAGATGGGGAACCCACCCAGATTCCCTGCTTCAAAACTGAAGTGCCATTTCTTATATAGGCATCTTTGATGGTTCCACCTCGATGCCAGAAGAAAACCATGCCCATTTTAACTGTCCTAGCGCGCTCTAGTGGGAGCCGGTTCCCTGCACATCCCGGCAGGATCCCGGCAGGACAGCTCTCCCGGCAGCATCCCGGCGGGATCCTGGCAGGACAGGGTTTCCTGCTCTCTGATTCAATCTGCATGTGGGGTTCAGACCACAGAGTCTGGCACCAGGAGAAACTATTCCTTACTTTTTTTTAGYATTATTATTCTTTCTATGCCTGGGCAGGAACCAGCCTCTGGGAGGAAAGGAATGGGAACGTTCAGAAAATAAATGGTTGTTCAGTTTATGCTCCTTTGGGCCTCRTTCATAACCCAGAGCATTAGGAGAATAACTCAGGTTGAAATCTGCAATATTTATTCTATTACAAGGAAATTGCTTCTTTTGCAGGARAAGCATTAGACGTTGATACCAAAGGTTTGGGAAAACTGAGCACTTGTGTTGGTGAGTGAAGAGGGGACGCAACCTTCACACCCCAGGTCGAATTGTGTGTGCAGAGCTCTTTGATGTCTCTGAACTTTAGCTAAAGGCTTGCTGTCACCTCTGCAGCTACGTGGGACCCTGAGCAGGGATTTACAAGGGCAGCTGGCAGACAGATGTGATTTAACTGGGWCCTCTGAGGAACACCCTAAAACAAAAGCTGCTCCAAGCTGATAAGGGCTGAAAAAGAAACTCAAAATGAATCAGAGCTCTGAAGCCTCTCCGGTATTGTGGAATACTCCCAGCCAGCCTGTTCAGGAGCTCAGTGCTGAAGCTACCCCGCAGTTAACTTGTAGCAAGTGGCACGGGCAGCGTGATGCAGTTTTTCAACAAGGTTCAATAGAGCAGCTCTTTTTCTCCTGGAAYGCACCACAAAGATTTTATCCTGGAGCTGTCATGAACCCTGAAAGCAGGTTTGTCTGAAAAGGCAGACAAACTGGGATAAAGCAGTAACCACTGAGAAATAGCCTGAGTTCAATTCCACTCCCACCTCCAGTGTTGTGCAGCATTTGAGGCAGGGCACTCGAAGGCTCCAGGAGAAGTTYGCAGTAAGCAATCCCATCATACTGAGTGAGGGGCATATAAAAGTGCCTGCAAGGCTGTGGTGTCTGTGAGATGGGAGAAACTGAGGCCCAGTGCCTGGTAAACAGCATCCTCAAGGAAGATACCAGACACCAGAACACTGCAGATGAAGCAGTGTGAATGTAACATCTTCCTCACCCATACTTCCTTGCCTCCCATRGAAATTACTGCCAGTGAAGAAAACAGGAGTTTGTGCAGGACAAGAGATGTATTTGTCTGACATCCTGCTGAATACCACAACCTTTGCTTGAGGGCAGCTCAGAGCACAGAACAGGCAAGGGGTTGTTGAGGAAAGGCATGGAGAGGTATATGAATGAAAGCAGGGCCTGGGTAAGGAAGATAAACTTGRTATGATGGGGAGTTTCAAAGCTGAGGATTGTGTTCATACAGGCAGAGATGCCCACAATACAATATTTTTCCAAAGCGGCCTCCTGGTGATGAAGACACCTTGACTGGGGCAGGACAGACCCAGATCAGACCACTGGTGTAATGCTCACCACTCATGACACTTCATCTCTGCAGCCCCAGGCCAGACCAGCCACAGACTCCCACTTTGGATGGAGTCCTACATTTTGGCTGGGTGTTCCTTGTCCACTGCCAGGCCCATCCCACCCTCTGCTGGCCCGCAGGCAGCTGCAGGATCAGCTGGAGAATTCTAACTTGTCACTTCCTACACTAACAAGTTCATCAACAGCCAAATTAATGTTTCTCTACACTCCTCTTGGTCTGCTACATGGAAAAAAAAMCCCAACAATAGAAAACAGACTCAGAGCCAAGCTAAAAAAGCATTGCTTGCTCCCTACAGTCTCAAGAGAAGYGATTCTAGGGTATTGTCCTAACAACAGCAAAACCAGGAACACCATCATTTTGTATGCCTCTATTCAGCTTCATCCTCTTTTTACTTCTCCTTATTAACACAGCAGAGCACAGTGCTAATTAAGCCTGATTTTTCTTTCTTGGATGTAGGCCCTAGTATGATTTAGAAATAACCTTAATGTGGTATTTGTAATTCTAGCATTTACCTCTTCCCATGATTTCCAATACGATGTTACTGCATTCTTGGCTCAGGACAAGCTTCTGTAATGCTTTAAAACACCAGGAAAAAGCTCCAGTGAGACTTCATTCCTATTGAATAAATGATGGGACATSAGCAGAGCACAGGATATTTGAATATCCTTTAAACATCACCAAAACCAATTAAGCTCTATAAAGCAAAACTAAACCTCTGGGGAGGCAGACTGACTGATTTCCATGCATGGCCATCCCCAAACCAGGACATATCTATCACATCCAAATCCAGACACCCCTCTAGCATATAGCAAGAACATCCCTTCTTGGATGTAGAATCCCAGAATGGTTTGGGTTGGAAGGGGCCCTAAAGATTATCCAGTTCCACTGCCCTGCCATGGGCAGGGACACCTTCCACTATCCCAGGCTGCTCAGAGCTCCATCCAACCTGGCCTTGAACACTTCCAGGGATGGGGCAGCCACAGCTGCTCTGGGCAACCTGTGCCAGGGTCTCAACACCCTCACAGGGAAGATTTTTTCCTAATATCTGACCTAACCCTGCTCTCTTTCAGTTTGAAGCCATTCCCTCTTGTCACGTCACTCCAGCCCTTGTAAACAGTTTCTCTGCATCTTTCTTTTCAGCTCCTTCAGGCACTGGAAGGCTGCACTTAGGTCACCCCAAAGCCTTCTCTCCTCCAGGCTGAACCATCCCAGCTCTCTCACCCTTTCCTTATAGSAGAGGTGCTCCATCTCTCTAATCATGTTGGTGGCCTCTGCTCAGGCTCCAACAGCTCCATGTCCTTCCTGTGCTGGGACAGGGGTTGAGCCCATACCACTCCTGCCACTCCTGCACAAACAGAAGCCTCGCCTCAGGTGCCAAGGGACAACAAACTGCTGGGCAGGCAACAGAGCCAACGTCACTACTGACACTGATAATGTCCCTCCCACTGTTTGTCCCGAGGCAGCAGCATCYCTGTCCTTGTGCACAGGCTGACAGGGCCACCAGGTACCATGCTGGAATACGCAGTCACTCCCCGGAACATCCAGTCGCTCTCCGATGTTGGACAAAAATGCAGTGCTCTGTCASATTCTTCATCTGCTCATACATTAATCACCACCAAAGCCCACCTCAGCCGTACTCTTTGCACAACTTTTATTCTCTCCAAGGTGTGTATTTTCATAATGATAGTGCTCATGTACCACTTAACAGTATATTTTCATTTGGCCCCAGCCACCCTCCTGAGCAGTAATTTATTACTGCTTGTCACCAGCTGCTACTGAGAGTAATACATACACTGGGTTTATTCGGTCTGTTTGGTATTTCTTGCTCGACTCTTCCTCACACAGACAATACTGCCCAAGCCCAGAGACTCACAAATCAAAACAGCCAAGTGTCTGGGCCTTCCAGGTGCACTTGCRTTGTACTTCCCACCTTTTTGCCTGCAAGAGCTAAAAACTTTCATTTATTCCTTCTTTTTTAATGCAAGTGGAGAGCCTAATGCAGTGTGACTGCTCTGGGACTGCAGGTGTGCAGTGAACACCTGCGTGGCTGGATGAAAACATGACAGAAGTACGCAGGGATGCCTCAGGGGCCCACCCATGCTGACATTATTGCTGATTCAATATTACCAGGTGGGGCTTGTGCTGCAAATTAACTGCAGAGCCCCCTTCCTGCAGAGCACTGCTGTCCCAGTGCTGCACCTAAACCCTGCTGSGGTGTACAGGGGCACAGCAGAGATTTTCACCAGTTAAAGCCAACATGGTCAGCCTGTGCTACCTGTGAACCACCAGCYAGAGGGAAAACAAGAAAAGCTCTTTTGCAAGCAGTATCAGGAAATTTAGAGGCTCGTAGAGGAAAAAAGCTGCCCATGATAGCTCCCCATACAGAGACAAAAAATAAATAAGGGAAGAAAAGCGTAATTTTACTAGTCGCAAATGATTTTTTACCTGACTTGGTAAATGAGTGTTCTGCCTCTACCTGTGTGGAAGCTCTGCAAGAGGATTTTCCACAGRTGAAACTCCTGCCAGTATTCCTGCAAAAAATTAATGGTCCTTACTGCACCGCCTTCCACTGCGATGAGGCATTGCCTCACCTGCACCTCGTTTTTCACCTGTGTACCAAGCTGGGTCTCCCATCACCGAAAATTCTGTATGTGTGCACCCACGACTGTGCACATACATGTGTGTGTGTCGTGCACCCATGCCAGTGCACATATATACGTGTGTACGCGTGTGTATTTCTGTATGTTTGGTGCACCCCTGTCTGCGCACATGTGCAGCGGAACACCCGCCCGCACACACGTGTCGCACACGCGACCACGGGACAGCCTCACTCTCCGGGGCACCGCACGCYGCTGTCGCACCCCGGGGACACGCGTGTGTCCCTCAAACACACGTGCCCACAGCCCCGGCCCGGCCACGGCCGCCCCCCTCCATTCCCCGCCCCGCCCGGGCCGCCCCCTCCGGCTCCCGCCCCCGTGCGCCCAAATCCCGCGGGGCCGCCGCCGCTCGTCCTTTCCGTGCCTCCGCGCCCTCCTGCACCCACCGACGGCGCCATGGCCGCGCGGCAGCAGCTCGGTAACGCGGGGCGGCCGCCGGGGGCCGCGGGGAGGGCGTCCGTGAGGGGGGCGGGAGGGCTGCCCGCCGCCGGCCCCGCAATGGCCGCCGGTTCRCCTCAGCGGGGCGGCCCCGGAAGGCGCCTCACGGTGGTTCCCGCGCGGTGCGCTCGGGGCCGGGAAGGCGCTGTGTGCCCCAGGCCCGTGCCGTGTTCTCGGCGCGGGCCGGGGCAGGGCTCGGGGGGCGGGAGGGCGCTGAGGCGATGGGGCTCTGAGGCGCCCGCCCGGAGCCGCGGCCTCGCCTGAGGGGCGGCTTCCCCTGAGTGCTCCCCCTCCCCGGGCACCTCGCACCGCATACGCTCCTAAAGTACAGAACTTATAAAAACTTCGCCCCCTTACTCCTGTGGTTTTCTGTCTCCTTTTCACGGTTAAAACTCACACACTCGTGCTCTTCCCGCCTGCCAGCTTTGCTCAGCGTCTCTGACAAGACCAACCTGGTGGAATTTGCGAAGAGCCTGAACGCGCTTGGCCTGGGTTTAATCGCCTCCGGAGGAACAGCCAAGTCCCTGAGGGATGCTGGCCTGCCTGTCAGGTACRCACGCTCCCCTGTACATCTCCATCAAAAATGCACATTTGGGCCTTGAGRTTGCTTGAATTGTTTTCTCTGTGAACAAAAATGAGTGAAAACTGGTCTGAAAGCAAGTCTTCCCTTAAAAAAAAAAACAACCCTGCCCCAAAGCAAAGTTCAGAACATTGTTCTCCAAGTGTGGCTTGGCTGAGGCTGAGGAGTGTTACTGTGCAGAGAGGAGTTGGAGCCTTTTGTTGGGATGCCTTGTCTGCCTCGAGCCAGCTTTGTTTCGATGGGACAATCTGTTACCCTGATGTTCATAATCTGCCCCTAGTGCTGCTCACCACAGCCAGGTGAAAGCTGATCTTTGCCTGGGCCTGGGACAGCACTGATGTGTCAGGAAYGTGTTGAAGCTCACTGGAGTTCGTTGGTCACAAATAATTTTCCCAGCACAATCACTTAAKCCACACAGAGCCTTTAAGTGTTGTGCACCCACTGTTGGAAAAGGGTCATGTACAGTCACTGACTGTTTTAGCCCATGATTCTGGGGAAATTGGTTCTGGTTTCTTCCATGCTGTAATTAAAAAAACAGCTCTGGCCAAATAAAAATGGTTTGCAGTGCAGTGATGTAAAAAATGGCAATTATTTGGTKGGACAGGTGACTGTGTCTCTGTTTTTGCTCCCTGTGAGTGCAGTGCCCCTGGGACACATCAGCACAAATATCCATCACCCACAGAGCTCACTGGTACCCGGCACTTGCTCATGTCTCTCCAACTTCTTTGCTTGCCTGTGCTGTCAGCGAAGCCTGAAGCAAAAGGTGGTCACGGTTCACCTTCCCTCATTACTGTTATTTACCACCTTAAACAGTCACAAGGAGTGGTGAAACTAAGCTGGGAAGAAAAGCACCTTCACGTGGTCTTCCATTCTCTCTATAAACCATGTTGACTTGGGATTTGCTTATYTTGTTTATTCCAGTGTATTTAAGAAATAACTGTACTGCTCTGTTGAGTGTGACCCGTGAACTTTATTTCCAGTCATGGGAAAAGCAGTTGTTGCCCCTTTGGCATAGGGCGGTTTTGTAGTGAAATTTATACGTTTTTATTGGTTTGGATCATTCAATCTGTAGATAAAGTCAGTATGGCACATCTCTTTCTGTGCTGTTTTCTCTTTGGGCAGAGATGTTTCGGACCTGACAGGCTTCCCTGAGATGCTGGGTGGACGTGTGAAAACCCTTCATCCTGCAGTCCATGCTGGTATGTTTCTGCTAATAGATTTTTCAGTCTAAAAGAGAAATCCATGGGCAGTGAGGGAGGGAAAGAGGGCTTGACAGATGTCTTTTTTAAGGGTTGTGTGGAAGAACCGAGTAATGAGAACAGCTTTGCTCCAGGAGCAGAAGGAGAGGTGAAAAGCCACAGGGTGGAGAAGTGCAGGGTGGCTGAATTACCTCCTTGTTGCTATGCTGGCATCTCTGCAGTGAGCAGAGCTCTCTCCCCGGGGCTATGAGTAACAGAGCTGCTCTGCAAATGCCTTTGCAGAGTCAGCTGCAGACGTGCTCAGGCAGGGAGCTCCATGGAGTTTAATCTGTGGATGGGCCCGGTGTGCAGCACAAGGAACATGACAGCACAGCCTTTAGGGGTGGTTTCTGCATGCTCTGATACTCTCTGGCTCCTCGTCAGCAGGGAAGGTCTCTGATAACTGGTCTATCTGCACGTTAATCCATGTGCTCTTTCATCTCCTGTTGCTGTGCTTGAGGTACCTCAAGTGGAACCTGTTGCCCATCATACGTGAGGACTGGAAACAATCTCCTGTGACCCTGACCCCAGGATTGTGCTGTTGCTTTCACTGTGCCAGCCTGTCACCTTCGCGTTTCTCTGAGTTCCCAGACCCCACCAGCCACCTACACTGCTCAGCTGGAGCCACTTTCTCTCTTGCTTCCCTTGTCTCACAGAGCAGGTGCCCTTTTTCTCTCCCATGAACTCCGTAATGAGAGTTTCAGTGTTTTAAGCAACTGAGTGCTCATAAAGTACATTGTTGAGATTGCTGTTCAGTACTTGGAATATTCTAGGATTTAGCAGTGGTGGAAAAACACCTGTTAGTGTGGAATTTGAACAGGCAAAGACTCTGTAAAACGGAATAAAGGAACAGGAGTTGAGAGTGTTCTCCAAACAAGAGTTAAAAAGTTTATGATAAAAAAGTCTCTGGAAAAGCACAGTCTGAAGGGAGGTGCTGAATTAAAAAACTGTTGGTGATTTAGTTATTTTTCAATGAAGATGCACTGTTTCTTGTATCTAGGCATCTTGGCTCGCAATATTCCAGAGGATAATGCTGATATGAAGAAACAGGATTTCAGCCTTGTGAGGTAAATGTTGGGGGTCATGATGCAATCCAACAGTAATCAGAAACCAAATTAGAGCCCAGTCAGCACCAGGGAATGGGAGCAGTAGGGATTGTAACATCTACACACCAGCAGATCTGCTGTCTCCTTCCTTTGCCCTGGCAGGACATACTATTTATTTTAAAATACTGTTTTCTACAGGTGCATCTTCATCACTTGTAGTAAGACAAAGCTAAAACAAGCAAGTTACATTGTGGTTGCCACAGGGAACAGAGGTTTTAATTTCTTCCAGTTCCGTGGGAATTTTGACACGTTAYGCACATCAGTGTAGGGCCACGTTACACGTGTGGCAGAGTTGAGTTCGGTACTTCTGAAGCTGGCTCATCTTCCCTCAGGTTGGTTCCACGTGTCTGATCAGATGGCAGTTCCTGATTTTGAAATGCTTGCTTAGTAAATATACYCTTTGATATTTGCATAATGTTTACTGAGTTTCAACACATAAATAAAGAATAGACGTGGAAAGTGGGTCAGGAACACGGCGTTTGTTCAGACAGAAAACACACAGATAAGAGAYAGAAAACTTAAAACTTTGAGAGCTGTCTTGGGAGCAAGTGAGCTGCATCCAGAAACTGAAGTAACACAGTTTGTGCACCAGTGTACCAAAGATTTTATATTTTCTTTTTCAGTTTTTGTTAGAATGTGTTTACTTGCTTCAGTCACACAGGGCAGTATGTAACTAACTGGTGTTAACATCTGACTAGTGCTTGTGAATAACCAGCTGTACCTCAATGAGTAGCTCCTGGTTCAGGAACAAATGGCTGAGCTGGACATAGCAAATTGTAGGTATAGCCAGGATGGGAGGTACAGTAGGACTGTGGGCCAGAATGCATCTGGAGTTTTAAAATTACTTTTGAAAACTGATGGATGGATTTTCGGGCTGGATTGGAAAACCTGAAATTTAAAACCACAGGAATCCTCTTAGATGGCTCAGCAGTGGTGGCTCTTCAGAGCAGGCTGCATATTAAAGCAGGCTCTGCTGAATTGCAGGGGGAATAACGTGCCCTTACATCAGTGACTTATGGTGCACTTGCATGCAGACTAGTAATTTGGATTCAGGTTCTCTTACAAAAAGCAGAAGTAGCTGATCCTCAGCAGGACTGTCTTTGCATAGTTGCATAAAATTTGCATATCCAAGTCAACGTAGGAAAGCCTGATATGAATTGTCTTGGTTTCCACAGATAAAAGCATTAGCAGTGTTAAAGTGCACAGATTCCTGATGGTTTGCAGCAGATCAGGAGCGTGGACGGATTGGGGGGAAGAGACGTATTAGAAGAGACAGCAAAAGGCATTTTAGGAAATTTGGAGACACAGGGGGTTCTGAAAGCCATACTGGAAGCTGATCATCCCTTCTGCTGGAGTTCACACAGAGTGGGAACAAAGCAATATGAAAAGTTGGACACAGGAGTACTCATCACAGCAATTCCCTGCCATACTGAGCACATGTTGGGAGTTCAATACCTTCATGGATTCAGATCAAGAGAGTAAATTAATTCTGTTGGATTGAAAACACTGTTCGTGAAGGTCAAAACAAACCCTTCCTTTCACTGCAGTTCATGTGGCTCTGGTAGGATGGGACAGGCAAGTTATTACACCATGCTTGCTGGAATACAGACCTGCTTCTAGATCAGATGGAAAAACTAATTCCAGTAAGGTCCAATCTTAGCTTGAGAGGGAAAAGTCAATTTTCTTCCCTGCTTTCATGTGCTGCAGAGGCTTTGTGGCATTTGGGCTGCACACTCAGGTTTCATATATTGTTGGTATTTTAAAAGTCCAGAAGGTGACATGTAAGTCATTTTCTGCTCTTGGAAAAGCTGTGGAAAATTAGATTGATTGTACTTAGTTTGCAATGGACCTTGCCCTGGATGCTTACTCTGTCATGAAAGTTGGTGGATGCCCATTTTCAGTGCTGCTGAGAGCCCACTTTGAAGTCCTTTGAAATGGCTCAAGTTGTGCACCAGAATCACTAAACGTTTCTATTCAGGCACGTGTATTTAAAGCAGCTCTTCCTTTAAACTGGTTTCTGTAAACTGTGGTTCTAACACTGATACACAGAGTTCAGCTAAATGTCCTAATAAACTGTGCCATCACTTGGCCYTGGGCTGAGCACCGCTCTTGGCCACAGGATGTTATGTTGGTCCCTGATCTGACAGACAAGACTTTAAAAACACTGATGGTACCTTGTGCTTGCCTGGCCTATTTTGGCATTTCCATTTCTTGCTGAATAACCCCGTTTTCCCCCCTCAATTCTCAGAGTTGTAGTGTGTAATCTCTACCCCTTTGTGAAGACTGTATCATCTCCTGGTGTGACTGTACAGGATGCAGTGGAAAACATCGATATTGGTAAGTTAAAGGGAGAGCAAATCTGCTTTCCAGACAGACTCGATGCTTCTGAACTCTGAGTGGTCTCAGTTCTTCTCTTTTTGTTTGGTGGCCTTGCACACCTCTAAAGGAAGTCTGCTCAAGAGGTCAGGAGCTGCAAGGAGCAGACTGAAGGCATAGCTGGGTAAGCCTCATTGCTTTTAAGCAATTAAAATGGCAATAACAGGCTGGCAAGGCATGCTGCATGGGGGGCAAATCATGCACTGCCCAAAAGAAGGAGCCTGTGGAACTGTGGAGGGCTGTCCTAGGAAAGGCCAGTGGACCATGCTTCCTGCTGAAACATGGAGAGCAGACTAAACCTCTTTTGCAGCCTCTGACAGTGTAATAGAAATTTAAAAAAACGTGAGCTTTGGAGAGAAAAAGCTGAACCAGTGAAAGTGTTCTGAGGATGGCTGAGAACTTCACTGCAGGAAGCCATTACAAGGAAAGGGGTTGGTCTGCATATGTGGGAGAGTACTTGGGACCTGAGTTTGGAAGCATGGACACCTGTATTAGCATGTTTTCTCTTGCTGCTAGTTATTAACCCCCAAAGGCTTGCCGTTCCTTCACTGCAGCATCTCAGCTTGGCAGCCTGTGAACAGTGCAGGCACAGTTTTGTGCCATGTAGTTGGATTGGGACTGGATTTTCTTGCAGTAGTTTAGTCCGAATGATGCCCAGCAGAGCTCTCTATTAAATGTTTTATGGAGTAATACTTGCTCTGCATGAAGCAGTGCCAGCCTCTACTTTCCTCTGCAACAACCTGGTATCTTGTATGATTTAAAGTGTTGCAATAGCTGTGCAGAGTCAGACTGAAGGGGGAACTGTGGCATTTTATCTCACACAGAGGACCTGGGCAAGATTCATTATTATTTGCAGAGACATTTGGGAACCTCTGTTGTTTGGCTGTGTAAAAGCAAATCTTTCTGCAGACCCCTGGCCAGCCCAGTGTGCAGAGGATGGTGCTTAAGCCCCATGTGGGGACAGCCATCTTCTTTGGGATGTGGCTGTGCTCCTTGAAGACATTCTTGCCCCAGTTGCTTATCACAACCCACAACCCGTTCCTCATCCCTGCAGCTCTGCCTGGGTCTCCCAAGGCCAGTCAGTGTGCACCTTCACCAGAGGATTGAGTCAAACTCGCAGCCCTGAGCGTTTTGAAGAGCACTCTGACCCCTSTCCGTGCTGGAGGGAGGGGGCACGTTCACCCGGCACAGAGGATCGACGGTGCACGTCCCTCTGGGCCTCAGCTGTGGCTCCCGAYGGTGCTCCATGCCGTGCCCCTCTCTTGCAGGGGGGGTGGCCTTGCTGCGGGCGGCTGCCAAGAACCACGCGCGTGTGACCGTGGTGTGTGACCCGGCCGACTACGCTGCAGTAGCTAAAGAGATGGCGGCATCCGGGGACAAGGACACTGCCATGGAAACCCGCCGCCTCCTGGCGCTGAAGGTTGGTCACATCTTCTTGCCGTGAGGGGCTGGGCCAGGCTCCTGTGCCTTTCCCTCTTTGAACACCACATCCTTTGCGAGCTGGTGCTCAGGTGTCCCCCGCTGTGTCCCCAGGCCTTCACCCACACTGCCCAGTACGACGCAGCCATCTCTGACTACTTCAGGAAGGAGTACAGCAAGGGGGTGTCGCAGCTGCCCCTGAGGTACGGCATGAATCCTCACCAGAGTCCCGCGCAGCTCTACACCACGAGGCCCAAACTGCCCCTCACAGGTGAGGCCTGAGCCGTGCTGGCCAGGAGGGAGCTCTGGGATGGCTGGTTGGACATGTCTGCTGGCTGGCTTTGAAACTGAGACACCATCTTGTGGCTTAGTCCAAGGGATGGCCAGCAGTGCCTTCACAACTGCTTTATTACTGAGTGGCACTAACTTTGCCATTGAAAGGTTGAGCTGTACGAGAGAGGAACTCTGCTCTGCTGAGCCCCACAATTGTAGCTCTGTGTTCTCTGTTGCTGCAGGATTGTGTGTCCAAGCTACTTGGAACAGATTTATGTAGTGTACTTTCTGCTTGACATTAGATCCAGATTTTGCAAAGGGAAACCTCGTCATCCTTTTRAGATGCTTTTTTACTTGCCATTTGCCGCCTTTAGTATCTCCTCCATTTTGGTGTGTCACTATTTACTCTGTCTAGAAACCAAGCTGTTCTTTTCTAGGTTTTGTTGTTTTTATCTTTTTTCTTTCTTTGATGGTTTTGAGCAGAAGTTTATTACCTTGGTTTTGTAGAATGCTGCTTCTGCTGATGGTGGCAGCAAGAAGGGATACTAGTCCCACTGCAAGTTTGGGACAGTTCTGGTGTGTCTCTGCCATTTTACAGGGTGTGCCACTCACCCTGTGTTACTGTAGTGAGGCAAGCTCCTGTTTTGGAGGGAAAGTCTGGCTGCTCTTGTTCTTGAGATGGCTTTCAATGTGTGCAGGCATTGTCCTGCTGAATAAACAGTGAAGCTTTGTGTCGCAGCATTTCCCCCATTTCAACTCTGGGCCCTCTTAGGAAGCTTTTCCATTCCTGCACTGGAGGTTGATTTGMTTGCAAGTCAGTTCTGCAGCAGAACAGCACTATGTTCACTCCTCCTGGATGTGGATTATTGTTAAAATGATCTTTTTTCCTTCAGTCTCCTGAAATGCTCACAGTGCTGCCATGTCATTACGAGCAGTTCTTTCAGGGCCAGAGCAAAACGTTTTGAGAGCAGGCTTTTAAATGGCCTTTTACTCTTGGTGTGGATTTCTGGGCACTTCACCAGTTGCTGAGGAGSCAGGGTCACTGAACAAGAACAGTTTGTGTGATTTCAGTGCTCGCTGAGAGAAATCCTCTGTGCTGGCTCTCCAGGCTCTGTGTGGGAGAAGGGTCTGCGTGCTCTAATGTATCCATGTGCTGTGTTTGCAGTGCTGAATGGCTCTCCAGGGTTCATCAACCTCTGCGATGCCCTCAATGCCTGGCAGCTGGTGAAGGAGCTCAAGCAGGCGCTGGGCATTCCCGCGGCAGCCTCCTTCAAGCACGTCAGTCCCGCAGGTAGGGTGGGGTGTGCTCCCTTCCCCCGGCGGTGTGGGGCGGCCCCGGGGCACGGACCAGCAGTTTGAGTGCCCTGGCTCGTGTTTCCCACTAGGTGCTGCTGTKGGAGTTCCACTGAGCGAGGAGGAGGCCCAAGTGTGCATGGTGCACGACTTCCACAAGACCCTGACGCCCTTGGCCTCTGCCTACGCCCGGAGCAGAGGTGAGGGCTCCAAACAACCCCAGCAAACCAGCGTGTCCAAYACCTGAGCAGCATCCTTAGCACTTCCCATGCTCTTCCCTTTGCACCACGCTCCTCCGCCGGAGGGGGTTTTCCATAAGGATCTGCCTGACTGCCTATTGAAAATTCCTTTCCAAGAGAGCAGCCCTTCTATACTGTTTCAAAGAGCTAAAACCATTTTGGGTTCTGGTCCTTGATGTAYATAAAAGACCTGTAGAGATTTTTTATTTTTAATTTAAATGTGTACTTACACACACACACATATAGCTGGGGTTTTGACTAAAGGATCTGGATAATCAGCTGTGCTGGTAGCACACCCAGTGTTGGGATGCTCAGGAATATTTAACTTGAATAGAAATGTTCCTGTCTGGTATTTGATTAATACCTGTCTGGTATTTTTAATGCTTTTGCACTGCAGAGCTCACAAAAAAAGCTAACCAAAGTAAACAGAACCAGCTTCCTCTGCTTAGCTGAGATACTGTTCTACTTCTCTCATTTTCCATGGCATTCCTAGAAAATCTGCACAGATTATAGAAAACAAGGCAAACTTGGTAAGGAGCACACTGGCTTGGGTTCATTTTTCACAGAGCATCTTTGAATGTTGCTCTCACAAAATGATTGCATGAGAATTGCAGGGACAGAAGAATTGACCTTGCTGAGTAGTGGAGCATTTGTGATGGGAGTTGAGCTCACCTTAGCTATGCCATTAAATAGAGAGAACATTTATTAAAACAAAAAAAGAAGAAAAATTGCTACATTTCTGGGTCTGGTTTCTTGCAGGAAAAGCCAGGTGGGAGTGTAGCCATCTAAAAGCTTTCCTCTTTTTCCAACTGTCTCCCATCTCAAATCTTTCTGTGTGATCCTTGCCTCTCCTTGTCCTCTTGCCACCAAGGGTACAGCTGAGCTRCTTGCAGTGCTGGAGGTAGTCAGTACAGAGTTAGAGCTTTGACAGGGGCAGTGAAGAAAGAAGAATATCTGAACTGTGGGAATATTTAAAGGTCCATGTGTTTGAGGTAGGATTTTTCATCCTCGTTGCTCTTATGGCCTCTTTTATGTGTTTTGGTTTTTTTTTCTGCTGTGGGATTAGTGTCTTAGCTCTCATAGCAATTGACTGGACTGCAGGAGTGGAGGGTTTTCTTTGGCTGATGCTGTAGTTTGATATGAGTAAACTCAGGATTTTTCAGGTGCTGATCGGATGTCTTCCTTTGGCGACTTCATTGCCCTGTCTGATATCTGCGACGTGGCTACTGCCAAGATCATCTCCAGAGAGGTTAGTGACACAGCAGCAATCATTCCAGAGTAACCAGGAGAATCACACCAGATGCAGCCATTGGTTTGTAACAACCTTTCTTTGGGTTTGACCCATTGGCTTCAAAATGACAGAACAGGGTTAGATTCGAGATTAAAAAAGCCTTCCCTGTGAGGGTGGTGAGGCCCTGGCACAGGTTGCCCAGAGAAGCAAGCCAGAGATGATGTTTTCCAACCTAAACCATTCTGTGATTTTATTTTTCTTGTCAAACAAATGAAAGAGCATATTCAGCTGGTTTGTGAGGGTAACATTTGGCACAGTGCTGCTTAAAAACAAAAAAACCCACCCACRCTGTAAGACACAAATGTGAAAGTTGTGTATCACTTCATGGCACTGGTGAATGTAAACATCTCAGCTTCCATGCTCTTAACAGCTCTTTTGCCAGTACTTTTGTCTCCTCAGGAGTGTCACTGTTGAAATAAGGATTTATTGGTTTTTAAGCCATGTTTACTGTTAGGGCTGAGAAGTGGGGATGTCATGGTCAAGCTGTTTCCCCCTGGAGGAGGAGATCAGTTCTTAGTTCCATTCTGTTTAAAGTGATGTGGGGTACTTTTTAGTAACCCCTGCCAAGAGCTTATAGTGMTCTGCTATTTTTGGTTTCCAGGACTGAAACCAATACTGTAATAGGGTTTTTTTAGGATTTTGTAGGATACATACAGACCCCAAGAGCTGTGTCTTCAGTGCCTCTCTGGAAATGGCAGGTGGAGCTTTCAGTCTTAGCCTCCCTTTCATTTTTCTCCTGTGGAAGCTGAAATCTTTGTGTTGCAGGTGTCTGATGGTGTGGTGGCTCCTGGCTATGAGGAAGAAGCTCTCAAAATCCTTTCCAAGAAGAAGAATGGTGGTTACTGTGTCCTCCAGGTTGGTACTCCTGCTCCAATCAGGGATGCAGATGGAAGCACAGACACTTTGGACCTGAGATGATGCACCTTTCTATGCTTCATGCCTGTCAAGGAATGTGGTCAAGTCAGTGTCAGGTTGCCTTCCTAGTTCCTGCAGTGATTGTTGGAACTGAAAATCACCCAGTTTTGGTGAACATGACTAGCAGATCACAGATTGCTGTCAGGTCCTGTTTCTGCCTGCCTCTGAAAGACAAACGAGCAGAGAACTTCACTATAGCATTACCAAAAGAAAATCCAAGGCTTAGCTGAAGTTGCAGTTGTAGTGTTGCTGCCAGGGGAACTGGAGAAGATGGCTCAGGAGCTTCAGGCAAGAAGGAATGAAATTGCAGACGGCCTTGGCAGCTGATTACCTCCTGGAATTCAATTAACTTCGCAAGGATGAGGTCGTATTGGTGAAGCCTGTGTCTTCAGGGCCTGTCTGCAGAGGAATGCTAAGGAAAGTTGGCCTGAAAAATTTCAGTGGGTTAGGAAAACCACATAAAGTGTGTGCAGGCTCCTATTTAGAGCTGGTCACCTTAGTCTGGGTTGTTTCCTGTCTCAAACCTCAACTGGGGCTACCAAAATTCTGAATAAACCCATGCATGGGTGGACCTGAGTGCAGTGTCACAGTTCCAGTTAACCTGATCCCTACTCTGGTGTAAATTAATTGTGCTTCCAGCTTGGTTGGAGGTGTGCCCCAAGAGTGCAGCTCTGGAAATAATCACATTCACTGCTTGAATGCCACAGAGTTGTAGCTTGAGGCATGTAGGAAGCAGCTCCAAATATTTCTACCTTTGGAAAGCTGGAAGACTCTGTGTGTGTGTGTGTTTTTYCTCTGTCTGTGAAAACTGGAAGACTGTAGATTCTGGTCTAAAAGTGCTTCATTGGCCTTTCTTTGGCATTCAGATGGATCCCCACTATGAGCCTGATGACCTGGAGGTTCGGACCCTGTATGGGCTGAACCTGATGCAGAAGAGGAACAACGCGGTCATCGACCGGTCCCTGTTCAAGAACATTGTCACCAAGAATAAAAACGTGAGTGGGGGGAGATAAATGACCTTAAAGACACCTGGAAAGAGTGAACTGGGGTGCTGTCATCACTGTGCAATTTTAAGAGCTCCTGAAATATTCTAATGAGATTTAATTGGCTCTTACCAAACAATGCAGCAAACTCTCTGGACCTAATGTACTGGGTAAATCAGGATAGTTGTCTTTTGTTTTGATCCCTTGGATAAATAAGAGGAGCTAGACCTTTCCCATTATCTCAGACTACCACAATATTTGTAAACATTCCTGTAAACCAGAAGCCACCATGTGCAATTTTTTTACAGTGAGACAGCCAAGTGCCAAGGATCCATCACATCTCCTCCTGACTCACTGTTTACATCCCCCTTTTGTGTGCTTTGTGTTGTATAAACTCTGCCCTGGCTGATGGTGCTCAGCAGTTGGAGCTCACATCACCAGAAAGTTTTCAGTGATTCCTTTGTCTCTGATCTCGTTCTCATTAAAAAAGCAGACGTTAATGAGCACATGATTAGTCATGGGCTCAGAAGCAAGTTCAGACATTGAGGTAATAAAAACCGTTTTCATAAATTGCGAATGGAACTTAAACATAACAACGCAGATTTTGGGGGTTTTAATCTAACCAAACYAGGTTATTTTTAGCTACCTTGTTCTGCCTGTCTCTGCTTCAGTAACTGTGATGGCTGGGGGTGTAGCAGGTGGCTGCTCCTGGCTGTCAGGGGGGGTGTTGACAGTGGTGTTCTGTTGCAGCTGCCCGAGGCTGCTGTCCGGGACCTGATCGTGGCCAGCATCGCTGTCAAATACACCCAGTCCAACTCCGTCTGCTACGCCAAGGATGGGCAGGTAACAACTGCAGCAGGGCTTGCCCCACCCAGCTGCTCAGGGGCTGCTCTCTCAGGCTTGGGAAACCCCTCAGCACGCAGGGAGCTGCTCGACAGGTCCAGAGGAGCTGCCCTGCACAGTGCTGTGCAGAACACTTGTTTCTCGAGAGGCTGCTTCAAAACCTTGGTGTCGTTTTTTCGTGGCAGTGGCAGGGCTGGGTCTTTCAGTGATGGGGTTGGAAAAGCTCTTATGTGCTTCTACAAGTGTGGCCTTGAGTCATCTCTTTCTAACTACTCTGTTCTTTTACCTCATTTTTCTGAAGGCATGTACATAGGTTGTAGTCAGTGTACAGTCTTAGGAAACTACAGTAGATTTCACAGCTGGATTCTCACTGTCCAAATGCTTCTTTATTTTCACTTTTTACATAGGAAAGATGGGATATGCTTGCTTTTTTTTTAATCCCTCTGGGGCATTAAAAATCCTCAGTTCTTCCTGATCGTTTTTTTAAAAAGCTTACGAGGGATGTTGGGATTTATAGGGGCATTATCAAATGTGTAATTGAGATTATGAATCATACAATCCCAGAATGGTTTGGGTTGGAAGGGACCTTAAAGCCCATCTCATTCTACTCCTCTGGCATGGGCAGGGACACCTTCCACCAGACCAGGTGGTTCCAAGCCCCATCCAACCCGGCCTTTTACACTTCCAGGGATGGGGCAGCCACAGCTTCTCTGTGGCAACCTGTGCCAGGGCCTCCCCACCCTCACAGGGAAGGATTTCTTCCTAGTATCTAACCTAAATTTCCCCTCTGTCAGCTTGAATCTTGAATTTAAAAAAAGTCCTTCTTTCCAAGTCATCACTGGGTGTTCAGCCTAAATCCATTATCTAAAAGTTGTTGTGAGTGTATTAAAAGTTGTAATTTTGCCCAGCAGATCATTCTCGTAATGCTGCTGCTTAGCTGGTTCTCTGCTGTCCATGGAAATTTTTCCACAGACACGGATTATTTAAAAAAAAATACAGAAGAAAAAGACAAAGAGTGTTTTTGAGCTTTAGTACATCATAAATCAGCAAAATGGATCAAAGAGTGAACCCTACAGGTAGAGACTGAGATTGAGCTGCAGTACTCTCCTTGCAGTGGTACTGATCTGCATTTGTTAGGCTGTTGGTACAGCCTGAAAACACTGCAGTGCTGTCTCACAGGACTTCCTGGGGTCGTGTGCTGTGTGGTTCTTCAAAATACGAGATTTTGAATATTTGAATATGCTCTGGAGATCCAGCATTTGTCTTTTATTCTGCTTTATGTTGGGGTTTCTTTGCTTTGAATGATTGGGCACTCAGGAGTGTCAGGTCTTCTACCCCCAGAACAAAGGTGTCACTCTCTTCGCTCCTTTTCCCTCATCACAGCAGCAATTTCCAATTTCCCCAGTGCTTTTGCAGGTCTGGGCTGAACGTGGTGGTGTTGCAGATGTTTCCAGAGTGTGTGTGGTAATGCATGTACTACATGGAAGGGAGAGGGCAGGAGGGAGCAGGGAAAAGCAGCCTGGGCAGGGGTGCTTTGCACATTTTAATCAAATACATTATGGAAAGCATTGTTACACTTTGTCCACATTGTTACACTTCACATGCATTTCCAGAGTCTGACCTGGTTTGGGTTACATGAGCCAAGCCTGGGGACTCCAGCTTGCTTTCAGTCCCATTGCTTCTGGTTTTCCAGGGGCTATTTCAGCCTCACAGCATCCCTGCTGCCTAGGAAAGCTCTGGCGTGTGAGACATCCAGAATGTTTGACAGCTTGGCTTCACTGGGTTCATGAGGGGATCAGCCACTCCAGCAAGGTGGTTGTGTTACTACATTGTAGGAAAGTGTGTAGTGGGAAGCATTTATGGACCTGAGTGTCACTTAATTTGCAGGAAGCCAGCTGCCACTAATTGCAATAAACACTTCCACTTGTTCTGGCTGACTTTCAGCTTGTAGCACGTTGATTTACACTTGCTTTAATGACACTATCATGTTTTAAATTAGCAATTTGAAATTATTCTTTCTTTATTCTCTG
Source organism: Amblyornis subalaris (assembly GCA_018881555.1). Lineage (NCBI taxonomy): Eukaryota > Metazoa > Chordata > Aves > Passeriformes > Ptilonorhynchidae > Amblyornis > Amblyornis subalaris. The sequence goes on along the minus strand of JACAXG010000153.1, from coordinate 312,988 downwards.
TACAGTAGCATAAAACAAACCTGGTAATTTACCTTACACTTTCCCAGTGACTTCATTGTTTGTTTGTCTTCCCAATTCTCAAGTCCTTTATTAGATTTTTATATTTCCAAGTGTCTTTAGGGTTTTTGTTTTCATTCATTATCCAGGGCAAATCTGAGTAAACCCAGACCAATCTGGATCATTTTGCAAGAGTCCTTTGGGTATTACCCATCTCATCCACTCTGTTGTTGCACAGCATTCCAGCTATGGAGTGTGTTTAACTCTCCTGTGAACCAAAGTGTTTTAGTCAAGTAGTTCTTAATTTTCACCCAGTCTTTTTTCTATTAAGTGATATATTTTTTTTCTGCTCACCCTGTGCTGCTGTCTCCTTTCACTGCTCACACTTAATAGGCTCTGCTTAAGCACTTTTGGATTCCCAGGAGATTACCCTGAAAGAAACATAATTAATTTTTGTGTGGAAAATGGGGGGAATGATTCCTTTATGGAGGATTTTGAGGTTTCAGCTGTGTTTTTGTATGGGGGAAGAGCAATGTGTGGGTAAGGGAGAGAAGAGGTGTAGGAAGAAGGATTTTTAGAAAGTGAAAAAGGCAGGGAATTGGTACAGGCCAGTGTGAGGGGAAATTCAAGTACAAGTCTATAGTTTGCCTTAAGCAGAAGATCAGCCTACTGATTTCTCTTCTTTAGACCAGAAATTCCAGGTTGGATTGAAGAAATCTTCCCCAGCAGTATTCCATCAAAGCCTGTGGTTTTAAAAAAGGCAAAGCAATGGCTTGAACCTGTGTTGCAGATAAATCTCTGTAGATTTGGGGGTGCTTGTGAAGAGGCTATGTTTTACAGGTTACATCACTTTGATCAACTGAAGGACAAAGCCCCTGCCATTTTGGAGTTGTTGAATACAAGCCAAAGTTCAGTTACTCATCTCTTGACAAAATTTAGGTCACAAGAAATGTGAAATATTTTGAGTGGCTCACAGAGGAAAGGAAAAGGCTCTTTTAGAAAGGTTCTTGGGTGCTGACAGATGGGAGAACACCCTGTTCCATCACAGGAGTGCCAGGCCACAGCTCACAAGGAAGTGATGAAGATGAGGCACCATTCTGGCTGGGAAGGGGCACAGGATGTGCAAAATTTTTGACACTTGGGAATGTTTCATGGTATTTTGGCCCCTGCTAGCAGCAGTCAATCCGGTATTCCCCAAGATCTGCATCCCCAGCTAAAAATTCCTGCCTTAGCCTAGCCTGGCTTGCTAGTCCCATTCTGAAGGGCTGGGTGGCAGTTCCTGGTGTGGTGTGTGACACAGGCAGCCTCTCCTTTGTCCAGGGAGGGAGGATAAACCTCTGGAAGTGAGAACACACCAGTGGGCAGCTGGTATGAAGCTCCTTCGGGTGGCAGGGTCCCCTGCAAGTTTAACTGGGTGGGTTGAGAGCAGAGGTTGGACATCAGGAGTGTTTGTCAGGGGGAAGGAGCCACTAAACCGTAAGAAACTCTGCATCTGCTCAGCGTTTTTGCTACCACCAATATCCCTGTGGGTTTATTACGCACTGATGACTTCAGCTATGGCTGAGCAGATTGTATCTGATAGCAGCCCAAGCCTTTCATTTGCTCCTTGGGGGAACAGCATCCAGCAGAGTGTTTCATGGTTCTGGTAAGAGATGAAGTCACTGTGTCTTGATGAATGGGAAGACAAATGATTCATTCCTTTGAGGGCAGCGTCCAACTTATAGCTTTACCATCTGTCCCAGTCTGAGCTGGGAACTCTGAGGCAGTGGCCAGCACCTTGAGCCTCAGCACCGTGTCCCTGGAGAACAGTCTGGGGAACAGCTCAGCTGTGGCTCCACAGGAGCAGGAAATGATCGGAGAGACGTGTTCTGTGTCAGATCTCCAGACTGAACTGGCAGGAGCTGTCCTTAGGAAGTGGGACCCACGGGATGGACAAAAGTTACCAGCCCAAGTCTGACATCCCTGGTGGCTGAATCTGGCAACAGAAGCTGAGCAAATACTGTATTTTCATAGCAGCTTCCTTGAGATGAAACCACTGCTTGGATTTTGCTTTGGAAGCACTAGGTCTGTTAGGCATCAAGCACAAGTGTTATTAAATGGGGTTAGCAGCAGCTATTTTAAAAACCCTGCATTCTGCCAGATGGCAGCATAGGAAACGTGTGGCAGCTCCAGGGCTCTGACAATTCATGGGGTGTAATGGTGCCACTGACCAGCATTCCTGAGTGAGCAGTGGGTCTACTTTCTTACCAGCCTTGCCAGACAAACTCATCCGCTGCACCTCCCAGCTGATGCGGTTAAGCTGGGTGTGCCTGACTCACCAGAGATGATGGTGTTTGGGTGACCTGGGCTCAGGCGTTCATGCTCTGACTGAAGTGCCTTTTCCAGAAGGGGCAGGAATCCAGCCAGCTCTTGGCAGTCACATTTGTCTCTGTGACCTACAGGATTTTGTTTCGCCTTAAAAGCCATAATTGTGTCATTCTCCTGAGGTTAACGGTTTGACTCTGATGGCTGGGGCTGTGTTATTTAGAAGGATGAAAGAACATTTGGAGAGTGACTGTCAGCTCAGCAGAGCTGTGGAAGTTAGCAGTGCACAGAGCTGGCCCTGTATCCAATTTACAGGATCGGGGATGCGAGCACTTCCCAAATTTTCCCCACTAATCACCTACACTCTATCAGCTTGGGCAAGGAGCAGCTGATTTGTGGGGGCATCTTTCCTAAAAGCTTGGCTGGATGTGATGTCTGCAGCCAGGTGAGATTGTGCCTTGTCCCCCTGTGCTCCAGGTGATCGGGATCGGCGCGGGGCAGCAGTCCCGGATCCACTGCACGCGCCTGGCCGGGGACAAGGCCAACAACTGGTGGCTGCGGCACCACCCCCGCGTGCTGGCCATGAGGTTCAAGGCGGGGGTGAAGAGAGCCGAGATCTCCAACGCCATCGACCAGTATGTCACCGACACCATCGGAGAGGTGAGGGCTGCCTCAGCTTCCCCTGCAGGCACAGCTTCTGCCACGCTCCTGGTGCGAGGGTCATAACAGACGACCCCAAAGAACTGGGGGATCCCGGGCCCAAGATGGTGATTCTCAAGGTCATTTACTGGCCCAGTGGAAAAGTGTCCTGATTCGCCCCTCCGGTACTGCTGGGACCTGCCCCGTGCCTCAGCGAGCAGCTTGGCCTCAGCTCCTGGCTCTTCCCAGCGGTGAGGATGGGCTAAAGCTCCAGCTGATGTTCCATTTCTCGCTGCCCTGTCAGTGGCGCTTTCTCACACGGTGGTGGTTGCTCATGTGGCATTTTGGATTCTCAGAATCCCTCTGACCTCCCCATTACAGGCCATAGTGAGACAACAAAATAGTATGTCCTTTTTAAGTATGAAAAGCCAAGAGCCGGCTTAGAGAGCTTGTGAATCACCTCACAAGCAGTTGCTTGTTTAAGGGGGTAAGAAGTGGAGTAGTTGCTGTTTCAGAAGGTGAATCATAAACCGAGCTGCCGTTGGTCATGGGTTAAATCATTTACCAGACGCCTGCTGGCATTTATGAAGCAGCATGCTGCAAGCAGAGCATCTTGGAATTTAAGAGGGAGAGAAGGAATCCCTCAGGTCCTGGGGTGAGGAGGGCAAAGGAAAGGAGTTAAAAGGATGCCAAAAGAGCTGATGGTGCTAGTGTGTTTTAAAGCCCCTGGTACGAAGTTCCTGGCAGCAGAAGGCCCAGTGTCAGAGCGAGGCCATCACTCATTCCTCGGCAGGGAACTGTCGGGCACGGCATGCTCTGGGGCTGAGGTGGCTCTCTGTCCCTGCAGGATGAGGACCTGGTGAAGTGGCAGGCCATGTTTGAAGAGGTGCCCACACAGCTCACGGAAGCGGAGAAGAAGCAGTGGATTGCCAAGCTCTCTGCTGTGTCCCTCAGCTCCGATGCCTTCTTCCCTTTTAGGGATAACGTCGACAGAGCGAAGCGGGTAAGGTCATGGCAGGGCCAGGGTGTTGGGGCGGCTCCAAGGGAAAATCTATGCAGCCCGAGCTTTTCATTTTGTGTGCACTGCTGAGCAAAGTCCCTACCCTGCACTGCTGGCTAGGATAGCAGATCCTGGGCAGGGTGTTCCTGGTGGTGACTGATCTTACATGGATAGTAATTATCCAGCCATTGCTCAGTTTGTTGATTTGGGATGAATAGGGGATTAAAGTTTATTAAACCATTTAGGAATATCAAGTCAAGCCCTGCTGCTTCCAGAAGAACCATTTTAGTGTTATTTCTGAGTGGCAGAGAGAACTTCCTGCTCCCAGAGGAGCAGCTTTGGGGATGGAAGCCTTTGTTCAGTGGGATGTGGATGAAGGACTGGGACTGCGAGCTCCTTCCAAGGAGGATTTTGGTTTTCCATCCTCTGATCCTTGAACTTATCCCTGTCTCTGCAGAGTGGAGTGCAGTTCATCGCTGCCCCATCCGGCTCGGCTGCCGACGACATTGTGATCGAGGCGTGCAACGAGCTGGGGATCACCCTCATCCACACCAACCTCCGGCTCTTCCACCACTGAGCCCCCCATGGTCACAGTCTCACCAGCAGCAAGGCCTGGAATGTCACTGGCTTAACTGGGAGGCACCTGCAGCCTGTGCTTAGCACGAGCTGGTCAGCTCTCTGAAGAGGCCTTTCCCTTTCCCTTTCCCTGAGTTAACAGAGAAGGAAGCACTAAAAGTTGGCTTCCAGTGTAGAAAATCGGTGTCTTTTACAAATAAACATACAGTTGTTAGCTGTGTGCAGTCCATGTGGTCCCTGTCACCCAAATGCAAAAAGGTTTGGTTTTGAGGTAGGTTTTAAGGTCCAGACTTCACTAATTCATTAGGTGGCCCGTGGAGTGATGTGAAAGCCTGGCTTCTGCTCAGCGTCTCATGGAACTGATAAAGATCTGTGTCATCCTGAACTGAGTTGGGTTGGTGGGGGTTTTTTTGAGTCAGCAGGTGCTTCTTCCTCCTGGGAACAGTGGGGAGTGGGTCCTTTGTATGAGGCAGTGTGGGGTTTGGTGCTCTGAATCCTGCCCTGTGTCCTTTGGCAGTGCCACGTTGCTTTCTCCCAGGTAAGAGACCCATGGACAGGCCTGTTCCCATACTGGGAGTGCGGAGCAGAGTTCACGGGCTGGAATGTGGGAAATGTCTTGTCTGGAGCCACTTCCTCCCCTGGCTGTCCACAATTTGCATTAAGCAGATTTGAACTCTTGATTGGAAAAAAGCAAAGTGAAATTCTGGAGCACAGTGAGATGAGTGAAGGAAGAGCACAGACACGTTTTTGCTGGCAGTCACTGTGACTGCTCCAAAGGGATTTTCTCTTTTTGGTTGCATTTTATAAAATCTGTTCAGTTTTGGCCAGGAACAGCCCAGAGGTTTTCAATAAACACTTCTCTGGGCTCAGCTCTCAGCTGCTGCAGAGCAGAGAGGCTGCACGTGTGCCCTTGGCTCAAGCAGGGCTGCACAGGTAGGAGAGGGACCTGGGAGAGGGGAAATTTGGGGTGTGCTCTGGATCTGCTGCTGACTTGCTGTGACTGTGGCCATGTATTTTGTTTTACCTGATTGTCTGTTTGATCCAGGCTGCTTCAAATGGAGCAAAACAGAGACACTTCCTAGGAGATCTGAGTTAAGATCTCATCATCCACTGGTTTTCCTTTAATGCTGCCATTCCATCTGCCCTTGCTCCAGCCTGAAAGGGAGCAGACTCCTCTCTTTTCTGATCTCTACAGTGGATTTTTTTTTCCTCTTCTGATCTCTACAGGGGATTATTTCCAACTAACTGGATTAGGCAGGACAGGGTAGATAGCATTCCACTTTTCTGGCATGGATTAAGACAGCAGTCCTAAATAAAAATTGTCCATTGCTTCCTGGCTGGCCCATTGGGTGTGCAAACCCAAACCCTGGCCTGTTTTCTGTGCCATTGCTTCCCACGGATTGTCATTGCTTGGAGTTTTTATTAGCTTATACTTTAAAAGTTGGGGTTTGGGACTCTTTCTTCCACAAGAAGTCCAAAATCTTCCTTACATGTCTTTTCTGTCACACTGTTCTCTGGGGGATCTCTGTCTGGAGATTGCTCAGGGGTTGTCAGAGCGGGGAAATTGGATTGTCCAATGTCCCAAACAAGAGTCGTTGACAACCCTGCCTCACTGGAGTGGATAAAAGATGATAAAAATCTCAGGTCTGGTTCCAGGTGTGAGGTGACTTCACAGGAATGCCCCTCGGGTTGGCTTTTCCCCTGGGCTGCAGTGACAATTTCAACTGGCCTGGAAGCTTCCCCTGAAGCTGTGAGAGCAGTTTTAAGAAAGGGTGCCCAAGGGTCCCTCCTGAAGCCTTGGTGATTTGCTGGCTGAAGGAAAGAATTCTCCCTTGGGTGTTTGCAGGGATTAAATGGGGACTGTGTAGCTCTGCTTGGGGTCTGTTTCCCAGAGGAAAGGGAATGTCCCTTCAGCTGATGTGTTCTGAGGAGCAGCCGCTGCCAGGCTGGGATTTGCACTGTCACCAAATGGCACTTTGCCCCTGGCAGGTCCTGTGCTGGCAGAACAGCTCCCGAAGTGTGGAAGTAAACGGAGAGCAGGGAGGAATCGTTCCTGGCCTTGGCATGCAGTAGCAGAGGATATTTTTATTTATTATTTATTTTTTCTCTCCGGTCACCAAGGGACTTCTCCCTGGATTAGAGATCCCYGACTCTGGTTGTTCCTGGGCTCTACCCAAAGCTGAGCAGACAAACCSTGTGGAGATGTGCCTCCTCTTCTGGAAATCAACTGCCAAGGGCTTAAGTGCTGCAGGGCTTGGCCATAGCTGTGAGCACCTTGTGCTTTAAGGCACAGACAAACCTCTACAGGGAGCTGGGGAAAATGTGCTGTTTAAATGATTGTATCTTGAAATGCTCCCTGTGGGGAGGGGGACGTGTTTGCTGATGGGACAAGTGATGTGGCAGTGGGGGGAGGAGATGAGGTGGGCTATGAATCCTTTTCAGTGTGTCTGTGAATTACTTAGTGACAGTGACTAAGGAGGGATCTTTGCAGTTGGTCCCTGGTCCAAAATTTGTAGCCCTCACTTGGGAAGACCAATCTAGTGTAATGGGACATTATTCTGCTGTGTCTCTGTCTAGGCCAGTTTTAGTTCTCATGGTTTGTAGGGATTTCTTAGGCTTTTGAACACTGGTGGGGTAGAACTGCTGCAATCATCCTACTCTTTGCAATGATGTGGGTGGTCTGTACGCAGCAATCCCTGACAACACATGCCACGTGCGTTTCCCATGCCAAGAAGCCAAACTGTGTTTTCATGTGATGCTTTATTGGATCCAGAGAATCTCACTGATTGGAGCAGTACAGTGCGTGTGCAGCCAAGGGGAGGGGGCTGAGCAATCCTGACAGGACCTTCCCTGCTCTGCGTTTGCAAAGGCTGTACAGGTCTTGGCAGCGCAAGCAAAGGGACTCACTGCTGACTTGGTTTACTCTCATCGAGACTGGCTTTGTTTGGAAAAGAGTTTTGAGGAGAATTCTGTTTACCTCCCTCCCTCCCCATGAGGTAGAAGCACAGGAGACAAGACAGGGGCCTGTGCCTGTAACACCCGGGCTTAGACCCAGTTGGTGCCTGTCTCCTGCTGGGTTTGGAATCTTTGAACACACCCAACTTCACAAGTTGGACGGTCTCACCAATTCTGGCAACTCAACCGCTGAAAGCTTATTTAATTCTAGGTATGTAACCATCTCTAGCTTAGTTCTTGTGCAAAGCAGGGGCTGTTTTCCTTTCCCTCCCTTCCCCTGTTCCCCCAAAGCAAGCCTGTGCCTCCTGCCTCTCCCATACCTCCCCACTGTCTGCGCTCTACAGGGGCAGGGGTGCAGCTGCAAGCCTTTAATTAACAAACTGCTCTACCAATATTCCCTCGAGGTTTACTTCATGCTTCTTGGGGATGTTTGTTCCATCTCGAGGCAAGGCAATGTTACTCCAGCTCTGAATCATCCCGCTCAAAATAATCCAGCTGAGAATAATCATCTTCATCCTAAATTCCACGGCAGCAAAGAGAATCACTTAAACTGTATGTCTGGTTTGTAAATCTTTTTATTAAAAGAGTTGTTTTTTTCTTTTCCACAGTAGTAAAGCTTTGGCACTTACAGTATAAAAATAATCACTGATCATAATTACACCAAATTCCTCTTTGTCAACTGCATACTAAGTGTCTTCCATACATTTTATTCCCATATAAAAACACTTGAAGGTCAGGGGAACAAAACTGATAAATAACAGTATGAGATATAAAGATACAGCTAGAAAAATACTAGGATCATCAAGAAAGAATTAGGACTGTGCATATTTTAAATATCACAGTGATTGGATTTGCTGTTCCTATCTTATTGCTGGCTGCACGCTTATGTGAAAGCAGAAGTGTTTGGTGGACTTTCCTATCCCTAAACCTCAGTAATGTTGTACTCAAATGTTCTTGCATAGCASGGGAACCTTGAATTTCTACACCCTCCCTCCCCCTTAATATTTTGATCCCCCACCAAATTTGTGATTTACCACCTCTCCCCCTCCCACTTTTTTTTTTTTCCCTCCTTTAAATTTGAAAATATGGAACTGGAATTCAACACTTTGAGCAAAACCAAGACAATCGCTATCAATCATGAGAAAAGTCTGAAACACTCCAAGAGTGGCGCTTGGAGAAGCTGTGAGTTGAGCTTAAGCTGGGAAAATGGCTCCAGAGCAGGGGGCCATTCTCACTAGATGCAGTTTTGCTAGCATCACTCCAGTTTGGATGGTAATCGTGGCACAGAGGGGTTTATACTTTGGTTTGTCTGTTGCCATGGCCGCAAGAAGTCTTGCTCGATGTTACTTTCCCCGTGGATGTTGTGTGTCTGCCTGTACATCTAGGGGCATGAAACACTCAATGGGGCAGTTGACGTTCTGTCAGGAGGGAAGGAAATCAGTTAGAGCCGTGTCCTGGGTGTGGTTTGTGCTGGGAGCCGTCGGCAGCCCCGGGGGGGCTGTTTCCCAGCACAAAGCACACAGCTGGAAATCACTCCATGCACTACGGCCTCGGAGCATGCAACCAGAGGCCCTGCTGGGACAGTGGCACTGCCAGTGTGTGTGGGGGGCGAGCTCAAGCAGGTGTGTGTGCACAGGGGGCATCATGCGCTGCCGGGGGACCGGGAAACCGCACGCCGCTCTCGCCCTCGGGCCCTACGCCGACCCCACAACCTGTGCCAGGGACACTCACGGGGACAGGGCAGAGAAGGAAAGGTGTACTCACGGTGTTGGTGGCCTGGTGGTACCTCTGTGTGAACTGTGTGTAGGTGTGGCCAGCGGAACCTTCGGGGGCCACCTCCACGCTGGGCCTGCGGCAGTTGTCACAGCGCCAGCCCTGCGGGGACACAACGGGCCCGTCAGTGCCACGGCCGAGGAGCTGCCGGGGCTCACGCAATCCCAGGCTGGTTTGGGTTGGAAGGGACCTTTAAGCCCATCCCATTCCAACCCTCTGCCATGGGCRGGGACACCTTCCACCAGACCAGGTTGCCCTAAGCCCCATCCAACCCGGCCTTGGCCACTCCCACAGAAGTGGCAGCCACAGCTTCTCTGGGCAACCGGTGCCATCTGTGCCAGGGCCTCCCCCGCCTCACAGGGAAGATTTTCTTCCTAATATCCCATCTAAATCTGCCCTCCTTCAGCATAAAGCCATTAATTCATACACATTCAGATGTGTGGCTGCAGAGCCACCATCACCACCGAGACTGCAACTGTGTTACACACAGACAACAACGCAAGCACTTAAGCTCTCCTACTKTTTTTCTTCTTATATGGGCCCCTTTTGGCCCTTTCCATGACCTGAAACTCAGCAGTCTTAGAAGTGCTCCCCAGCGCAGCCTCCCCTGTCTCTTCCCTGTGTCCAACAGGCCACATCGCTCCTGCTTTACCTGCTGTCCTCCGTAACAAGTGCAGGAGCAGATGGCCCCAAAGTACTCCTTCTGCCACTGCTCCCCAACGTGGTACATCTTCCCATCGTCATAGCACGTGGTCTCATCTGTGGAGGAAGGGCAGAGCTCAGGTGGGGCCTGTGCTTGGCTTTAAGCATTCTCAGAGCAGCTTGGTGATCAGAAGGGGAGCCCCCGGCCAAGTGTGCTCCCCTTGTCTGACCAGAGGCTCCCTGACTGGCAGCAAGTGTGCTCCCCTTGTCTGACCAGAGGCTCCCTGACTGGCAGGGAACATCAGTCATGTCCACAGCTCCTGCAGCCACTTTAAACTACAACAGGAGAGCATTTTCCTGACAAGAGAAATGCAGTTTAAGTCACAGTGTGAGGGCCAGAGGAGCTTCAGGCAACAGGCCCTGCAGAAGAGTCCAGCTGGGGTAACTCACCCCTCTGMGTGCAGTGACATGTCCCTGGTGTGTAGCTCCAGGGCCAGAGGCAGACAGGTGCTGAGTGTCCTGCGACCTGAGCTAGCTAAAGAAGGTTTTCTTCTTTTCAAGCTCGGGAATGTGAGATTTATGCCCTCAGCTCTTGTGAGAACAGATTGAAGCTGTCTCCAGTTCAGCCTCAATCACACATRCTGATGCTCTCCTTGTCCCCCTGAGATGCTGAGATTTCCTGAATGAGAGCTCAGACTAACAGCAGAATGAGACTTACGAGGTTCACACTTGAATTCTCCTTTTCCATTCCCAAGGCAGGTGCAGCTCATCATCTGGCCATTCTCCCCTTGCCTGTCCCACTTCTCCCCAATCTTGTAGTTAACTCCGTTGTCATGGCACCACTCTGGAGAAGGCAGAGGAACAAGAGGCAGGAGTTATCCCACATGCAGCAGGAGGAAAACAGCTTGGCAYTGTCTCAGGAACCAACAAAAGGGCAGGAGAAAGAATCTTTTCAGCTCATGTAAGTCCCATGGAGAAAATGGGTTCAGCTCCTGCAGTTTTTAACTGATAAAGACTGTTCCAGCCCYGGGAAATGGGTAGAGGCTCTAGGGAAAAGAGTTAGGATGTGACAAAGTGGGGAAAGGAGGGTTGATTCACAGAAGAGGAAGAGAAACAAAAGGGAATTTAATAGATGTCGGGCAGGAAGGGAGAGAAAAATATTTTAAGTGCTCTTTGGTGTGCAAATACCCAGTATAAACTGTATCACAGAGGCTTGCAAAACACAATGGGTAAGCCATGTGTATCAAATAATGAAATATTAATACAAATATTAATCCTGTAAAAGAAGTGTCTTTTCCTACAGTCACTCCTCTGAGTCTACRCGAATTGCAGAAATACTCTCTTTGCTGAGCTTATTCCACMATTTAAAAGCCTAATTTTAATTAGCTGGGTATGTGTTGTGTTAAACTGCTCAATCACAGACTTTTGTTCCATTCCCTTACGTCAAGTTTGATACCCTTCCATGTAAACCACAGTCCTGCAAAGAATAAAATTTAATGCCCTAGGCAGAAGTGTTAGAAAATTAGAAAACTGGTTTTGCAAGATGCTTTGCAAAGGCTGCCTGCAATGCAAACCAGACTTACTGTAATACCAGTACTGGCTGCAATACCCACTGAAATCCACACTTTCACAGATTACCTAGTCCAGCAAGGTAAAAAAGTCACTTATCAATACAATATTGATTGTTGCTGATGCAGTGGAATGGCAATTCTAGATTAGCTGCACAGCTCAGGGGTAACCAAGGTTTTCCATCACTTCTCATGATGCAAAACAGTGCTTTGGTTTAACCACTTCAGGTCCTGCCTTCATATGCACCATGTTTGGATCAGGCTGGTTCTGTCAAACATGGCACCGGCGCTGGGGGAGAGTGGRGGTGGGGATGGTTAAAAGCAAGCTACTCACTAGAAGAGTCACATCTGAAATGGCCACTGCCAAAGCCTAAACACTGGCACCAGAGCTTAAAGCCAGTTTCAGATAACCGCTCCCATTCCTCGCCAATGGAATAGAAGGAGCCAGTGTAAGTATCAAAGCAGGTGTCGTCAGCTGGCTGGTTTAGTCCTTCAGACACTGGAACAAAAAGAGAAGAAACAGGCATCACACACAGCAATGGGAACTGCTGAAAGACAGAATGATTTTCACTGAATACACGCTTTTTTTCTTCCTGCAGTATCCTGGCAGTAATGGAGCTACCCCATGGGCATATACTTGATGGTTCTGTCAGCAGTCCAGACTCCCTGTGATATTTCCATTTGCATGTGTCAGAGCAGTTGAATGATACAAAAAACTGACATGAAGGCTATTTTCATTTTGATTTGCCAAGTTCCAAGCAAGTGTGAGGTTTTGCATTTGCTGCTGGAGAGCAACAACCCGACTCTGCCTGGTTTTAAGAGAAAATGTGCTGTAAGATGCTGAGGGACAGCAGGGGGACGGAAGCTGCATGTGCACTTTTTTGGGGTGCTGCAGGTTCTAGCTCATGGCAGGGGGATGGGAGGAGGAGAGCAGACCCTGTTGTTGGACAGAGTGATTTGTCACCTTAGGGGTGTGCCTTGACTGGCAAGTGGGTGTTCTACAACCACCAGTTCAGTGTGTTATGATCAGGGTCAGGAGTGGATGGTCTTGGTCCAGTCTATGACAGATATAAGACACCAGTGATTCCAACTCCCCTTAAGCACAGCAAATACCAGATCTCTTGGTCTCTCCTGGGCACTGACCCTTGAGGGGTGTCTGGAGCCTCAAAGCACATTCTCTGTGATTACACAGCAGATCAGGATAGCTCTCATCCCACCATCAGTGTGCGTCAGTTATCCAAAACCAGAGAACCTCACAAATCACATGTCCCAGTGTCCTGCTACAAACTGTCCTAGTCAGGAGAAGTTTCCTTTCTGAACTATTCTCAAGCTTGGGTATCAGGTAGATTACCTTGAGTAAGGGAAACGAGGGACTGCACAGGTTCAGCCAGACTCCCTAAGGCAGTTCCTTACCAGTATTGCCAACTGTGACCACCTCCTCCAGCACCTTCTGTCTCCGGTGATCCTTCAGGGCTTCCACTATGATGTTGTAGGTGGCCCCTCTTGTAAGGCCCTTGAGTGTGGCACTGGAGGAAGTGCCAGGAACCCTGAACTGCAAGAAGAGACAATGCCAGGTCACCAGAAAGGGAGGAGGGAATACCCCTTAGGTGTTACCTCTCTCAGGCAAGACAGGGTGTTTAGGATGACCTCTATCCTTTGTACCATGATGGAGCCAGACCATTCCCCTTAGATATTCTGAGAACTTCAAACAATACCAACTTAAACTTGGCTACTCTGAACTATGGATCACAAGGGGTATGTTAGTTCTGCCATTTCAGGGAAACCAAGGAAGACACAGAGAAGTCTTTTAGCTTGGAGAAGCAGCACAGTCTTGGAGTCCCAGAGACTCTACTGCCCCAAGTGAGGCTACCACGTCCCTGTGCTGAGCCAGCCCCGTTACCTGCAGWGTGTCCTCGTCCTGGCTGACGGGCTGGCAGGAGATGATGTACTCGGAGCTCTCCAGCAGCGGCCTCCAGGAGATGGTGGTCTGGGACAGGGCCTCCTGCCCCGTGGTGTCATTGCGCCGGGGCCCGCGGGAGTGYGGGTACGAGGGCTCCACGATGATGGGCACCTGGTATCCCGGGATTTCGATGGCTTCGTCCACGTTGGGCAGCGGCCGCCTCGACCCTGGCCTGAGGGGAGTGGCTGTGGTGGGTCCAGGCCGCCTGTAGCCGTGCTCCTCAAAGAAGACCTGCTGCCCCTGGTGTCCCACTGTCTGAGGGTGCCCAGAGGTGCCTGGAAGTTGGATACCGTTCCCATTGTCATACCTATTGTTCGTGAGGTAAGGGGTCCCCTCGTCAATGGAAGGCACGTCGAGGATGTCGGGCTGGTTGGGGTGTGGTCTGCTGATCAGTGTGGGAAGCTCATCTGGTCAAAGAAACATTAGAGGCCATAAAGCAAAGTGGGGCAAATGAACAATGGCAAATTGAACAGCTGTGTTATACCACTCCAAGCATCAAATATTAGCAATTATCCCAAGATGCGACACACTTTTTATGACCTCATTGTGAGYGTAAAGGTAATTTCCATTTCTCTCTATATAAATATCTTTCACAAACAGGCATAAGAAGTGTGTTGGTATGAAATGTTCATACAGCTGAGCAACACTTTTGAACACTGCAACCCAAAGAAGCCACCAGCACTGCTCAAATTGATAATTGATTACAAGAGACAGTCGCAGGTCATCAGTTTAAAAGGAATCACTGGTGAGCAGGAAGAAAATTGTTCCTTGATCATATTTGGGATATCCAGCTGGTATTTTGCTTGCTACAGGTGTCTTGATCTTGTAGTGTGAAGGTTGCAAAGTAAGAGAAATGAAACAGGCAACAAATTGAATGGATTCTGTATTTGATGGCATCATGTGTTAGACAGTAATGCTAACCCTGATTTAATCACCAGTTAGGTACCCAAGCAAGAAGCCAGCACCAAGCACACTGTTCTGTTCCTAGGGTTCAAACACAGCTAAATGTGATTAATATAAATTCAGAATTGTACCTCCTGCATCCTTAGAAAGGAAAATCTCCTTACAAAGCCTATTTGACTCAAAGAAAAGGTGTGGCTGAGTGAACAGGATATTTTTAAAAGCATTATTATTTCAGTCCTGACATTGTATTCCCCAAGTGGAAGACATCTCCTGTTGGCACACAACAAACCAGAGCTTTGTTTTACCTGTCCTTTTTCTGCCAACCAGTGGTTCACTCTTTTGATTGTTCTTCACAGCAATGATGTAGATGATGTATTCAGTGCCAGGTTCCAAACCTAGGAAGGAAGAACGACATAAAACAATTTTAGACTTATGAGTTGCTTTTCTCTTATGATTATGTGTGAGATCTAAGGCAGAAGGAGAGGTGGGTAAGGCTACAGTCTTAGGTATGTGCATTTTGGATCTGAGGTTTTCAGGACAGTGCAGGGAGTTCAGCCTCCTGTTCCTCAGAGCAAGTTTGCAATCTGACCACGTCAGCTGGGACCATGGACCCAAACATAAGGGACCTTCAGCATGTGTGACTGGTGGGGTGCCAGTCATGGGCCTTCCTCCTTGAAAGGAAGACAATTGTGGTGACAATGGAAACAAATATCTGGATTGTTCAAATGTGGTGGTTGTCCTGATCAATGAATTGTCTGTAGGACAGGTGTGCTTATAGGACCACTGTMTGGTACTGGAAACCACAATAAAGGAACACAACTTTCTATTAGCTTATCATCAACACATTTTATAATTAGGCCTTCCCCCTCCCTCCCTCTTCAAATTCAAGTGGTTCAGGGGAAGAGCTCCCAGACAAAGCAGAGTTACCAGTAATGGTAGCCTCGGTGGTGCCGGGCCGGGGGCGAGGCAGGATCTCCTTGACTGGGGAGCCAGGTTTCTCATATCTGATGATGTAGCCTGTGATCTTGGCTCGAGGAGGCTGCCAGGTGGCCAGCAGGGAGTTGCTTGTGGTGGTAAGGAACCGCAGGTTAGAAGGAGCATCGATAGCTGGGTGAAAACAAAAGGGAACAAGTCAAAGAAAGGACCAGCACATTCTTCACCTGAGCTACGCCTGCTTGAYACCCTTCTCAAACTGAGGAGTAAAACCTATTGCTGTAAGTCACAGTAAATATTAATGTGATCAGATACAGACAACTTCTAATTGACCAGATGTGATTACTGCRTGTTAACGTGAACAAACAACTCATTACCTGTGGAAGCATCCAGTACCACTGGGGAGCTGCGTGCATTCTCATTCAGAGTGTAAAGGTAGATCTTGTAGTCAGTGCCAGGCTGCAAGCCTAAAATAAAGTTGAAACACAAATGTTAGCTAATCTGAGGAAGCCACCTAAGATGGCCATCAGAATGTCTTTCAAYAACCTCTTCCTGGAGACTAGTCTTGGTAACTCAGATATTTTTTCCCACCTCTTACTCCTATAGTATTTTTCAGCAAGGAAATTCAACTCCAAAACAAGAACCCAGTGTACTTTCTGATATGACCCTGCACCTGCAGGAGCCCTCACTTACCAGTGATAGTGTAACTCCTGAGTTCTGGGCCGATGGTCCTCTGCACAGGGTTCTGGCCACCCGTTGGGATGGCTTCCACCAGGAAGCCAGTGATGGTCTCAGTCTTGGTTCTCCAGGTAATGGTGATGGATGTCTCGGTGACATCTGTCACCCGGGGCCTGCGAGGGGGACTGACATCTGCACCAGAAGGAAAAGGGGTCCCATCAGTACAGTGGGGACCGGGAATCCTACCAGGCAGGTGTCGGTGAAGCCTCGGATGGAGCTTTGTGCAGAGCCCCACTGCGGACACACAGGAGGCTCCCGGCCTCTGCACCCACACAGCGCTAAGGGGCCATTTGGGGAGGGTCTCCACTTACTTTCCAGAGTGGTGACCACCCCCTGGGCTGGTCGGCTGGTCAGGGAGTCCTTCAGGGCATACACACTCACTTCATACTTGGTTGCTACCTAGAATGGACAGAGTGACACGACGTTACGAGAAGGACCGGGCACAGGGGGCAACACTCCCGCCCTCAGTGTTTGGTGGAGCCACATTTCTCAACTGAAATATGAAACCTTAAAAGAACCAGGAGAGGATTTATGGGATAATTCTAATTATTTCCAGCTGTAATAAAAGGGTAGACATGGACCCTACAAACAGTGCCTCTTGGTAATACCAGCAGTGCACATGTGCACTCAGGAGCAGAAGAAATCCTGGAAGAAGCTTATTTATCATCCCTCATTTTAGAATCTGTGCTTCAAAGCTGATTCTTCAGAAAAAACCCAATTTCCCCTCCTATTTTTCCTAGGGTTAATGGATGCCATTTGCTATGATAAGGAAGAAAATAATGTGAATAAAAGAGAATTGTGAAAGTAACAGCATGGGGGTTTTCGTCCTTGGCTGCATCAGACCGTGAGTCCACTTAGATTAGAATGTTTTTTAAGGCTCATTTTTGAAAATGATTCATAAAACTCCTTAAAAACAGATCAGTAGCTTTTTAAGATTGCAGGAACCATAAAAGCAGTGATTTTCAGCCTTCTCCAGTTCAGGAACTCCTGAAATGTTTCCAGTGGAGAAGATGGCTATATAGCAAATTTAAGCCTACTCACAAAAGACTTGCATTTTTAACTTATATTTTGCAGATGTCTTAAAAATAGGCAATAGACTGCCAGAGCTCCCGTATCACAGCTGGAAACCTCTGTGTTCGATCACTTTATCTGACCTCTTTTGTGAAAGATGAGTAGAAGCATTTTGCTGGGTTACTCTTGATTGTGAACCTGATAATTTGAATTTGATTAAGGCATCCAGTCTCTCTGTGCTAGGTGAGGAAAGGGGTAGAATGCAGATTCAACAGGCCTTTTAAAAAACTACCAAGTAGCTGCAGCCTGACTTGCCATCAGCTTCAAGAGCCAGACTCTTGAGAGCTCTAATGATTTACTCCAACTGAAGTTCCTGACCCAGGAATTTGAAATTGCTTCCAAAACCTCCTTCCCACAACACAAAATAAAAAGTTACCATCAAGCCAGACACGACTGCAGATGTGCTGTCTGGAGAAAGGTTGATTTCTTTCATAGGACCAGTCTTTTCTTTGGGGTTCACTCTGACTCTGTAGCCAGTGAGGCGAACGTTTGGTGCATTCCAGTTGATGGTGAGACTGGTGGGAGTTACCTGAGTAAACTTCAGGTTTGTTGGAGGTGGAATTGCTGCAAAAATCCAGATTGGCACATGGTTAGTTTAAAAAAAGGCAGTCTCGGCTAAGACAATATTCTCTCCTGAACATGAGACAGGTTTAGGCCAGGAAAGTGGTCTGCCTTCTGCACACGCAAGCCTAAAGCACCATGGGAGGGGACATGGTATTCAGGAGGAGATTCTCAAACCTACAGAACACTTCTCAGCAGAAATAAGGAGATATCACTGCTTCAACCCTGAAGGTAAGTGAGCAATGACATTTGCTATGATATAAGGCAAAGGCTTTGGAAGGTGCTTAAATCTGTAGTAGGCCAGTCTGTTTTAATTATTCTACCAGTCTCTGCTTTTCATCACACAGCTCACAGTTTAGTCCTGCTTCACTTGCCCCTGTCTGTTCATTTCCAAAATACCACAGATGATTTACAAAAGTAAGTAGGAAGCAGGCTCAGGAACTGCAGAGAAGATGTAAAAATACTGCAAATGGAGAGGGGAAGCATTTAACAGCCACTTATACAGCGAGCAAGGCAATGGAAAAGCAGAGCTGTGGTGGCCAAGGCTCATCACACAAGAGCCTGTTAACGAGCTACATCCTTATAAATCCTTACACATCCAATATCCTTACAAACAAATGCTTTAATGAAAAAAGGAGTGTCCATTGAAACATTTTTTGCCTTACTGTTGGTAAGCCTTGGGCTGTAAACAGAGCAAAGATGTACCTTACCCCAGTGCCCACTATAGCACATTGCTGTGAAAGTTTTCCCATTTTCTAGGGTGGAAATATCCTAGGAATAGGATAATTCTCCCTTCTTGCTTTGTTCAGAGCTCAATCTAAAGCCCATGAGAGTCAATGGAAAGTCCTGAATGACTTCAAATACACTTCTGAACAGCCCACAAAAGGTAAACCACCAAGGGTGGGTTTGAAAAAGTACTCTATTTGCATTTCTGGCAGGTAGTCAGCCAGCTGTTCCATCATTACATCACTTTGCTTTGGTTTAGCACAGCAAATCTGTACACTAGGACCCACTGACTTCACTCCACGCCTGGAATTAAAGTGCCAACTTTTCAGCCACAAATGAATGGGAGACCTTTATTACACAGGTGCTACCTGTCTTTGTAATAAAGTCACATCTGGTAATGCTGGAAGCTTGCAATGGATTCCATATTGCTGGAAGCAATTTTAAACTAATGCCTTGCRATGATTTTCCCTTGTCATAAAGGAATTTTCAATGCATGGAATGGGAGCTGGATCAGCCTGGCACAGCAGGGACTCTCCTGTTCTCCTGGAGGTGATGAGAGCGCAGGGTGTGGGCATGCAGTGGGCTGTAGTCCCTACGGCAGTGTCAGTGAGGGGTCTGCAGGCTCTGTGACACCTGAGGGTTCAGCAATCTCCTAGCCCTTCCTGCTGATCTGTGTCTCCATCCAACAGCAAGGCCCCTGGGGCATGAAAGCTGCCCTAATCTCTCTSTTGTTGGTTACTACCTGTGCTTTAAGATGTCCCATACCCTAAAGGCAAGACAACAGTGTTGTGAGAGCACCATGGCTCACCATGGATTAGTCTCCATGACTAGGGACAGGACACTACTCAACACACCTCCCTCCTTTCTCTAGGATGTGCTCCTCCAATCCTTTATCTTTCCCCAGTGTGTGTATACAGGCTGACTCTGCTGGCAAGTAGCTCTGTGGCCCCAGCTAAGCCACCCCTCGGGAGCCATCACGTCCCCGGGGCCGCCCCTGGGGCTGTCCCGGCGCGGAGCACCGGTTGCACATGGAAGCACACTTTACCCCACGGGGCAGAAGCCGCTGCTGCCGTGGCCCGCTGGGGGTGGTGGGAGCTGTACCTGTGGACTGGGTCCCAGTGAGGGGCAGGCTCTCCATGTCATCGTATATGGCAACGATATTGATAGTGTACTCAGAACCCGGCCTGAGGCCATGCAGCTCAGCAGTGTCTTCTTCGCCACCTGGGGCCGGCAATAGCTCATGGATTCCATCCTCAGGGCTTGAGTAGGTCACCCTGTACCTGGTGACTTGCCCCTGCGGGCTTTCCCAAGCAATTTTGATGGAATCAACATCCACCTCAGTGAATGTTAGTCCTTTAGGGCGGTCAATGTCTGTTAGGCAAATTAACGGTAAGAGGTTAAGTGATAAAAAGCAGGTCGTGGGTGAGGAAAATAAAAAGCATTTCGATTACATGCAAAGCAGTTTTCGGTTTGGCGTGGCAAGGGGGCACTGGATTCTCCTCTGTGCTGCACCTTGCACACGTGCTCACAGCCRTAAGGCTGAGTTTGCAGGTGCCAGGCAGCAGGAAGGCAATCTTGGYACTGAAACACCTTTTACACAACTCTAAAAGCATTAAGCTACCTTAAAGTGGACAGGATTAAAAAAAGAAATGGGAATTTTAAGACCCATTTCTCCTATGTAACTGGTTRCCAGTGCTAAAGGCAGTCAGAGAACCCTCCTGACTCTAAGTTTGGGTTCATGCTGCTCTTGCTGTTCACTGTTGTGAGCTGCTGTGCAAAGTGCCAGTCCAAGGAGAATCCATCCCGCTGTTTTCTTTCATAAATTAATATCCAATTAACACTCTCATCAAGAAAGCAAAATTACTCAGCATATTATATTGTAAAATCAGTTAGAAACAAACTTTTCAGCTTTGTATTGAGTGCACAGGGAATGTCCACRGGTGCAACCCAGTGATACACACACTTCCCAGTTAGACCAATTCATGGGATTTTCCTGGCAAGGTGGGAGCTCAGTGCTGGACAGCAGGGGAAGTGAGCCTTGTTCCATACAAGTCTGGAGTGGYTACCACAGGAATGCATCCATCTGCTACTCACAATGGGAGGATCCAGCATGTCATTTTTATATCGGCTCAAAATCACGCTTTTYTCTAAGATGTCAATTTTTTCATTTGCCATGTTGTATTAGTCCTCAATTTTCTGCGTTTTCTAGTTGGCAAAGGTGATTTTTATCCAGGAATTTGCTGGTTTGAATGTGGACTCTTCACACATCTCTGCAAAGCTCTGGAGAAGCTCCTGTTGTACTTAGCATAATTCTGTAATGCTTGGGGCTGAGTTGTGGTTTTGAATACAGGCTTGAGCAAGGGCAGAAAATCCCTACCCCAGAAGTGTCCCTAAAAAGACACTTTACATCAAAGATATCCCTGAGTTACGTGTCCCCTTTGTGACCAGAGCAGTGCTGCTGTTTTATCCAGGCAGACAGAACAATTCCAGCACCAAGCTGCCCTTTCTTTTGCAGTGCTTCATCCCAAGTTCTTGATACAAGTCATGTGCTTTCCCTTACTCCCTCACACAGGGCAAGTGCTCCCAAGCCCAGTCCAGTCCCTTAACAGCAATCACCTTTGCCACCTAGCTCCACAGAGGAGATCTTGGCACATTTGATCCACTGATTGGCTGATGGCAAACGAAACCCCAAAAGACTCCATGGCTTTAGTGAAAGAAAATCAGAAGCGCAGCACTTTGAGGGGGCAGGAAATTGCATTTTGGCAGTGTTTGAGGCAGTGGGACTGAGTTTTTGCCAGTGTCTGCAGTTGAGGTGCACGGTACTTCTCACAGGGCAGACCACCTCACATTCTCCTGGAGACCGGGCCCCTTGCTTTTGCTTTCCCTGGGAATGTGGTGGTAGGTTCAGACATTAATAAATAGCATTTGTTTGGTGCCCATGAAGTGAAATACGTACTGGTGACAGCTGTCTCAACCAAGGGCAGGCTCTCTCCGTTCTGATTCTGAGCATAGACACTGACCATGTACTCCACAGTGGGCTGCAGACCTTCAATAGTGACCTGAGTTTGATCTGGCAGGAAAGAACATCATCAGTCAGAAAGAACAGCACAAAGCTGCAGAGAGCTGGCCTCAAAGTAGCCTTGAATGAATGGCCTGTCTAAGCCATACCACGAAAAAGTGTCATTAAAACGAGGTAGGATTGACAAATCGAGTTTGCCTTTAGCTTGCACCATGCTTCTGTGGCAGTGCACAAGGCAACTGCCACTTGTACCTGCTCCACAGCTGAAAGGGCAAGTTAGCACAGTGGGTAAAACAAAGCACAGGGAGAGCAGCTGTCATCATTTTCCAGGATAAGACTGACCACCCACCCAGCTGCATCACAAGCATCCCTGAGTGCTCTGCTGATCCCACAAAATGCAGTGTTCCTGGGAGCTGACAAGGCAGGTTCCACAGGAATTACAYTACAAGCCTGTAGGGTATGTGGCAGAGTCCATGCTATGACCAACGTCATGTTATGTGACCTCCAGAATGATTTCAGAGGAAGTTTTGCTGGATGCTAGAAAATCCAATGGTATCTCTTTGAAATGTAGGTGTCTTTCAGACACACCAAGGTTGCCAAGCATAAACCTTTGCAGTACAGAGGTGTCAAAGAAATATGAAGCTTCTGGGGCAAAAATCTGCCCTGGCTTCTCCTGGATGAGACACAACTGAAGTCAGCAGGATGACAAAAAARGGTACAAGCAGCAGCAAGATTTTARTGGTCACRCCTTGCATTCTTTACAGATCCAGTGAAGGATGACATGACTCTTACCTGCAGGGACATTTTTAGTTTTTGTAGGCCCGTGTCCTTTCTTGGGGACGGCAGTCACCCGATACCCTGTGACTGGGGAGGTTGAAGGGAGCCATCTGACAGTGATACTGTTGTCCTGGACATCGGTGACTTGCATCTGGGATGGTGTGTCTATTTCTGGGCAACAAGAACAGTTTTTCTGAGTATGTTGGTACAGGAAACCCTCCCTCCACTGTTGTGTYCTGGCTGAATTTTATTCTGCACTGCTTGGAAGAGAAAACACATGTTGCTATTTATTTGTTCCTCATGCTAGCCCAGAGCAAAAAAGCCTTAACCACGATGTGTGGGTGACTGACCTCATACCAATGTTAGTTGAGGATTTTTGTTGTTTTAAAGGCTACTAAATGCCTTTATCTGCAGCTACAGCAGGAGCAGGATTAGGCTATATCCAAATCAGGAGTGAGACAACAGTCTTGGAGTYAGAAAGTCAGGTCTCCTCAGATCACATAAYCTGACAGTGCACCAGAAACACTAGAGTTAAGCCAGCAGTAACCCCACATTATGAGAGTCCAACAGGATTTACACTCCGCAATGAGCAGTCAAGCACTGCTTGTATCCCCATSTGGACTYCACAGGGTCTCCCTCCTCCAGGTCCTTCTGTGCCATGCCATTATCAAGCTGGGCCACCAAGATACACAGCTCCACTGACACTGATGGCCTTACAACACAGCCCTTGGCTTCTAAAAGGAACCAGGGATCAGTGATACACATTCATGGGGAAAGGCCAACAGAAAGCTGTGGGGATTTTTGTCTTGTTTGGTTTAATCAGGTCTCACCTGTTTTGTAGGTGACAGTGACTGGCTTGCTGCTGGCAGGGCTGTCTCCACGGCCAGTTACAGCATACACAGTGATGGTGTATTCAACACCAGGCTTGATGCCAGTGATGGTAGCAGTAGACACRGTGCCAGGCACTGTGAACTCCTGCACAGGGCTGCTTCCACCTAGGAAGAGTAAGGAGAAGAAGAAATGTAATGGATCTCTAAAGCATACATTTAAAATCATTACAAAACCCAGGACAGTCCTATATGCATCAAGGTGAAGACAGGACACTGACCCAACAGTGGTTGTTGGGTCAAAGTAATTTTGACCATTCCTAGGAAAAGAATGAAATAGGTACACAGAACCACCTCTAAAATTACTAGATTGCTCCAGATGCTCTTTCTTTTGGGTGAATAAAATATGATTTGCTCTTTTTTAGAAAAGACTCCTGTGTGCCTGCTACAGTCCAAGCTGCCTTTGCTGTTTGCTTTCTAGAATAGAGTTTCTAGTCTGTGGCTGGCTGCAGCAGCCTGCCCTCACCTGTTTCACCATAAGTGATCCGGTAGTATCTGACTGTCACTGCAGGAGCATCCCAGGAAATCCTGAGGCTGGTCGGGCTGGTAGGGGTGACTTCCAGGTCCCTTGGGACATCAGACACTAGAAAAAGARAGAATTGAGAAGAGAGTTTAAATACATTTGTTGTACATGTGCTACATACTCCACTTATACCATGCTCCTCTGCTACTCATCTGTCTGTCCTTTGGCTCAGTGCACATTCCTCTCCAAGTGATGTATCAGGTTAAAAAMCATCCAGCATTGGACTAGATTCAATGAAAATAGTTCTGGTGGCCCTAGAAACATCTGAAACCAGCATGGGTGTTCCCACCTTTTTCTACATCAGGCAACTACTTTGCTAGAGGACACTCCAAACCCAGCGCTCCCTCAAGGCTCACCYGTTGTCTGCTGGCCGACCAAGGGCAGGCTCTCCTCCCTGCCGTTGATGGCGATGATGCTGACCACGTACTCCGTGCCCGGCAGCAGGTTGGTGAGGGTCATGGAGTTCCTGGAGGGGGGCACACGGTCCTCCTTGGGCCTGCCCCCACCCTGCTCCGGCTGGTGCCGGATCCTGTAGCCAGTGATGGTGGCACGAGGGGCGATCCAGTGGACGGTGAAGGAGTTYGCGGTTATATCCGAGAAGTCGAGGCCGGTGGGAGAATCCAGACCTGGGTGTTTCAAGAAACAGGAGACTGAGCTCAACCAAACTGCTTGGCATCATCACAGRAAAAAGAGCAAGTCCCATTAATGAATTCTTAAAGGATGGCATTAACCACACGTGCATCCAAGTACCTGTTTTCTGGACTCCATACAAAGGTGCACTCTCGTGCTGCTCAGAAACACTGTAGACCCTCACCAGATATTCAGTACCAGGGAGCAGGTCTGTGGAGTTGAAGAACAGGAATTTAAACAYATTTCTTTGCTAATAGCAAGAAGTTAATCAACCTACACAATTTTAACTGTGTTTCTTAAGAGAGATAATCAGATTCTGCTTGATGGAGGACCTGAGCCTCCAGGACAATCAAAAGTTTAAATCAGTTATTTTTGTGGCATTATGGTTGCTTGCAATGCTTTAGGCTGAAGGAGGATGATATCCAGTGTCATTGCTTCATTAGTTTGTGGAGATTGACTAGGAGCAGTTAGTTTTTTACACAGTCCCTTCTAGTTATCTAGGAGTTCAGTTATGCACCAGGCCAGAGCTGTAGCTGATATAAACTGGGATAGCGCCAAGGATTTCCAACACAGCTACTCTAACTCAGGCAAGCACCAGATTTGGGTTCTTATTCTGAAAGCAGGTATTGTCTCTCAACCAACCTGATTCTAGGACAGAGGAAAAAAAACCCCAACTTTAAATACAACACAGCTTTTGCCCCAAAAATTAATGTCAGCTTTTTGAAAATGCCCACATTTTGTTGCTATGTCCTGTAAGGTTCCAAACAGCATGTGTTTTCTGGTCTGAGCATACAGAGTCAGGAGCAATGACCTTTTGCATATTCTGATCCTCTCCCTGAACCTCTACATTGCAAGTCCTTGACATTATTGGCAAACCAGGTGAACAACATGTATTTACTCTTAATACCTAACCAGGCTGCAAATCAATGCAATTGCCTCATAGCCTGATTCATCACTGTCCTTGGATTGATAGGAAAAACTTGCCTGTGGTTTGGCTTTAACTTGGGTAAAGCAAGAGGCCAAACCCCATTCAGTGTGAGTTTGTATGAGGCTGCTTGCAACATCAGCTTAGATGAGCTGAGAATTTGACCAGCTACATTTAAACAATTTTTCTTCTGCCTCATCTCGTGTCATGTGGACCTTCTCACTCTCCAGAACTACTTGAAAGGAGGTTGTAGCAAGGTGGGGGTCAATCTCTTCTGACAAGTGAGAAGTGATAGGACAAGAAAAGACCTCAAGCTGCACCAGGGAAGGTTGAGGTTGGATATCAGGAAAAATTTCTTTACTGAAAGGTTGKCCAGGTGTGGAGTCACCATCCCTGGAAGCGTTCATGGGGTGTGAGGACTGGCACTTGGGGACGTGGCTTGCTGGAGAGCACAGTGGAGCTGGGCTGAAAATTCTACTCAATGACCTTGGAGATCTTTTCCAGCCTTAGCCATTCTACAGTTTTATGATGAGGGGCCTCTTACATTTGTTTGACTTACTTGTTAAGATGACCATGTTGTCTGASGGTGAGACTGTCACCTCTGCAACGTCCTCCTCCTTCTTGGCGGGCGAGTAGCGCACCAGGAACCCGCTCAGCACGATGGACGTGGGGGCAGTCCAAGTCACCCTCATGGTGTCAGGCCCCACATTAGTGAAGCGCAGATCCGTGGGAGGAGGCACAGCTACACAGCAAGGAACAAATCTCCCTCAGTTCTCAGATTCATTAAAGTGCATCAATACGTCTGTTCAGGGAATCACCAGAGGAAAGTACCTCATGCATAACAACTACTGCACCAGACCCATGCAAACAGACTTCTAAACTACATTTGGTTCTACTGTGGTTAAGAGAAAAACGTGTCTGCACTACTGTCAGGCTGCTTTAACCTCTTGGCAATTCCCAATACGTTATATGTACCCCCTGGGGCTAATTTAAAAACAAGGTAGCAAGTTTCAGTAGTGTGCTGCTAGCAGCTGGATTTTGTATCACTGATGCAGTGCCAAGAGAGGTTTAAAGTTGCCATACAGCAGCTTACAGATGGAAAAGTAATCTCATCTAGAATCCATACATGCACACACAGGAGAGGAGAGGGTATATCACTAATTTCCTATGACTCTACTTCTACTGGTGTCGAAGGATTTACAGCCTCAGGACTTTCAAACACAACAAGATTTCATGCAAGAACCAGTTTCCAGCTCGCCTTCAGCTCATGCACTATAGAGACCCTCAACGGTGTGGCATGGCTGTCACTGGCATGTACTCAGGGAGTGGTGTCCATCTGCATCCTCTGGGGCCTTGTGGAAAGACTGAGGCCACCACAGAAAGGGGCTGCTGGAAGCTCAAACAGCTGTCAAGGCTGGAGGGTGCCTGCTGATCTGCTCCGCCCTTTAGCACTCCTATTTTGGGGAATCACAATTTTAAAGTCTGGCAAATACACAGCTCGTATTTCAGGCTGGATTCCAACTGGATCCCGGAAATCTGAAGAGCAGAAGGTGAATGAGCCTGGCAAGTCTGCAGTCATTCATGGTATTAAAATGCCTGCAATTTGAAAAGGAGCAGCGCACATCCATCCCCAGCTGCCACCTGGGGAAAGGAGCGAGCTGGGTCTGTCCGGCTTCCCCGCAGCGAGCGGCTCAACTCCTCTTTGGACAAAGCCCCGTCATCCCCACAGCCAGTGACAGCCAGTGACACCGTGCACGTCACAAAACACAGAAGTTTTCAAAATTCACCCGTTTGCTGTGTCAGAGTGGTAGGGGCGCTCTCTCCGCCATTAATGAGTGTGATTACACTGATGTCGTAATCAATGCCCGGCTCCAAGCCTGTCACTGTGTAGTATCCTACTGAGGAGTCCACAAAATCTTCAAAAATAGGGACACTTTCTCCTGCTGCAACTACTGTGATGCGGTACCCAATAATGGTGGAGGCATTTAACGGGGTCCACCTCAGGCCGATGCTCGAGTCAGTTATGTCAACAAAGCTTAGGTCAGTGAGCTGGGGCACCTCTAATGAGTTAAAGAGCAAACGGGAAAGGCAAAAACACACGGAGGCAAAAGAAAGACAGGGGAGAAAAAAGCAGTGTTCATCACTATTAACATCGACAGAACTTTGGAAGCAATTGCGGTGATATGCAGAATTTCTCTTGGGGTTTGGGGGAAAAGGAGGGATTTGGGTGGGGTTTTTGTTGTTGTGTTTTTGCTTTTGCTTGTTTCAATTTGTCTTTTTAATATTTACCCTTCAATGCAGTCTCCAGCTGCTTCCTCGGGCAGACAGAAGCTGAAACCCCGATCCCTTCAGACCCTCTTTAGACACAACTTTCAAAAAGCCCTAGAAGAGGCACTTAACTTGCAACAAATTTACTTTGAGCAATGATAAGCCACAAAGACCCATCATTTTCTGACAAAAATAGAAACAGAAAAAACATAGCCGCCTTTTTTTTTTACAGGTAGAGAAAAGTCTATTAAAGTGTAAACAAAACAACAACTCTGAAATAATAGTTGATTGACCCTCTAGAATTCTTGTTTTGTTCAAATGGTGAAGCTAACTTTTATCACCGGGATCATAAAAATATCAACTCATTTGAACAGGCTAAATCAGATCCTCAGCTGGTGAGAACCTTCACAAAGTTCCAGTGTAGATCATCCACYGTCTGAACTATTTACACTGCACTTGGAAAAAAGTCTCAAATCCCTGCAATGGCTTGAGGATCTGGCCCAGAATTCCTCAAGTTCTACTTACCAACTAACTGCTGCAATGTATGTGTTAAAACAGATCATATGGAACAGTGAGTAAGAAAACACTTCCGTGAAAAGATGGTGAATGGTTAAAAATGACCTTTAGAGGACAATAACTCTGTCAGAGTGACAACATCCCCATATTCAGAGGTTATGCCCAGCACACGATGTTGCCAAGGGCCTGACACTGTTGGCTAGAATTGTTCAAGATCTCAAGTCCTAGCCACTGAATAGGGATGTTTAGTGACCTTATAGGTACTGCCTAAATATCTGTAGGGAAAATTAGCACAGCTGTGACTGTTTTCCCTACTGATATTATTCCATCAGCCAAGGTGCTCATTTCCTGCATGTTAGGACCAGCAGAACYGGGCAGGGAGTGGGTAATTTTAGATGCATCTTTAATTGACAATGGCCAAACCTTCAGTTGCTCAAGTCAATAAGCTGGTATTGATTTAAGCCACAAGATTTGGCTGTGTAACTTTATCAGGGTGATCCTGAAATCAGGGGGACTTAAGGGATGCTCCTCCTCACTCAGGATCAGACACCAGTATGTGAGTCAAAGATGCAGGACTGTATCCATTCTGTTGGATCATTACAAGTTAGTTTGAAAAGGAATTATGGGACAGAAATATGGCTTTAATAATAGTGGTTATGTTCCATTTCTACGTCCTTCTAGGAAAACACTTATTTTATAGAATAGGTGCAAAAAATTGCCAGTTTTCTGTAAAATAATTGTTTATCCACATGGAATGCATGTACCATATCACCTTTAAAGAGTTGTAAAAGCCAGAGACATACATTCTTAGCTTTCCCTCACCAAAAGATGGTGAAGGGCTAAAGCTATTACTGCATAATTATGCAGCATCACAGTATTAGTTCACCCCGGGGAGCACACAGCACTTCAGTGAAGCAGGGAAATTTTAAAGCAGTGTTATAAGAGCAAGCAAACACAGTAGCTGACATCATTTCAGGGCTGAGCAGAAACAAAAACAAACGAAGCCCTCACAAAGGAAAATTAAATGCAACCATTTGGGGAAATGCATATTAATTTCGCTACTGTGGCTACAAAGGTAGTTTCTGCAGTCCCCACAGCATGTCCCGTGAGGTGGCACACACCACTGTGTCTCAAGTGATGGACCTTTCCATCTTGGCTTCCCTCTCCATTGTGTTCAAGGGATCTTCTGCCACTACCGCTGCCAGAATTTCTCCTGTGCTCGCTTCCCACTCATACCTCTGTTCASCTACTTCCTGTTCCCACCAGCTGTGCTCCAGATGCTAAGCACTGGAGCACAGGGGCACTTCAGGGCTAAGTTAAACCTCTGMTGCTGCCCAGCTCAGTGTACTTATACAACAGATCTGTGTGTTCACCACCACTCTGTGACAAACAACACAAGCTGCCCGTGCAGAGAAGTACACGAGTGTAAGAAGTGCTCTGTCACATGCTGGAACATGGCTTCTTGAGCCTTCCATCAGACTGACAACGCAGAGCTGTTGGGCTCAGCCATTTGACCTCAAGCAGCCGAAAGTGCTGCTGCTCCTTTCGTTACCTGGGGTGATGGTTTCCGAGATGGGGACGCTCTCCTGGTCGTCCTTGACGGTGTAGACGCTGACGTTGTACTCCACGCCGGGGCTGAGGTTTTCAAAGGTGCAGGTGGTCTGATCTGCACCCACCACCTCCTCCAGGGTAGAGCCCTGCTGCCCGTCGGTGGGGGCAGTGGTCACGCGGTACCCGCTGATGCCTGAAATGCACAGAGSCCGGGGTCAGGAATCTCCTGCCGTGTCCACTTACATCAGCTCTCAGTGCAACAACTGAAGCAAACACAGGACATTTTACAAGTGACTTTGTCACCCCGAGCCCAGCAGGCAAGAGCTTCTCAGGAGGTAGCCATGCCACCCTCACAGCRTTTCAGTTCCTCTGAGACCTCACCAAACTGAAAATCTCAGGATTTGCAAGGGAAAGATTYAGCTACCAACAGAAGTGTTTTCAGAACTTTCAATCCTCGTTTTATTGGAGTCAATTGTGCAGCTACCATCAGCTACTGTGGGAGAAGAGCTCCTCCTGAACACTTTCAGAACCGCCATGCTTACTTTCAATAGCACAAACTCATTTGTCACTTTCAGAAATCTTTGTGGTCCATTTTCCTTGCCTTCCCTTGGACTCTTTTTAAAGCACTGAAGGTATTTGAAGAAGACCTTCAAATCCTTAAAACAGCTGAAATATTCCAACATATTCATGCTCCAAAATAGCATTTTACATGGAAAGTAAATTGTTAAGAGCCCTATGGCAAGCTGTAGTTAACTGTGAATTATATTCAAAGGATATATCTATAGAAACATGCACATTTTTCCTTAAATTACTCAATAGCAACTTTCCCACCAAACTGCAAGGCACCACAGAACAAGCATTAGCAATTTGCTACAAAAGGTTTGAGTACAGTGTGAGTTCCCAGTTACCTGGAGATGTGCTTCTCTCCCAAGAGACTATCAGGATGCCAGTATCAGGGCTGGACCTCAGGCGCAGGCTGGTTGGTGGAGCCAGTGCTGCAAGTGTTCAGACAGATGGGTCACTGATGGCACTGAGAATCATGTTAGCTGCCTCAGCATCCCTCCTCCCACAGCATACCCTCAACCTTTGGAATTAGCTCGAAATACTCCCCTGAAGTGTGACCCTGCATTGCATGGGACAGTGCTACTGTCACCAATGCATCGAAAAGAAAAACCAGACCACGACAGGAAGGAAAGACCAGAAGGCAGCCATTGATGTGGGGARCAGAGGAAGGAAGGACGGTGGAAAAGGCAGTGCCATACGTGTAGTGACTCTCCTGACGATGGGGGTCTCTCTCTCCTGGCCATCCATCAGCACCGTGAGGCTGTAGGTGTACTCCACCCCGGGGGTCAGCCCGGAGATCACGATGCTGCCGGAGTCCGAGATCACCTCCCGAGGAGCCTCTCCGCCCTGGCTTGGGCGCACTCCCAGCTGCAGGGAAGCAAGGTTTGCTCTTCAGTCATCAGCCATCAGCATCTTGACATCATACAACAGCACTACTACAGCCCCTTATGCTGAGCAGCTGTTAGTCCTGTGACTTGTGTTTTAGATGTCCCACTTGACCTGAAGCCCCATGACTGCATTGACCTCTGTCACTCAAACCCACTCCCTTTAAGCAGCAGGCCCTTTGCACCTCTTCCCTTTGTGCTGCCATCTCCACCACAGTCCACAGGAAATGGCTTTAATCTGCGTCCCTAGCACAGCAAAGCAAGAGCAAAAAGACACATGGGACTTAGTTCCTCCTACCTTGAAACCAATCCTTGGGGCAGGTGTCCAGGTGATGACAATAGAAGTCTCAGTGACCTCTGTGTTAAAAGGAGGAACAGAGCCAGCAGGCTGATCTGTGAAGTGAATTAACAAGAGTTGAAGTGTACCTGCTGTGATGGCTCCAAACAGTGAAAACCCGACCTACAGCAGCCCCAACAGCCAGAGGTATGAAATGAGTGCTGAACTAGATCASTTCTGGAAATCCAGTGATTTGGGACCAATCTGAGAGATGATTTCTGTCTGCTGCTGGGCTTGACAGACATGGTATGCAAGTGGTCTAATCATAAGACAGTGCTTTTGCTCCTGAGCAAAACAAAAAYACTGAGCTGGATGCATGATCCTCTATGCATCCAACCCCAAGAATTTGGGGAATATTAGTTTCTGGCATGATCTCTAAAGTGTTCCTCAAAACTCAGCTTTTTTTTTCCCTGCACCCACCATATGCCTTCCAATCAGCAGAACACTACACCCTTGTCTGTCATCCAGCTGTCCCAGCAAGGACCATCTCATCCCTCACCAACACCTTTTGAAGTCAGCAGAAAGGACCTCAAAGTCAGTCGGAGGCATCTGTGGTCTCACTGWTATCTGTCACAAAGCCAAAGGCTTTGTGTATCCCAGAATCAGCCTAAATAACACCACTGAGTTCAATCTGAAATGACCTTGTTATTAATGTTATTAATGAAGAGGCTTGGTTAATCAAATCTATAGTCTTAAACTGGATGGGTTTCATTCAGGCAAGCCAGAATTTGAAGGCAATGTTAATTTAAGATACCAAATCATATTCTATTTGAGAAATATTTATAGATAAGACTGTCAGCAAAAAGTACCTTGCCAACATCAACAATGTTACTCTGATTAAAAGTCTGAACCCTTATTTTAGTTTCACATTGTTCTAAAAGAAACCACATTCTCTTTTCAAAAGAGGATGTGGTTCTGGGCTTGGGTGGCTTCRAATTTTGCTAGTTTATATGATGGCATCATCATTATTTAAACATTGAATCTATTTGTTCTTTCTAGAAGTATGTGTGGGTTCTTACAGAACTCCCTTTCCTTCCAAAATTTGCTTAGTATTTCTTCCAAGCCAGCATCAGAAATACAGATGACTGARATGTAAAAAAAAAGAAAATTAAGTAAAAGAAAAGGATAGAATGCAATGTATATGTCAGTTTGGTTAACTGAATTTGAGCTTCCTTAGATGGTATGGTTGGGCTTGAGAAGTGACTGCTTTCAGCTTTATTTAAATGACAGACTAATTATTCCTTGCTCATTTTAAGGGAGTTGTATGCTTTCCTTGACTTGTCATGCCAAAACCAAACAAGTAAAAAGATCAAGTAAAATTAAATTTCTCTGACATCCAGTGAAGGAAAAACTTAGGTAGCAGTAGTAAGTTTTCCCTCTTGTTTTTAATCATCACGAAAGCTGAAATGTACTTTACTAAAAGCTTTTTGATGCAAATAACTATTTTTCCTGCCAACTAGCTCCAAAAGAACAACAARGAGTATTTCCCAAGCCATTCTGCTGGAATGCTCCTTCAAAARGCTGCTTCTGTAAATCAATTCACAATAGCCACTTTCAGCACAAGTTCTGAGGAAAGGCCAGGGTCTAAAGGAAGAGGAATACGTGATGTGTGTGGGTCACTCACAAGTGGTGAAGACTCCAGTCTCCCTGTTGCTTTGCAAGTCATCTTTAACTGCCACGAGGTACACRGTGTACTCTGTGCCAGGCTGCAGGTTCCTGAGCAGGTACTTGGTGGCAGAGGGTCCCACGTTGTAGGTGCGGGGCTGCCCTCCTCTCGTGGGGCCTGCTGTCAGCTTGTACCCCGTGATCACGGCACGGGGCCGCGTCCACAGCACCAGCACCGAGTGCTCCGTGGTGTTGAGAAACCTCAGGTTGGTGGGGGCATCCAGCTCTGGGGAGGAAAAGGAGAACATCCGTTAGTTTTCCAGCCGAATCTCTACTTCACTCCCACYGATGTATTGTGCGAGTGCAAGAGGAGGGAAGAGAGAAGGTGGGACCATGAGAGAGCTGGAAAGAGTTATTTCCCTTCTCCATCCACGCCTCAGTGCTGTCCATTAATACCCTGAGACAGGCAGACCTGAGCATTCTGAGCTGCACTGATCTGGGTCGCTGCCATCTGTGCATCCCATGGGGAAGGCAGGCTAAGGGCTGAGGCAAGACAGATGAACCCAAAACACTCAGGAATTTCAACAGTTTCTCATGAATGCTGAGCGTTTTTTAAAAATCAGCTCAGTTTAGACTTGTCAGCATAAGCACAGAAACCTAATTTTAGCCCTTTTCCATGCAGAAGATTTATTCTTTTAAATCCTTGCCCAGTCCTCTCAAAATCCCTTCCCAAAATAAACCACCCCTACTTTGTCATTTGGATGTCAAAATAAGTAATAGTCAGCAGCTTTCTGCAGAAAACCAGTTCCTAGATCTACTTAAAAATACTCACACCACGGAGCTGACCATACAACAATTCCAAGCATGCTCGCCCCTCCCATGGGACTCACGGCACAGCTCTTACCAGCCTCACTCCCCTTTTTATCAGTGCCCCTGGGAAGCAGCTGAA
Source organism: Amblyornis subalaris (assembly GCA_018881555.1). Lineage (NCBI taxonomy): Eukaryota > Metazoa > Chordata > Aves > Passeriformes > Ptilonorhynchidae > Amblyornis > Amblyornis subalaris. The sequence goes on along the minus strand of JACAXG010000153.1, from coordinate 279,207 downwards.
GCTGATAACCCAGAGAACTACATAAACAAGAGGCTGAGGCAGCACAGCTCGTTCAGCACCACACTGGGGCCTGGTGACTGGTGGAGATGTCACTGCCTTTGGCAAGATGAGCCTCTGAAGGGGAATTTGCCCCCACAGCAGGCAGGGCAGCACTGGCTGCAGCAAGGAGTTCAGAGAGTTCACATGGCAAGTTTTCCCACTTTTCTAGGTTCTAGTCATATGTTGAAGTCAAGAGCAGTGAGAAGAGGTTTCATCAATGCTCTTTTTTTGGTGGCAAATGCTTTTTTCCTTCTTCTGAAGAAGTAGTATTTTGGTGATAAAAATTGATGTTTTCATCGCTCCCCCAGTTATTCAGCAGGAAGATGCTTTTGTCCTTTTTTGTTTTCTCCCCAGTATTTTTTTGAGGAGGGAGGGAAAAAGAAGCAAGGACTTCCTTCTTCCACCACTGGAAAAAATGAGAGATAACTCTAAAACAAAAAGGATGAGTGTGATCCTGCCCAAGCCCATCTCAAACCCACAGGCTGAAAGTGAACTTTATCCCTTCTCGGTGCTCAGATCTGTGCTAAGGCTCATCTGACAAAGACTGTATCTTCCTAAAACGCGTAGCCTAAAGTCAGTTCCTTTCTGCACAATTTAATTTGCCGGCTCTGTTAGGCTTTTATCACTTCCTCTCCCCATACTAGAGGAAAAAGGGGAAGATTAAAAAGCCACACACACACTCAGAGTTTATTTGTAGACTGCTTTTTAACGGAAGGCCAAAAAGAGAATCGCATTTACACCGTGGGAAGAGACTTTGGCTGCAGGGTTTTTCTTGGGAACCCTGAATGATTTCTGTTTCCCAGGACTTTCGATTACAGGATGCAATTTATGTGAATAGTTTCTGAAATGTGGTTTAGGCAAAGCAGTTGAGCAGATGATCACAGCCTAYGGAAAATGATTCCAGACATTTGTGACTAGCACTGTGCTGTCTGAATTAAATGTCTATACTCTGATGTACACCTCTATGTGGACTTTCAGAGGAACCCTACACCTAGCCCAGGCTCCTCAAAACAACCACAAAAAATTACAGATTTAACTGGGAACTGAGCCCTTCTTGTTCTAAAGGGTTCCAGGAGAGTTCAGATTCCTAAGTCGCATCCTTGCTTTTGAAAGCCTCGCTTGAAGGAGGAAGGAGGGTGTTCACACCATCTGTGCTATGCTCAAATTAGACACCTATGTCAAAGTACAGACACAAGGATCCCATTCTCCCCACACAGTCAAGGGAGAGGCACTATTCATTGCTCATAACTTTATGGATGAAGTAAGAATATTTCTCAAACAGCAGGGCTATATTCACAGATTATCCCATTTCCTTTCCTTCCCTCTCGTATTACTAAAAGCCAGGTTGGGTTCTCAAAGTTGCTCTCATTTACTGGAAAGTATCAGAAGAGCAGCAGATGCACACAACTGAATTTTCTTCCTTTGAATGAAGTGACCCAGCCAAAGAATATCAAAAACACCAACTCGCCCTTCTATTGCCTGATAAACACAATCTGATCAAATGAACCATGTCCCAGGTCCTGTCTGACCTGCTTTTCTTGGAAAAAATGGAGATAACCACCCAAACCCAGATTAAACTCATACTCTTCCATCTGAAAACCTACACCTTGCCCAGCCACTGCTCCTCTCTCTTCTCTGCACTTCTGCAAAGCAAAAACCAGTGCCTGACAAAGTGCATTTTTCCTCACGCTGGTGAGGTGCTGCGCTGCCACTAGATCATCAGCAATTGGGTTCTGAGGGAATCCTGCGTGATCCTTCCTTGCATATGCAGGCAGAACTGCTACCGCTGACAGTGGAGCCAGATGGGTACGGAGCTGTCAGAAGAGAGATGGGGATTTTCAGAGCAATCTCAGCAAGGCTTCTAAGTCATACTGAAATCTGCCCTAAGGTATCAGCACAAAAAAAAAAAAATTATAAAAATCACAGGCTGTGATCTGTGCTGTAAAAGAACTGCAGGGTCCATCAATTCTCAGTCAGTAATAAAAAAGTTGAATTCCAGCCATACGAAATTGTTTTAAAGCGCCATGAGAGTTAAACTCCCATTGGAAAGCCCTGGAGGAGGATAAATCTGCTGAAGAGATCATTGTTAGACTGAATGAATTCCCAGCCCTGTCATCCTACTGATGGGATACCTCCTGGGCTATAACTGTTGCACTTCAAGTGCTCTGTTTATACATTTCTCTAAGCGACAGAGAAATACGCGCTTCAAAAAGCTGAAAAAAGCACAGGGGAAAGACACTTACTGGTGGTTTGCTCTCCAGTCAAAGGCTTGCTCTCCCTGCCCTGGCTCACAGCAAAGATCTTGAAGAGGTAGGTTGTCCCTGGGATCAGGTCAATGACCTCAGCAAATGAGCTCCTGGTGATGGGCAGTCTCTGGCCATGCTGGCCAGGGCGATTGACAGGGATCACCTCCACCCGATAGCCGGACACTTGGCTCTGTGGTGGGGTCCACATGATGGTGATCTTGATGTCAGAAACCTCCACAAACTGCAGATCTCTGGGGGAAGGGACTTCACCTGAAAGGAGAGGGGGAGAACAGTTGTCAGAGGGAGTGCTTAGGCATCGGCAGGAGAAGCTATAGGTTTGCACAGAAGAAAAAGAAGTGAATTTTGCTGGAACAAAGTCATGGTAACCTTGCTGTAAACATGTCTACACATTCTCAGACAATATTCAAGCAGACTACAATTCTAAACATCACTGTCTACTTCAAAGTATTTTATGCCTTCAGAAGGTATCTCACAGTGACAGAAAGAGAACTGAAAGACGAAATGTAATACACTGCAGAACTTCAAGTATATGCAGAACCAAAGCTTGAGGGGAAAAAAAGTACTCCAGGGGCTGGAAACAGTAACCTCCTTTTAAAATTAAAAGGGAGGGTTTTCTAAACCCATGGCATGTTCTGAATGTCTGTGATTAACTTGAAATCCACCTTTTATAATTAAACAAGTACAGGGGCTGATCTGGCCTTACTGTAGTCAAAGGCAAAATGCAGTTCCCTCAGTGCTGGGCCACAGTACGGCACCCTTGAATTCCTGTGTTTAAATTAAGTTTTTGAGACTAGGACTGATACTGCCCCAAGGTTAACCAGTGGACATTTTTGGAAGATACAGATGCCAAACCATAAAATCATTGAGCTGAGTTCATTCCTGGTAAATTCCCATTTGCAAACACGTGCTTGCAACTTGCAGGACCATCGAATTCTGCTGCTTACCACATCAGACCCCAATTCTTTCACTACCCCTTCTTTTGGTTTGGTAATTCAGTCCAACTGGATACTTAAAGAATCCTGAAACCACTATTTTTTTAAACGGTGGGTGCCTCAGGTTTAGATCTTATGGTGGTGTTCTGGCACACCAGTCAATGCTGAGCAATCTCCCATCCCCACTGACTGCAAAGGAAAATAATGGGTAGGACTGGAAGGGAGAGGGAAAAGTCAGATGAACAATCTGACTTTGTGTTGTGTCTGAGTACGTAACCCTGAACATCTGCGAGCCAAGTCCTGGGGCAAAATGATACACCAGGCACTTCAGAAGATTTCTTAGCAGAATCCCTGTAAGATAACTTGGGAAACTGACCTCTGTTTTCTGCAGACAATGCAAGACCTGCCTGCAGTCCAATCCCTAGGAATTACAACCCTCTTAAAGCAGAGTGGTGGCTCGACTGTGTCAGTAAGTAGGATTTTACTAAAGAACTTCAATACCAGTGAAATTTACAATTCAAAACCACAACAACGATGACAAAACCATCGCTGTGTTCATTTAAGCATTCATTTAGCTGGTAACAGACAACTCAGTGGCTGATAAGCAGAACATGAGCATTACCTGTGCGTGGGACCCCAGTGGTTTCCTGCTGGATGAAGACAGGAGTACTCTCCTGGTTTTCCTCCACTGCRTAGATGCTGATGTTGTACTGAACACCTGGCATCAGGTCGCTGAGCGTTACAGAGGTGGCCGTGTCAGGCAGGTTGAGCTCCGTGCTGCTGCCTTCCACAGAGGGTGTGTAGACAATCCTGTAGCCTGAAGCAAGAGAAATATGTAATCCTCAGCACAACCATTAAGCCAGCACAAAGAATGACAGAAATGAGGGCTGAACTGATCTCGCCACTGAGCTTTGATAAAAATAGCCTTGAACTTCAGCAGCGCCTGTGGCCTGCCTGTGCTCACGTCCCATCTACAGACCACACACTCACAACACCTTCCAAAGCATAGTCTGACCTGGGTTAGAGTATTTCTGAGCTTTGACATGTGGATTTAGGCATGCACAGTTCTCATGCTTGCTATGGGATGGTCTGGATGACAGATACAAATATGAAGTCCCAGGGCTTGTTTTTATTTAACACAAATCCAGAAGGAATTGTTTTGCATCTAGCCTTCCGAGTTGCTTGGTTCAGACACCGAAGCCAAGCAAATTCTAAGCTGCCCATGTGTTTTCCAGCTGGTCTCTCAGACCTGGCAGAATTCTGCACTAACTTTGTCCCAGAGTTACATTTAATTTTCTTTTTTGCCTACATTTCAGAGTCTACCAACAGTGCAGAATAGGTGCACTCCAATTGGACAAACCTGTGATTGGAGCCTGTGGTCTGCTCCAGCTGATGACAATGGATGTGTCATCCACACTTTCCACCGAGTGTTCCGGAGGTGCATCAGGAGCTGTTTAAGGGAATAAACAGAGGACAGCAAGTGTGAGGATAAGAGGTAACAAAGATTATTGAGCAAACAGTAACAACAGCTTTCAAAGTGCAGAAAGACCCACCCACACATACCTGTAGTCTGTGAAGTAGACAGGATCAGATTTTGCTCTCCTTCTTCAGAGATCTGATAGACATTAACAATATACTTGCGACCAGGAAGCAAGTCAGGGATGTTGACAGAAGTGGCTGTGCTTGGAAGGTCTAAGGAAGGCAAGAAAGAAAAATTCGCTTTAGCAATTCCATCTTCTTACCTCCTCTCCAAGTTAAATAACTGAGATATCTGTTCTAATCTGGGCTGAATCACAGTCTTCCTGCAATGAAGCAACAGTTTTTCTGCACTACCTTCAGTTCACCTCACAAAAGTTGTGTGGAGAGTTGGGACCAGACCCCACCAAGGGCAGGCAGGCTTGATGTGGGATATGGCAGGGCAGCTTGAGCAGCAGCCCCCTGCACACTGCAGCCATCTCAGCTGAGTCCTCATTTCATACCCTGACCGTTGTATTTTCAGTACAGAAATCTATGGAAAAACTTTCCCATGAATAGGTAATGTGGAAACACTGACTCATGAGTGAAAAAGAATGACATTATGAGGGCTGGTGAACTTCTCTCCCTGCTCCCTTCCCCCAGATGTCCACCTACATGCCAGATGTAGAAAATTCCCTATGAAACAGCTCCTTACTGGCCAGACTGAAGCCAAGCATCTTAARGGAAACTGGATATTGCCTTTCAATTTGCCTATAAACCTCTGTCTGTAGACAGATGAGCTCAGGAGCTGCTTCACAGCACAGCTCAGCTGTCTGGGCAGACAGAAAGGTGGTGACAGTGCTGGCAGTCCCCATGTGAGCAACTTCTGCTCAGAGTCCAAGCCTGTGAGTTCAGGGGAGCAACAGTCTAGGGAGAATTATTAGGTCAGGGGATTGCTATTCCTTTTGTCATGTTCTATCACACTCATGTTCCAATAACTATTATAACCTCAAATCTTTGTGAGGTATTGCTATTACCACTGTTTGGAGAGGAAATCAGGAAAAAAAAGTTAAAACGAAATTACATGTGGTGACAGGGGCCTACAGCAGATGTTGGAAAAGCAGTTTCAACTCCTATGTCTGAGTTCAGTGCCTTTAACCAGCTTCCCAGCTCAGCTGTCACACTATCAAAGATAAGGAAGATCTGATCCAAACAAAACAACTGACAGAGCAGACTGGAACAGACATCCATGAAATAACAAGCAGCCAAGAGAGGGCATTTGGCAAAGATTTCTCTGTCCATTCTGATGGAAGGACAAAGGTATGGCAAAGGAAATTAGTCAGGAGGCATGTTCAAAAAGCAGATATGGTTCTCTTCTCATCTGCACTGCTGCTCACTTCAGGATGCTGTGGAGGCCAGTAACTTTACATGGTTTTTAAAAGAAAAAAAACTGGACAAATTCACGGAGATGGAAAGCATAAATCTATCTAGCCACAGTTATCACAAACCCACCACTCCTGGCTCAGGGAGCTTTCCTCTGCAGAATTCTGGGACAGTATTCTGAGAGGGTATTGCTAYACACTTGCCTTGTTGTCTTACAGCCATTAATGGAGAAGACAATGAACCAAGTGAGTTTTCAATCTGAGCTGGTCCTGCCACTCTCACATCCTAACTGAATCCTACTGAGAGACAGGGAGATGCTCACTGTTCACACCAGCTCTGCTGCCTGCCACAACAGTGATGCACTGACTGTGAGCAATGTTTTGGTCTGGCACACTCAAACTTTGGCTCACCAAGGTACTGTGGCTCATCACCCTCCTCGCTCAGCTCATACTCAACACGGAACCCAGAAACCGTGTCAGAAGCAGAAACCCAGGAGACAACAAAGCTGTTGGATGTGATTTCAGTGACAGATTCTGAAGTAGCAACCACGGGAGGAAGAAGAGTTGTCTCTCCTGAAACAGTGTTGCCTACAAGAGAGAAAGAAGAGGTTTCATGAAGCATTGCTACTTTGGTGTTAACTGGGATGCACAAAGCAAGGACTCGAGTGAAGGAGATTAGGTTTTCCTGGATGCCTCCCTGTTCAACTCACTTGTCACTGCTGTGGTGCTGGTTGTGGTAAAATCAAAGCGGGTGACTTCTTTGTGGCCATACTGCTGGACACTGATGAGCTGGCCCTCATATATCACACCAGGCTTCAGGCCTGAGATGGTGTAGGAGTTCTGGTAGCCTGGGATGGTGGCTTCCTTCCACTGCCTTGCAGAGTTTTTCTGCAAGAAAAAGGACACTCAAATAGTGAGAGACTCCCTAGCCTGCAAGCAGGGGAATCTAGTGACCTAACCTGCTGTGTGGTTACTAATCACTGTAATATTCAACACAGGTATGACTTGAATGGCTTTAATACACAGACAAAATCAAGTCAAAGGAGATGAGAAAAGTATGCCAGGAAGCAGGACTAATGGCATTTGGAGTGATTAGGTTTTGCTGGGGTAAACTAAAAACAACCTAGCTTTGAACTTTTTCYTTTAAAAGGAACATTATTTGTTATAAACATAACTCACTCCTTTATCAAAAGCACAGTAAGGCATTAAGTAGTGGCTGGAAAATATACATTTGAAGGCTGTTCATAATAACAGTCTAAGCCATCATCTGAAAACAATATACAGAAAAGCTCTTCCCTTCTACCCTGTGYTTGAACTCTATGGGAAGCTCTAAAATAATGCTCCATCCTCTGAGGTTTGCACTCCAGTGCTTTAAAGTCCATTTCATTCAGGCCTTCATCCAAGATACACTGAAATCAGTAAGGACTTGAGTGCCTTGAATGGCTTTGGATCAGGGCCTTTATTGTTCTCTTAATAACAGGCAGCATTGAGGTACTAATGTTCTTAATCATTAAGTGGTCTTTTGTGAAGCTGTACTCAGGGGAGCTGCAACACAACTCATCTATGTTGGTTAAACCAAATCATTCCTCATATAGGAATGAGCCAGCAAGCAGTGGTTAACCAGCTTTGGTTGACTCTAGAGAAGATGGGAGTGACTGTTTGTTTAATCCTACACTAGTTGTTTATGTCTTCATATCCTACTCATTTTTACCTCCTCATTAATACAATAAAATGTATCCCAGTTGTCTCTGGATATGCACATTACTAAAAGTGTTTCTTCAGATGAAGGAGCTCCCACATTCCTTAAGGTGAGGAAGGATATAAACTTGTCTGCTTGCTGTGTTAGTGCTTTGTTTAATAAGATACTTCATGAACACAGCAACCAGCGAAGTTTGCACAGGAAAACATCAAGTGTTTATACAGCACTGGCTCTCTTTGATGCTCAAGAGTAGCTGTTGACCTCGACAGGACAAAGACATTGAATAAGCAACTCAAGTTTGCTGAAATTGTGTCAGCCACTTCTTTCAGACACCAGAAAAAAAAGCCAAATAAAGCATTTTTGATGAATGAATGATGATGAATGTGGCACTCACCGGTCTCCAGCGCAAGATGTACTTGGTGATGTGAGATCTTTCAGGAGCATTCCACTGGATGGGGTGGGAGTTTGGCTGGTTTGTACTCTCTGTGATGATCACCTGGACAGGCCCAGTTGACCCTGAAAAAAGAGAATTACCAGTTTTAACACACCGGGGAGTCAGTTGTGGAGTCATCAAAAAGCAAGGAAGTTGCGTGGCTCACATAGTATTTCTATACATGGGAAATCAGTTGTATTTCCATCCTTAATACTTCAATGCTACCTAGAAACCAGTGAATCAGAATATATTCTGTAGGGGAGTTCATCTGCACTGTTTGGGTCCATTTCCTGTGAGTTATCAATGAAAGGGAAAATGGGAGAGGTCTAGTATAAAAAAAATCTGCAAAAGAAAGTCGTATTGTTCAAAGAGATGGAGGGAGCTTCTCAGCAACTAAGTACTTTCATCAGTTAGTATCTTCTGCAGAGGACCTGACAGGAAACATCTGCCAAATCCAGGTCTAAACTGCAGTATGGTGAGGGAAAATTTCTGATGTGACACTGAACACACCCTGAAGAGAGACACTAATCATTTACTATTTCACTAAATTTCGTAATCAGTTCATTTGAAACACCAATTTCATTACTCTGTGGAGCACTCCAGACTTGTCTTCTGCACATAAACCCCACCAGAAGGGTTGGTGGAAGTCTTGAGAYAAAACAGGCCCAAGAACTCATGAAAATACAAATTCAGCAGTGTTCTAGTGCTTACAACAACTGATTGCATTCAGCTAGATCAGGCTCAGACATATTTTCTCCACAAAGCTCTCCAATAGAGAAGGACAGGTTTTATGATCCCATGGTTCTCCTTTCAGCCCCTCCCAGYCCCACTGCAGAGGTTTCACTGAACACTCAGCAGCACTGTCCTCATGTTAGTTCTCAGAAAATCCCAGCAAAGAGATCCCTGGAATCTGCAGGAAAGTGTTTTACCAATTAAATAGCTGCACTCTCACCCCATCCCCAACATTTCTAATAATAATTTATTTGGACAACCATGTAACATACATACCTGTTCCACATTTAACAGGATTTCTAGGCAAACAAACCTGTGCCCACAGGCAGAAAATTTCAAAGCTCCCCTAACCCCAAACGTACATTCAGAAACATTAGATTTGGTTTATTTACACATTTTCAGTCACTCTTGTATCTGAAGCAGCCCAAAGCCCTGGTCTCCAGGCTGGAGGCATGCATATTTCACATAGCTCAGGGCAATGTTTGTTTAAGCAGTCTGACAGGAGTCAATGAAGCTCAGCAAGCCTTAATATTTCATCTTATTCAGATTAAAACAGTGGCAGTTGYAACCTCAAACAGGAAAGCAGAGAGGTTCCCCTTATGTTCTGTTCAGGGAACTGAAGCTGACCAACCAACAAACAGGCATTGCCCATCCCTATRAAGAGTTCCTGGAACTGCCTGGACAAACAAGAGTTCAAATATTTAATTTCTTTGGGGCACTAATCAGGAAAAATGTTTCATTCCGTGATGGATTTTGCTTCTGTAATGAGTGGAAAAGGAAGGACYACACATATACGAGTTTCAAGCAATATAAACTGAAGATTACACGTGTGATAGCACTAAATACCAAGAGGCAATGTAAACCRATATTGTTGTGTGCACTGAGAGTCAGTCTCTAAACTAAGCCTGGCCTCAGGAATAGCTGCAAACAGCCTGGGCCCCACTTTATCATCCTGACACAGACACCAGCTTGTGTCTGCCACTGGACAGGGGGAATCGGTTCTGTTTTAAAAGGAAACCAGGAGGCTTTTATGCACAGAAACCTGAAGAGGTGATGGGTGGAAAGTTTGCCTTCCTCAGGTCTTACTCAGCAGATGAGTTCGTTATCTGTTGGGTTTCCTACCTGGGTAGGTCTGCAGAGGCTGGCAGTGCCATTCCCCAATCCCACGGCCGTAGCAATAGCACTGGTATCTGACACCATGGACATACTTCTCCCAGGAATCTCCAATTTGGTAGAAGGTACGGGTTTCTGAGTCCTGGCACTGGTCTGAAGGCACAAGAGAGACAGTTCACCGCTGTGCTTACTAGAACTACAGTGAAATATCTATGCAGGAGAGTAAGTCACAAGAGACTTCTGCACGAAGAAATGCAACACCAAGGTTTATTTGCAAATATAGTTACATAAAGAGAAGGTGGCAACAGAAATTGCATCTCAAATCAAGGTTCTTGATACATCACTGCATGTTTTAAGTTAGATATTAGGGGGCTAATTCAGCTGTGATGCATTTCAATGGGGTGTTCCTTCTAGAAAGGATTTCATGCACTGTGGAGTCCAGTTCTGCCCTGGCCAACTAAGTTCACCTCTCATCCCAAGCTAAACCATGCTGCCCTCAAGGAGATCAAAGGCAAAAATTCCTCCTGGCTTCAGTGGAATTCAGTTCTGCTTTAAAAGTCCCACGAATTTTCAGCAGAAYCTTTCCAGATTTACCATTGTATAACCCAAAGGAGGACAGATCAGATCCTGAAATCAGTTTAACTTGTGTAAATACATCCCAGTACAGCACTTCAGTACACCTACTCTGGCAACAGCCTGTGTGCCTGGCTCAACAGAAATTTTCAGTGAGAACTAGCATTATGTTTGCTTGGATAAACAAGAGCTTTATTTAGAGACAGCCAACAAAATTAAAACTTTAATTGTACCTATACAGATAGCTAAAATAATCCTCCCTCCCCTTCCTTCAAACTAGTAATTTTCAGGAGCTTTACAATCCAAGTTCCTTGAGTAAACATGTACAGATATTACTGTAAATAAAGCAGAACTTCACCACTAGTAATTTCTAATAGATTTTCTTGGCAATAGTTTGAAGTAATTGCAAACCAAACAGCCAGGTCTTATCTTCCCATCAAGGTTTGCTAGGGAAGGGGGAGAGGTGGAAGAGATGAAATCTCTTCATTCCTGCAGGGAACCATGATGGTTTTAGCCAACCTCCAGAGCACTATTAACACATGTTCTCATCCTGAGCTTTCTCTCTTTGCCAGAACAAAGGGCAGCCAAAAAATCAATTCAGTCCAAGGTAAGTTAATATACACTGGTTCTCCTACTGCAGTTCAGGGAGAAAATTCCTAAAGATTTTAGGATRGAGAAAGGAAAGAAAACTGATCCTAGAATCAGTGCCCAGCTGCATGTTTTATCRGAGTTCAGGCTGAACACCCTGCTAAGCTGACAGCTCAGGTACCAGAATTGAGCCAAATCACCACAGTCTGGGGCTAACGTGCCCTGCTACCACAGCCTGCTACATTTTAAAACATATGTTTGCCACAATCATGATTCTTCCGTGGCAGGTGTGATAACCCAAGCTYACGTCCTTAAAATAACAAATGCCTTCACTCACCCTCCAGCAAACACAGTGTTACTTCTATTTTTGCATTTGTGCAATTCAAAGTGGACAAAGACTGGGCCCAAACTCACACACCATTTTCACCATACCACAACCAGTTCCTACGCAGCCACAAAGTGCATTTGGAAGTGGGAACAGCCAGTGACTCACCAACAGGATCACACTTCCACCTGCCCCGGCCCTGGCCAAAGCAGGTGCAGTTCAGCATGTGCCCCTCATCGTGACGCTTGTGGAAGGTCTGGTTCACATCGTAGGTGATGCCATCCACAATGCACTGGTCTGGGGGAGAAACAGCACAGTTTGTCAGCAACAGGTCTAAGAATTAAAGACAGAATCCTTCTGTTTGGCACATTGTTCCCTCTGCTTGATCAAAACACAGACGGACCATGACAAGCTCCAGTCAAGCAAAAAGGAGCCCTCCTGTAATCTGTGCCCATCACAGATCAGTGCTGCATACACACCACTGCTCTGAGTTGCAAATAAGCAACACTTGCAGAAAAGAGGTCTGTAGGACACAATCCAAAGTACTCCAGCTACAGAACTGACTTGTTCCTTTGGACAGATTCCACGTGTGAAAGAAAATCTAAACCAGCACACTGATCCTCCAATCACCTCCTCTGAGGAAGGTCTCCACTGAAACACCTCAGTGAGGACTGCCTCAAATCACTGGAGAAAAGGGCTACTCCAAATTCCTAAAGATACCATGAGCAAGTACAAACATGCTCATAATGTTAATTCTCTTGGGTATCTCTGCTACCCTTTGCAGTAATCTGAAGACAAGAGGCAGAACTATTATGCACACAAGATGCTGCTGGTGCCTATCAGTCTACTCTTCCCTCAAAACACAGTAACCAGACCCCATGCTTCAGTACAATAGTATCCCTCTCTTAGGTTCAATGTCAATCTGGGATCTGGCCCAGAATTCCTAAGGCCAGTCTACTCGCAGCAAGGAGCAGAAAGACAAAACAAACATGAAAACCACCCCAGAAGCACTTTGTTTTGTTAACTGGGACCCAAGAGACCCAAGTTCAGTTCCGGAGTCAATCCTGGACCATCTGTCCTTGGGGAAGAGAGTCCAGGCTTTCATTCCCCATCATATTTTCCCACACCATAGGCATGGCATCAGGATAAACCAAGGAGCGCTCAGACTCTCCTGCAGGCGCCAAGGTCTGGCTGCTGTGTTTAAACAGCTCTACTTAGATAACCTTTGCCTTCTGAAAAGGCCAAGTATCTCTACCCTCCTCATCAAGAAAGACCACTTTAACTCCAGAATGGAAGTGCAGAGAACTAGCTGTGTGAGTGGAAACAGGAGTTCCACAGACCAGGACTTTGAGCAGTGCCTTTCTCACTGTTCTGAAGGAAACACAATAAAAAAACTCCTTCCAAAGCCCTTGAGTGAGCCATTCCCTATAAATTATATCCCATTTCAGCAGTGGTGTTAAGAGTCCTTTCTTGGCCTCTTGACAGGAACCCCCCTGCCTTTTCCAGACATGAAGCCAATGCTGTGAGCTAGCTGTAGGATGATCAAATGTCTGTGCTTTTAAGTCTTCTTTTTTTGGTATTGCTTAAGTACTTCTCCACTTGGACCACTCATACAAATGAGTAAATAAATAAGAGTAATCTCAGCGCTTTCCTGCCAGCTTTTCATATAGATTAGCCAGTAAAGGGCTAATCCAGCACAGAGGAATTGAAAATTTCACTGCAGAACAATAAAACAGAACAGCTCTGCTTTCAAACTTCAGACTAGTCTGGAATTTTTTCTGTTCTTGAGGTGGGGAGGTGCCTCTGCTGAGCTCTCTGTAAAGTCATAGTGGTGCCAATTCCTAAATGTAGACAATAAGGAGAAAGGGATACCATGATCAAGGTAATCAAGGTTTGCCTTTGCTTCCAAGCCTGTAAAAGCTGGAATACACTCTATCCAGCACATACACAAGACAAGAACTTCACAGCTCCTCCAATTYCCTTGCTCCTCCAAAGAGTAAACTGCAGTTCTTGAGCCTGTGCTCAAGCCCACAATGACAGAAAAGAATACTAATTTCTTCCCCCCCGCCTCCTGCCAATTTAGACTGAAGTGGTGATAYCAGCATGAAAATCAGTACCTCTGAGCTGTGAATAGGCAATGCAGGTCCATTCTCCACGGCCATTTCCTACACAAGTACATCTCATCATGTGGCCCATGTCGTGCTGCTTATCCCACTGGTCCCCAACACGGTACATGACACCATCATTGGTTGTGCAGATTTCTTCATGGGCTGGGTGACAACAAAGCAAGAGGATATTTATAAGGCCAGARTTAGCAAGATCTTGAGGACTGAGACTGTTTGCAATGCCCCTTCATACCATGTAGCGATTTCTGCATCTTAACAAGGGAATTTTAGGCACCTACTCAAATTTTAGGTTCTCCAACAGATCTACACCAGTTTTCACCGGCTGAGGAGTGTGCCTACCATTGGCTCATAGCAAAGAAGTAATGAAAATTGCCTTCTGCTGGCATTGCCTAAATCTCTGCTAGAGGTGATCAAAAAGGACAAAACAAAACTTCAGAAATGCTTTAAAGGGGTTTGGGGGGGATGCAGCTCACTGGAAGTCATCAATAACTGACCAACAGCACAGAGGTCTTTACTTTCCAGCTCAAAGAACCACACACAGGTACTCCACAATCCCTTTATGGCTCTCAGCCTTACCAGCCATGGGGCAGAAGCCAAACTTCTGGTCAGCATCGTAGTTCTCAGTGGTTCCACACCACTTCATGTTGTCCCTGCGTCCCTCGGAAGTACAGTCGGTGTAGTTGCGGTTGTTGTACAGGAAGGGGAAGTGGCACAGAGCACCATTGGAATTGCCACCACGTGTCTGGACCAAAACTGTACGAAAACGAGAAGAAAAGAGATGCAAATGTAGCCTGCACTCTCTCTCAGCATGCATGGAAGAGCTTGGAAAACAAGCCACTAGCACTACTTTTTCCCATGTGTGCCCTGTGTATTATCCACAGGCCTCTTTCCTTGGCTTTAATTAATTCAGATCTGGAAACATAAGCCTTGCACAAGGTCAGTTCAGTTCAAGCATTGCTCTGGAAGGAGTTGCAGAGCCAGCCATGGGAATTCCTGGGGAACAGGGAAAACCAAAGCTTACTGTGCTTGAGAAGCAGCTTTGCAGATCCCTTCTCCCAAGGCCTAAGGAATGAAATAAACTCACAGTTCTCAGCAAAGCTGTGTTATCTCACTGAAGCTATTAMCCAGCGCTGCCCTTCAGCTCTAAGGGAAGCCTTCACCCTCAGGAAAGGGTTACAGTTCAGTTATGTACAACAGGACAAGCCAAAACCTCTCTGCAAGCTGGAAGCTCCACRTTTTGCAAGCAGCAGTGGAAAGAGGGCTGTAATCTACCTGAACTAATCACCTCTTGAGCAACTCTGCTTTACAAATAATGGGAAACAACAAGACATTCACGGACATTTTTCTATATTGACATTTCTCTTTTCCCACAGTGTATCACAAGAAGCCTCACGAAAACATGAATGTGTGCATGGACAGGGACAGTGTCTGGGGTTTTTTTTTGTTTGAGTGGTTGGTCGGTTTGTTTTTTTAAGAAGAAAGAGTACTATATGCCCTGCAGAGAAAGGCTTGACTTTTATCAGGAAAAAACAACCAAYGCAGAACAGAATTTTTTAAAAATGCCTATGCAGTGTAAGAAGCAGTATTTTCATGTGGGAACATGAAATATTCTTTCCAGGGTCAGATCCCACAGAAGCTGCCTGGACACRCTGCTCCATCGATGTCTGGAAGGGCAACCACACAGGTGGCTGGGAGGGAACACCGACCATCCATAGAGAGAGGGAATTCTGCTGCATTAGTCATGCCCCAGCACTTGATCAGGGACCACAAATCAGATTAAGATCACTGCTATATATGGCAGCCTGGCTAGACAGCCAGGATGGAGGGAGTGACAGGACTGCACAAACTGTACTCCATGGATATCCTCCTCTCCGCAGCCTAATATGGGCACTGTTCTAAGCAATGCATCCCAGCAAAGCCAAAGATAAGCATCCTTTGAGCCAAAGCTCCACCCTGACCAGGTACTCCCACTCAGGTCAGCTCAGGAACAGGAGTCAAAGGGTACACCTGTAGCACCCTCCAAAGATGCCAGGAGCACACAAGTGCTCTCTCATCAGGCAGCCCTCCATTCACAGCACTGCCTTGCTGCCTTGAGTCCCTCCAGACTGCTGGAACTGGTCAGGCAGCCTGCTCCTGTGTTCTCTGCCCCTTCCTCCATCTCTACACCAGGGTCACAKGCATGTGAAGACCCTCTGGGAAGAACTCACCATTCTGCTCGGTACAGAAGGAGTATCTCCTGTCCTGCTCGAAGTTGGAAGTGGTGCTGCACCAGAAGTGCCCATCTGTGCGGCCTTCGGTGGTGCAGGAGTAGAAGGTCCTTCCATCGTAGGTGAAAGGCAGGACACAGGGCTCTCCATCAGAATTGCCACCGTAGGTTTGGGTCACAGCTTTAAAAAGAAAATCACAGCATTAGACTGTGGTTTAAAGCAATCCCCAAATCTCAGGGCTCTGAAACAGCAACAGCCCCTCTGGGCCAAGTCCCTGGCTGCTGGGAACCCACACTGACTGCCATGGACCCGGGCCAATACACACCAACAGACAACTCAGCTCCACAGCTGTGGCATTCTTTTACATTCTTTTCCAGACATATATTATTGCAGCTCCATTTGAATAAAGTTATTAACGCTGCTCCCCAAGGGCTYCGTTTTCCCTCGGCAGGTTATATATAGCTCACTGGGAAACATTTCTGCCCTAAAGAACCACACTTCAAACAACCAAACTCTTTCTTCACCCCTTCTTCAGCAGACATTTTTGACGCACACACAGAAAGGTTCTACTTTGAAATGAAGTCCCAGGACAGTCCTATAGACCYCACTGGAGCGAACATGCACTACACACCGACTCATACCTATCTCCTGGCAGCTGACTCCGTTGCCCAGGCAGGTGCACAGCATTTGCTGGCTGCCCTGTGTCTTGAGCCACTGCATGCCCACGGAGTACACGACGCCGTTGTCCGTGATGCACTGGCCGTAGGGCTGGGGCTGGGGCTGCTGCGGCTGGGGCTGGTACAGCGCYGTCTGCACGTTGGTGATGCTGGGAGAGCCTGACCCTGTGGCACAACACGGGACAGAAGGTTCACGTGGCATGCAAAGCTGAGCCACGCAATGCAGCCATAAATGCTGAGATGATGAACCTTAGCTGCTCTGTCAGATGCAAGGCACAACTSTCTTAAGCTTCCCGAGACGCGGCTTCATTATTTCACTTAGCAAATTTCAGAATTAGAAGAATGACTCCCCCTTCTGCTAATGACAGCCTCTGGTTTCCAACCCTGTAAAGTGGCTTTAGAAAGGATTTAGAAACTGCTTTTCACAGAAATTGTTTAGAAAAAATCTTGTTTTGGGAAAAAAGCAATTAGTTGAAGGAAATGTAGCATAGAAACATCAGGATCAGTGACAAGACAACAAAAAATTACCAAGGAAAAAGGGAGATAAGGCAAAAAGGATTAATTCTGAAGTTTTTGTTGAAAAACAACAAAAATAAACTACAAATGTATTCATTTACTCTGGAAGTTTTAAATTTTGAATCAAAGTTTTTGGCACATTATCATTTGGAATAATACTGAGAGACAAAGAGGCTTGTTGTTGTCTACATCATATAAATTTTTGCTAATGATTCCCACAGGAACCTCCACAAACTCAGCTCTGCTGAAATAGAGGAAATAATGGAAACAAAATACTGGTACCCTTGAAGTGTTATGCATTTTGAAGTTTAGACTTCTGAGAGTTTGAAGTTAACCTGATGGCACCAAACAGTTAAAGGTTATTTACCAAGAAAAATTTAGAGCAGGCACTGCAGGAAAACAGAAGTTTTACATTGCACTCACTGATAAGAAACCTAGATCCTTAAAATGACAAAAAAGAATTTAGGAGCTGAAGATTTAAACCTTGGGCACAGAAAATATGCTATCTGTAAACTAGGCAATATTTCATACCAAAATTACAAACTATCTCATGTACATGTATTAAACAGCATTGTATACATTCCTTGACATTTTGAGGTTTTCAAAGCTCAGCCATTAGTAGGTGTATTTATCATGTCAAAGAAACCAGATGGTCTCAGTGGGGTTTAAATTAAGGACATTTCAAGAAAGTTACCCTGAGGCGAATACATAAAGTTCAAACATTAACTTGGAGTGCCATGCTTCCAAGACAAGGATAGTTCCTGTGGATGCAGGGCCCTAGATGTGATTTACTGCCCTGTGATTGTGCAGGCAACCCCATCTGTATGTGCAAGCCCCACTTGTGCACGGGAACAAAGTATTAATTAATCTTATCTCCACACTCACAAACAAGGAGCATCTCCTGAACTCTGACCCTCTTTGCTGCTGATCTTTCTCAGACAAGACTCTTGAATACCTGAACTAGGATGGAACAACTCAAGTCCCAAGTCCTAGCCAGTCAAAAAGTGCCATTCCTTTTCCCTTTCCCTACTTTCCATGCCATGATGTCCCACTTACCAGTGCTAGTGGTGTGCAGGGACGTGTGCCTTTCACACTTCCATTCACCTCTGCCGTTCCCGGTGCAGACGCACTGGAGCAAGTTTCCACGGTTATCCTTCTTGCTCCAGTTGTCTCCAATTCTGTAGGAAGTCTTGGTGTCRTGGTCATTGCAGCGATCTGTGTAAGGAACATGACTCTTAGCTGTGCCTGCACCGGGTGGCTTCACTGGGCAGTTTTGAGTACTCAACACTATCAAATAAGCTCATAGTTTAAAGCCTTTATTAAAGATTCACCTCATTATCTGGAGCTCACTATTGCAATTCCTATCCTTACTAAAGCCTGCACTAAACTGCACAGGCTGAGAGCTAAAATCTCAGCTAAATCTCAGCTAAAATCTAAAAGCACAGACTAAAATCCTGGTGCTTTAGTCTAAGGGAAAATTTCCATTTATTTCCAGAAGTGAGCTTTCACTTTGCAGTCATTGCCAAAATGAGCTACCTTTTAGAGCCATTTTAAACCCACTCTGTCTAGCATACACCTTTAAAGCTTAACTTGTTTTAATGTCCCTTTTTTTCCTGTAAGGAAAAAGCCCGGAGTCTTTAGAGCTGGGTCATTTCATACTATACACAGGGCACAGTTCAAGTTCAGGGCTCTCTTTCAGCTGGAAGGGACTAAAACGTGTTTGAGGGCAACATGTTAAATCCCATTTCTTCCAGAAGCCTGCAAGAAGCTGCAGTAAAGTTAATACAAGCTGCTCAAGCCATACCAGGAGTACCAGACTTCCTAAATCTCTTTAATAACCCACAGCCCCCAATGAATTGAGTAAATGGGTTCAAAGGACAGCACAACAAACTACTTTTGTCTGGATGCCAGATCCACATGGATTAACTAGTTCTTCTTCCATTACAACATTTTACCTTCTTATTGAAGGGAAACTTGATACAGTGGCTCAAATATAATCATGGATCAATGAACATGGATTTATGAAGAACTGTGGAAGGACATAGGCATTAAGCCTGACTGCCACTGAGAGAGCACATGGGATAGAATATGAATGTAGAAAACATGTTACTGATTCACAGCGTTAAAATGACCAAAAATTGAGCATTTGCCAGAAGAATGGTAAATTGGTGAGGTGTTCATCACATAATTTTGCAAATGTGAAAAAAACATGTCTTACGGACACTCTTCTCAATGAAAAGCTGAAATGTCACTGAAGAAACCAGCTGTGAGTCTGGAAAATGCTGGCCATAAAAGACACATAACAGCAGCACACACTTGAAGTGTAATGCCACTTTGTGGGCTACAGGTATCATTTTATATACATACATTTGAATTTCTCTATTTGATTGTAATTGGAAAACAAAATGAAAAATGAACGGGTCATTATATTGCAATTTCCCCCATGACACAACAGGGCAGACCTGAGTTATGGAAAGAAAGCTACTGCCAAATACATTTTATTAGTAATAATAACTCCTCCAAAATTCACAAACAACACATTCTGTTTTATTCATTCCTATTTGACAGCTAATGATTTTTTCCCCATGTGTCTTTAACAGACTTAATATTGTCAAGGCTGGGTTGATTTTTATAGCTTATTTCTTGACCAAGTCTCTCCAGATCTTCCATTTTAATCCCAACCCTCCTTAGTGTTTTACTTCTTTACAGGTCTGCTGTTTCTATCAGCAAAAATCCATTATTTGTGTGACCCGAGGCAACTGAATATGAGGCAATTGAAAGGCTACAGAAGAGTTTCTCAAACCTTGCATAACCAAGGTGTAAGGTACAAAGTTATATTTTCTTGAGGTAACTGGTGTAAACCCGAGATAGGAGCAAGCTCTGTGGTGGAGCTAACAGGACTGGAACAGCAAGTCGATAAACAAGCAAGATTTTGGATTTTAAAAGCCTTGTTTGCTTTGCAAATACAAATAAAATGGAGAATTTACGGTAATGTGCCTCAATGATGCCAAAAAAAAATAATCCCCCATGCTGCTGGAGCAGCAAATGGGGTGGGTAAAGTGATAGGTAAGATGGTAGAGCAGGCAAAACAAATCCTGGTTTAGCTAACACATAAATTAAACAGTATGAGAGAAAAAATAAGGAAACATTTTAATCTGGCAAATCCTGCTGCTGGAAAGGCTACTTAACTTTAAAAGCAGCTGATTGTCCCTCAGAAGGTTACTTGTAAGCACAGAAATGGACATCCTGGGCTAAATTCTCCACCATTTTGTGGGCCAAGTGCTTCCCCCARCTTCCTGGGAGATGCCCGACTGTGGCTCAGCTGACACACGGATTCCTTAAACCTTTCTCTCTCCATGACATTAAACTCCCAAACAATCGAGCCACCCTTGTCCCCAGCACTGATTATCAGCTCTGAGGGCTGTTCAACTGCAAGTGGTGGCTGGGGCACCACACAGGCCCCTCTCCCCTCAGAAGGGTCAGTTTCCCGCCACTTTCAGGGGACAGCCTTCCCTCTCAAACTGCTGTCACTTGCACAGGGCAGACAAAGGAAGAACCTTCCTCTCCCACACAGGATGAAAATAAATAAGAAAATAAATGAAAAAGTAAGCAAGATAAATAAAACAGAGCAGCCGGCAGCTGCCAGGCTGGCACTTACTTCTGGAGGTGCAGGTGATGCGGCCGCTGCCCTCACCCAGGCAGGTGCAGTCCACCATCATCCAGCCCTGGTAGGGCTTCTCCCAGGTTTCTCCCACCAYGTAGGATGTCCCGGCTGTGTTGTCGTAGCATCGCTCGGCTGTGAGAGGGAAGCAGATCAGAGCCCGCTCAGGGCATTCCCACATGGGGCTACCTCAGGGAAGACAAGGAGAAGGAAGGAGCAGCCACTTACCCACAGGCTTGCAGGTCCACTCGCCCTTCCCGTTGCCCAGGCACACGCACTCCAGCATGTACCCGCCCGTCTCGTGGGGCCGGCGCCATGTATCGCCGATCTTGTAGGACTGGCCGCCCTCATGGCAGCGATCTGTGGCGGGAGAGAGGGGAGGTGAGGGACACACCAGGGACAGCATGGCGGCGACAAGGTAAGGGCCACCTGGCCAGGGGCAAAGGGGTCAGCAAGGAGCAGGGACAGTGAGGAGAAAGAAGGGGGGCATCAGCTTATAAAATGGCGCTCGACATTTTCCACTAGCACCTGCCATTTTCTATGCCTCACAGGCCCTGTCGTCTCCCCTCAGCTGACCCCTTCACATTCCACACCACAGCCAAAGCCTGACTGGTGAAAGGGGAATGCCAGGGAGCTGTGAGGTGCTGTTTTCTCCCTCACACCCTGCTCTCAGGCTGAGGGCTCATGAGGGAGGGTTTGCCTCCATCTTGTTTGAGGTGAGGCTGCTTGGGCTTCTCTGCGGCCATCCATGAGGGACATGGTGGCCAGGACAGCAGATGGAGGATAAGGAGGTGCTTGGTGTGACAGTCCAGCGGGACATCAATTCTCTTGGGTTTGGAAAAACTGCCCTGGAAAGACAGATTCCAGCCCACCAGTGCCCCACAGCCCTGAGGCAGCACAGGCTGAGGGAGGGAAATGGTGCAGGTAGTTTGCAAATACAGGGTTTGTTTCTTCAGAAGAATCCAAAAAAAAAAAAAAAAAAAAGGAAAAAAACCCCACATCCCATCATTTATTAGGAGCCAGTAAAATGTTTTGTGGGCTCATTTATGAATCTAGGAGCTCTGAAGATTGATTCAAAGCCAGTTGCAGTCAGTGAGATTCTCCAGTGAGCTCTAAACCAGGCTGATGATGAGGAAACAAGGCTGCTCTTACTTGCAATTTCCTTACTGACTTTTTCTTACAACACTTATCTTCCCTGCCCAATAAAATGCCATTAAATTCAGAAGGGTTCCAGCTTTACTTGTTAGATTTAATGCATTATTTTTTTCCCAAGCTACAATGATGGCTGGTTTCTGAGTCCYCTGTGGCAACACTACTAGAATCTGCATGTGTCTCTTAAACAAGAAACTGGATACTTTTAAGAGCAAGACTTTTCTCAAAAGGTACCTCAGAGACTTTGAAATCTCAGTCTAAAAATCCTGACACACAGCAATCTTCCTCTGTGCTCACAGAAAGTCTAATTATGAACTGAAGGGAAATTGTGAACAATTCAGTGACTCAGTAAGGAAAGGATTTCCAGACAGAGATGTGAAAGGGGAGCTGGGGAGAAAGGACCAAGGGAAGAGAGGGAAGATTAAGAGGAAAGTATGGGTCAGGCTAGCAAAAAAAGGAGTTGCAGAAACACATTAAGCTGCCATCTGGATATCAAATCCCAGTTCCCTTAGAGACAAGTTCTGGATGACATTTTTGGAAGATGGAGGACAGGCTCTCAGGTGGCATTTATTTATTATCATTTATTCTGAGTAGTCTCGTTAATGTTGATGGTGTTACTTTGACTCACCAGCTGCAGAGCAGACTTTTTTCCAGTCAAAAACTACTTTCATAATTGCTCCTGTGTAACACACTCTTGTATTTAATAAATTACTAACTTGTATGGTTGGACACTAACAGTAATTTTTAGCCTTTATTTCTTCACATAGCACTTGACCTCTTAAATAAATGAGGAATCTGGTTGYGCACATGTATCTACATGGGGCAAGGACTTTCAATGTCAAAACTTTGGCGGGCTTTGGATTAAACCCCATGCAACTCTAGCTAATAGGCCCTGGGAATATTGTGTAAATTGCACTGGAAAATATGACACTAAGGAACAATAGCTCTAGGAATAGGCTCTTAGTTACATACTGGCAATGGTGCAGCTGATTCTCCCACGTCCAGCTCCAATGCAAGTACAGTCCCAGATCATGGAGTCCTTGGGGCGCTCGTAAGTCTCCCCTACTCGGTAAGTGGATCCAGTGTATTTGTCAAAGCAAGTCTCTTCAGCTATGAAGGGAAAAAAAAAAATTAAAAAAAAAAAACAACTCCATGTAACCACACCAGTAACATGTACAGTCAACAGAAACACATTCCTTGCCTCCTCACACAGATACTCCTTTTTTCCTGGGGAAAAATGCCTATCGGTCTCCTCTTTCTTCATGGGATGAAACAGAAGTGAGGAATTTGGGTGAAATTTGTCCCTTCAAGGTGCCCATGATGCTGAATAACCTCTTTTTCCCTCCCCCAGGAAGCCAAAAGTTGCACATGGCAGGCATGCCTGAAAGCATCAATCCCAGCTGTTTGAAGCCAAGAGGGAGCAAATAACCCCTGGAAGCTGTGTGCTTTGTCATGCTAATCCTCCTCGTTCTGACAYGGCAAAAATTGAGTAGATTAATCCCAAATTCTCCAGCAGTCCCACCAAAGCCAACAGCAAAGCTCACTACTTGTGTATTGCTCACACTTGCACACGAGTCAGTGATTACAGGCCAGGGTCAGTGTTGCCACCAGACTGAAGATCTACRACAGAACAACTTTTTCACTACTGGACAGATAAAGGTCAATGTGTCATAAGGAAAACTTGCTACTGGACTTTCAAACTGTAAAACTTGTGAATCTCTGCAGGGGAAAGAAAGGTGGACTGAACCCCCTTTTATGGAATAAGGGGACTGAGTACTCCTTAAAATGCTCCAGTAGTGAGGCAAGCAGCAAATAAGCCTTGCAAAACAGATGGCTGGGATGCTCACATCTGCCTTACATGAACACTGTCAGCCAGGAACCAGTTTTTCTCTCTTCTATCTCCAGAGCAGCATAAAGGAATTATGGCAAACCAGTGGCTTCAGACCAATAAATACAGACAGATTGCATTTGATAATCTGAACTACACTGAATCCTGGAGAGACGCATCCTCCAGCAGACCTTGCATTTAAACTTCTTTCTGTTCCCTAAACTTTTTCTGCACAGACTAAACAATCTCATTTTACACTCAATTATAGAAAGCTCACAGCACGGCCGGGGGGCTGTGGAAAGTTGTAAGTTGAAATATTTTTAAACAAGCTGACGACACTGCACAGCTATGAAAAGTTGGGGTGAAGCAATCAAACAGAGCAGAGCCAGAGCTGCAAAGTGACTCCAGATTTGAACTTCCCCGTGCGAGTCCAGGAGTCAGTTCAGTTCATTATAAAGAAGAGGTTGGCTCCAAAATTAATGTTTAGATCCAATCCTCCAGAGATGAGTGATGTTTGGCTCAGGGTTCTGGTGGCAGGCCCATCGCTAATGAAAAGCATTTCTTAAAATYCCAAGCCAGATCTTCAGTGTAATTGAGTGTAGATCCCATTACTGACCCTAAGTACCAAACTCCAGTGGAAAGCCTGGGCTGCCAGCCCTGACTCGTACAAGGCTTAGCTTACTCGGCACCAAAAGCCGTGCTGGGGTCTCGACGAAGACAAAAGGGGCCACCAACTTACGTTCGGGCTTGCTCTCGCAGTTGAACCCTCGGCTGCCACCGTAGCAGGTACAGACCAGCGTGTTTCCCAGGTAAGTACGCTCCCACTGCTGGTTTATCTGATAGTACCGTCCATTGTCATAGCAGGTCTCTGGGGGGAGAGGAGGAGGAGGCGGAACGGGGATGCAGAGGGGGAAGAGAAAGCGAAGTTCGGCGTTACCGAGRGCGGCAGCCGGCAGGGAAGGGGCGCGGGGCGCACACGTGTGCGGGTCCCGCCGAGCCGAGGAGCGGCTAAGACGGAGCCCCCCGGGGCCACCGGAGCCGCCCCGTCCCCAGCCCCACGCGCTGCCCTGCCCGCGGGCGGTACTCACGCTTTCCCTGCGCGGCGGTGCCCTGCGGGACCGAGGTGGTTTGGGTCTGCGCCTGCCGCCGGCTCTTGCCGCCTCGGCGATGTCCCCCCGCGGCCGCGGCCCCCAGACAGAGGGCGAGCAGCGCCAGCCGCCACACGGCGCGGCCCGGCATCCTGGTGCGACTGGGCTCGGCTGCACGGCACGGACAGCCCGACGGACGGGACGGCGCCGCCCGGGCGTTATATAGAGCGGGCTGGGCGGGAGGAGGGGACCGCCGCCGCCCCATCGCCCATTGGCCTCGGCGCCGCCGGGGGCCGGGCGGGGGCCGCCACCGCCCCGCCGAGCCCCGCCGGGGTGGGAGGCCCGTCCCCCCTCAAGCGGAGCGGCCGTGCCATTTTGTAAAACATCTGGCTGAACAAAATGGCTTTTTTGGGGGGCGAGGCAAACTTTTCTTTTTTTCCTCTGCCTGTAAGCGGATACTGCTCCGTTCAGGAGGAATAATGTTCTGCACAGGGGAGAAGGTGAGGTGTAAATACGGGTTGGAAATAGAAACCCTGAGTGATGTTTTATCTACTGCTGGGAACCCAAGGTTAAAGACTTTCACACCTCACTTGGAAAAATCGATGTCATTGCATTCCATTCAAAATAAATTCAATACTCTTTTTCTCTGACTGTATGTCTTGCTGTCCAAAATCAACTCTGAGAACAAAAGAAAAGTGAAAAGAAATGCGGGGTGTTGAACCTTTATTAAGTAGAAGGCTTCTTCAGCGTGGTACCCTACTGTATACAAATTTTGTCAACGTCTTTTCATCTGTCTTCTTCCCATGGCCATCTCTGCTGCTCTGGGGGGGTTTCTTTTCCCTAGTTTGAAGGAATACTGCAAAGCAGAGTGTGTGCAGAGTAAACTGTGTCTCTCAAGCTGCCAGTGAAGAAAGCACAGTGAACGCCCCATTCTGGTACAGTGCCTGGAACAGCACCCAAACTCAGATCATACAGGAAGGTTGTGTTGCTAACCATTTTCATGCCTCTCACACATACTCTGTCTTGGCAAAGGGATTATTAACCTAAAAACTCTGCTGTGGTTCCTGATGTATTAAAGCAACTCTTCAGACAAACCTGAGTGTGAAGTAGCCTACAGTGTTTCCAGACATCTTAAGGTGAACATCCACAGATCTCCGTAAGAGTTCTTCAGGATGTGGAGCACCAAGCTCTGGTTCCACTTATTGCAAACCCATGTGTTACGTATACTGACATGCAAGCAGTAATATCACACTTGGGATGAAGGCTATGCCAGCAGGCAGAGTACGGATCCAGCAYGTGCTGTGTTCCAGGAAAACACGTAGCTGTGATGTCAGGTATCTGTTTTCAAGGAAATTTCTTTTCCTCTGTATGAGGAGTACCCACAGACACATTAACACAAGCTACTCTGCTGAAAACTTACTGGAAATTGAAACCTGACCTGGCAATTGAGGTGAGCTGTGGTGAGCTAATTCCCACCTTTCCTAATTTTTATTTTTAGATCCACCACACTGCCTTTTTTTTTATTTATCTACTTTTTGAGTCACTGGACACACATTATCCCTCAAAATAATCACAGGACTAAGGTGGCCACAGCGAGGGAGAATATTAGCTTTTGAGGCAGGACACAGCATCATAAACCAGCAAATATCCTGTTTCTTGAAATGAGACCCTGCTTTCAGAAAGTGTTCCTGCTTTTCTGAGACCCAAGGTATGAAGTATCATCCTCAAATTCCATCTTACATTCCAGCTTATGTCTGGAATTCTCTGATAAAAGCCAGGTGAAAAGCACATTGTCAGAAAATGTTGCTCTATGTAGCGTTGGATGTACTTTACCCAGCCTGCTCCAGAAGAAGAATTACTGAGTGGAAATCGGTGGAAAAAAGGAGTTTCCCTCCTAGGAAACACACACATGCAATGAGGAGGCAATTTGAGGTCATTTTTCCAGTTGCTGTGTATAGATCCAATGAATGTGTGAACAGATCCTGCTGCTGCTACGAGCTGCTAATTAAGCTCAATTGACATGGCAAAGGAAAGGGTAACGGGAAGTTTTCAAGAACAGGAGGATTATGACATATAAAATTTGCTGGGGAAAACCTGCTTAAATGTAAGAGCTAAGTACCTAAGGAACAGGATGTGGTGGAATAAGCAAACACGAGGAAGAAACATCTGCTTTTAGCAATTATTTGCGAGTGGCATATGAAAGGTTCATATATCAGGTGTAGTTCCCATGAAGGTTAAATTATTGACATTGACCTCATTTCTGTCTGCTTTAAGTCCAGTTCATGTCATTTTGCACTGCACTTAGGTCTTCAAGGGCAGCATAAGTATTTACACAAACTGAAAATGGTATTGTCTGAAATTTGAAYGAGAAAAGACAGTGTTAGCAAGCGTGTGACTGTGTCTAATGCTTTCCACAGAATTAGTTACACAAATACAGGGACAAATGTAAGATCCTTGTTTAAGAAAACATTACTGGAAGCACACAAAACAAAATTATAATTTCCAATGATGCTCAAATTAGTTTCTTGTATAGCCATCATTTACAAGCAGCCAGAAATAGTCTTATGAGTAGTATTTCAAGACAATTTGGAACAGCCTGGTTTCTTTTTTAAAGGAATCTCTGACAGTAATTACGACACAAGCACATAGTAATTATTATACTGCATGCTGTTAAGCTTTGTGAGATGTCTCTTATTTATTTCGGGAAATGGATGTAGCTCCTTTGTCAGTCCTGCTCTCAGTTTGTCCCTCAAGCTAACAGGAAATGAAAGAAAGATTCACCTGAAGTCTTCCTTCAGATGACATCAGTTTGAATTTATAAACCACCCGTTCATGGCTTCTGCATCCAAATAAGGATTAGGAATGTCCCAAACCTCTGCTTTAGCCATTGGTATTCTGATTCATGTTCTTGGTCTATTCACATTTTTTTTTCCTACTGAAATCCTACCTTTTCGACTCTTGGCCAGGAAAGGCGCATGCCCTTATAAGGTTCTCCTGATTTTTGTTGCTCCTTTGTATTGCTCTGCAGATAAACCTCTCCACTTGACTTCCTTTACTGCACATGCTCATGGGGAGCCACACGTGTGACTGGGAGCATGGTCTGGCCCTATAGCAATTCCAATAGCRAAGAGAAGGTGAATCACTACACAAAGGACCAATCCAAGTCACTTGTTATTCTATAAGCAACCTTAGAGAAAAAAAGGCCACCGGGGCTTAATCATCTCCTTCTAAAATTATTGCTTATAAGGCACAAGAATCATAAAGAGAAAAGGTCAGGATCCCTCTCCTTGACATAGGGAGACCATTAAACGCTTCCTGCAGTTCCCAAATATTTTGCAAGAACCCCTGTTGCGAGCTGAAAATTTCTGAATCATCACAATTTCAAGTCTGTGGTTTTTGTTAGGTCACAGCAAAATTCACTTCGAGGCTGCTGAGGCTCTGCTGCACAGTGCTTCATTCACTGCTGAGTGTCTCGTCCAGGAATCCGGAACATCGCTCTTGAAATGAAATCCRTTCCTCCTGCCCGTTAACTGCAGCTTCAGGGAGATGTAACTTTATGCCGGCTCTCAGTGTAGGAATGAATTTCATCGAGTATGAACGCTCCGTGACAGGACATTAATTAAATCTTTGGCACTCTGCATGGAAATTCCTTCTCCTCTCCCTCCTCCCTAGTCCTTCCCAACGAATTGTTCGGTGTCATCAACACAGAAGAACGCGTTTCCTTTCTCTAGCTGTCCGTGGATTAGGGTATTTAGTTTGGTCTGCCCGAACTGTTGGAGTTTGCCAGTGATGAGAAGTTTGCAGCCACAGCTCTTGTTTTGCATTACAGTCTGCAGTACTGTCAGCCCCAGGCGTTTAATCCTCCTGAGTCACTCCCTGCAAAATCAGGAGAGCAGCTTTGGAGGGCAAGATGGAAGAGATTTCCATTCTTTCCCAGGCAGAGGAGTTCTTTTGGGGCTTTCAGGATGATCATTTGTTTTCCTGATTTTTAAGGAGGTGTTTACATCATATAGAAGTGATTCAAGCATAGAACCTGAGATCCTGACATGCGTCCTGATGCCAAAACATCAAGAAAAATGAGAACTCTCATGAGACCCATGACAATGGGACAGTCCCATGACACAGGACAGTCCCTTGTTCCCAGGTGAAGCTTCTGGATGGGCAGCACCAGCTTCAAGGAGCTGAAAACCTGCTCATCATCACATTTTGAGATGTTTGGCAGAGACTTTCACAGATGCCTGAATCCTGTTCATATTGCCCTAAATCCTTTAGAAACCCCATCCTGCTGCCCTGACAGGGAGTTCTGCAGCCCTTCTGGGAACTTCTCAGGACAGCTCTGGAAGTCTGAGTCGGCGTTTCAGGATGTGTCATGGGCATCCTTGAACGGGACTGTGGGACCTGGCTTGGGACACCAAGCACAGTGGGGCCAGCTCTTGAAAGATGTTATTTTAGGCAGAGTTGGACCTATTTTGTCTTGAGGACTGTTCCATCTCCCAGGTTGATGTCTGTCCTGCTCAGGTTCTGGTGGCTGTGTTTATTTAGTCATTATGAGTTTCTAACAATAATTTGACTTTTGAGTAATAGAGGGTTTTTTCTYTTAATGAAAGGACAACAGTCAGTTATGTCTGTGTTGTTAGGATCACTTGTGTCTCCCTCAAAGCCCAGAAACAGAGCTGAAACCCTCCCTTTTTCCACAGCACTTTTAAAAGTACTAAAGCAAAGTGAAATAACAGTGATATCACCACCAGCAGCATGAGGTGAACTTGGCCACAAACCGTGGTGTTTGAGTGCAATTCCTTTTATTCTMTCCCAGTGAATATGGCAAACCACACCGAGTCTTGTTTGGTTTTAGGCAGGCCTGGTTAAAATCCAGAAATAAATGCTAGTGCTGGGTTGAGCTTGGCTTGCTGTGAGGAAGTTGAATACACTGAGCAAGCAAACAGCCATTTATTATGATGATTATGGGGGAATGCATAAGGAGGTTGAAATTGAGAGTCACAAAGGGCTGAACTGAGCCAGGAGCATCCAGAAGGAAAATATTTTGGCTCCAAGCTGCAATTTGTCCCCYGTTTCCTTCTTACCCCTTCCACCCAGCATCACATGGAGCCAAGGAGTATGGATAGTTCTTTGCTGCCAGTTTTGAGGGGTTTTCTTTCTTCTTGTTTCCCTCTTCTTCTTTTATTGTAAGTAATCTGATTTTTTGGCAGACATGAGAGAAGCTCTCACTTTCACTTGTTTTTCAGCCCTGCCCAGTAGTTCTCATTGGCCTCCTGCTATATACTTTCCAGCTTCTGGGCTAGAACTTGGGTCTTCTCCCTGTCTTCTTTCTCACTTTCTTCTTCTTGCTCTTCCACCCTCTGCCTTCYGGTAGTCCAGGCCAGCAAGATGTCCCTTGGTTTCTGATGTATTTATTTTAACTTGGCTGTTCCTATGGCCCGGCAA
Source organism: Amblyornis subalaris (assembly GCA_018881555.1). Lineage (NCBI taxonomy): Eukaryota > Metazoa > Chordata > Aves > Passeriformes > Ptilonorhynchidae > Amblyornis > Amblyornis subalaris. The sequence goes on along the minus strand of JACAXG010000153.1, from coordinate 248,972 downwards.
TAGTGTCACTTCTCCTGTGGGACTTTCACAACTCTTTCTCTTCTGTGGGTGGGAATCCAGCCCAGAGAGAGGCCCAGAACAAGGCAGAAGGGCTATTTCTGACTTATCCAAAGCCTTTGTGGAGGCTGAGCTTCTAGCATGAAATTGTCATAAAGCAGGCTGGAGTTTCATTCTGTGTYAATCTGTCACCTCATAATTAGTCTGCAGTCAGGGCTTCTTACGGGTATGWTTCTTCCCTTTCCTACTGGCTCAGAGTTCATCTTTTCAGTCTGTACTGAGCTACCTATCCATGAAATCATACAGATTTGGAGCTTTCCAACAGCCATCACTCACTTCATTTACCTTTCTGGCAGTATTTGTAGAGCTTGCAGTGTCCTCACGCTTGAGATGATGAATTACTGTAGTAACAATAAATATCCATTGGTTTCATGGGCCATTTTACATAATTCTTTCTGCCATCTATCCTGATACAGCCACACCAAAGAAGTTTGTGTGTGGAAATGGAAGTTTTATCACCRATAGGATTGAGCCATGATTGGCTTAGCTGGAGATGCTGCAACAGGTTTCCCACTGGGACATCACAAGTGAAAACAAGTCTGTTTGCCCGGAACAAGGAGCTGTGCCCATATTCCAGGAATCTGTTTCACTACTTCCAAACAGACACTGATTTAAAGCTTCAAAGTGTTTTGCAGGAGAGCTGGTGATTCAGACACGTCTCTTCTCTTGCAGAACTCTCCTCTCAAGACCAGCCAGCACCTTTGACTGCTGGGCAGAGGGATTGCATTTAGCTTGACCTACACTTTCTTGGCTACACTTCTCCTGTGATGGCATGGGAGCAGTGGCCAGGCCAGGCATGGAATAGATGGAAAACTAAATCTCTTACCTTACAATAAGGGGATTGCAGTCCAGCCTGTTGAATTGAACGATAAAATTCACATTTTTCTTCAAAGGAGTGGAATTTGGGCCCGTTAGCAGGATGATATAGGGTAATGATTAGCATTTCCATAGACATGGAAGCAGAGGAAAAAGAAAGGTTGTTTCAAAGGGAAAAAAACACTGAATAGTTTGACAGAGTCYGGAGAGGAAAGTTTCTCATTATGTTGTCCAGGATAGCTTCTGGCAACACCAAAAGAGCTGAACATCATTATTAAGTGAAGTAGGAAGTTTTTCGAAGATGCATCATATCTTGTGGTCATATGCTAAAAACAAATATCCCAAAGCTCTTGATGATGCATCTGCTGTTTGTACTGATTGAGTATGTCCCAAGCCAGCTATATTTATTGGAGGCACATTTTTGCGTAGCYGGGTCATGCAGAAATTGAAGTAAACATTACCTAAATACATATCATCAAATTGGGGTATTAATCTGGCAGGATTACTGTAAACCCATTTGCTGTCCATTCCACATCTGAAAGATTTATAGGGGAAGGTAGAAGCTTCAGAGTCTGGAGAYGTACATTGCTTCTGCATTTGATTATACTCCCCAGATTTATACACAATGTGGAAAGAGGTCATAGCTCGCTTTCCAGGAACAACATTCACATTTTCCATAGAGTGCATTAGTATAAAATGAAGGTTACATGCTCATAAAGTGAAGGGAAAGTTTTTGACAGAAGGTCTCTTCAATTAATTTATACTCAGAATTGTCATGTGTAGTGTTGAAAATAAGTGCTATACATGGCATTTATCTCCTGATGGACTCTTCTTTCTCCCTTTTTCAGGCTGTGTTTCAGTGGTGCGCAGGGACATGGAAATACAAGGCTGCAAAGGGCCTGTATAAGTCTCATTTCTTTAGAGATAATTTTCCTGAAATATAAATTCTAAAAATTACTCTTTTTCCTCTATCAAATAAAACAGCCTGAGACATTTCTTCTATGGAAAACAAAATGCGGAAGAGAGAGCCATACTTTTGATAGGAATTTTTTATAGAAGACAGAGCATCTGTGCATGGGAAACAAATATTTAAGACAACAGAAYCCTAAGGATTGCAGAAAAATTAGTAGCATTTTACCAATGCTGTTGTAAGGTGACTCTGTGGTAGAGCTTTGGGCTCTGGAGTACTGGTGTTTAAGCCCCTCTGGGACTCAGGTTGACCTGAGAACATCTCTTCTCCATGTGTTTGTGACCTAAGATTGTTTGACAGGCCAGGTCCAAGAGACTTGTGAGCCCGAGTCTCATTGAAAGACTGTAAATGTTGGTGTCCTCGTGCCTGAGTCCATTCAGCCTTGTCATTTATGCCCCTGGCTCCTGTAGAAAYGGTGTCTGGGGGGAAGAAGATCAGCTGAGGGGAAGCACTGTTAGGCGAGAGGCAACTCGAGGCACTGAATTCCTTGCTGTTGTTGGCTCACAGCTCGGAGATCTGCGAGGGTTTGTAGCTGAAAGGCTCAGGTTCTGACCCTGCAAAGACTAATTCAAGTGTGTTGCAGTTATTCCATATTTGATTTACCTCAGCTGTCACCTGAATAAAGGCAGGCATGTGCTTTGTCTCTCCGGAGCCCGCTCCCTGCACCTCTGCGAGCAGCATTTAGATACCTCGGCACCCTCAGCCTTGCCACTGGGAAAGTGTGTCTGAATAAACGGCATGACAGGGTCATGAATTACAGGCAGAGTAGAGCAAATCTTGGCWGCAGATCACAGCTGCTGGAGAGATGAGAGCTGTGGCAGACACATGAGGAGAAAAGCAAAGGAAGACTAATATTTAAGAGGAAGGCAGAAATTTTACTACTAGAGTTTGTTCCATTGAAATGAGACTATTTCTGACCTTGGTTTCTTTGGGAGCAGGTTCCGTCTCCTAATTTCTGTTTAATGTTTTTCTTTTTGTCTCGACTCTCAGGGATGGATTGATGCTTTAGGACCATTAGAAATTCTGCCTTCTTTATAGAAAAGCCAAASTCAAAACCATAAAGTGCCACTGATTTTGAAGCAGGCCAGAGCAATCTCACAAAAGCATACATACTGTGCATGCCTATCTCCAAATCCATAAATTTGGATCCTATCTCCATAACCYTAAATTTATGTGTCAGCCTTCACAGGATATGGGCCTAAATATTCTTTCCGCATCCAGTGTCCGTCACAAACTCTAAGCACCATTACTGTGTAAAATTCATTTTCTTTCTTTGAAGTTTCATACCCTTGTAACATTCTTATAAGTRTGTTTGAAAACTGTGGTGTGACTTTAAGATATGCTTGGAAAACCTCCAAACAATTACAAATATGCGCACCAAAAAAATCTGTGCTTCGATGAGGTAATCCACAAGAGGGTTTCCAGTTGGCCTTTTGAAAACCAACTATTTTATATATAAATGTCAACGTTAATTAAAAATCAACACAGAACAGGAAATAAAGCCCCATAATGCTGTATTGGTTGTGATCTGAATACACTGATTAGGTATTTCTAAGAGTTTGTTCCTGCTCTTGGAAGCAGTCGGGCTTTTTAAAAGAAACAAACAGATACGCACCCACTGGAGGATGCAGCCCACCAGATGATTTCATGCTGAACTGAACACATGGAGACCAATTTTCAAAGACATTGTGGGTCCTTGCACAGTGCCTGATTATTAATGAAAACGGAGCATCCTAATCCTTTTGGCATCTGGAAAAATCCCTCCCGTGATTTAAGCAATTGGCCAAAGCCCCCTCCCTGGAGAGCTGTGTAGGTTCACACCATGAATCAGTGAGACCTCATGAGTTAATATTTGTGTGCTTTTACTCTTAGTTGGCTTTGATGAGTGCTGCTAAATGGCTTTTTAGATCTGGTTCTCAGACACACAACATGTGCCTTCCAACACTGCTGGTTGTATCCAAGCTGCAGGAGGGAAGAGGAAATAGCCTGAGCTTAATGCATCCTCAAGACCATCTTAAAATGATTAATTTGTGGTTGTCCTCGAGTGCCACACAGCAGGTTTCAGTGCTACCGAGTTGTTCCAGAGATCTGTTTATTTATTAATACATTACTGCCTCTTTTTAGGGATGGAAGAATATGCCAGAGCATCCCAGGCACACTTTACTACCTTGCTGGTCGGGCACACGCTTGGAAAAATTTGCAAATTGTAGCACTTTAAATCAGGGGTCATATAGAGATAAAATTAATTTTAAAACCATGCCCCATAGTGTGCCCAGTGCTATGCACACCGTTTATTTTTATGAATGCACAGGGACACTGCAGACATGCCTCAGCTAGGGGGTGACTGTTTACATCTTTAAGTCCTTTTAGGTGAAATTCTCTCCTAAATGGTAGAATATAAATAAACTGGATTATGCTCACCTACACTCACCTCCAGCAAAGGAAACTTTCTGTGTTGTTCGGATGCCAAGCTGGGTATCAGTCACTGATTTGTTTTGCCTTATTGAAAGAAGAGACTTCCTTTACAAAACTGATTTTTGATCTTGATTTYAAATCCAAGCATAGCTTTGGGGTGTTGCGATCTGGGACCCTAACGATCAGAAATCAATCTGCAGTCTTTCCTGCTGCAAAGGAATCTGAATGAGGCTACAAGCAACTGCTGAATCCTGCAAAGAAGAAAGGAAACTTTTCACCTGTCACCATTTGCACGTTGCCAGAGGCAATGAAAGTATAAATACAATAACTCACTGCGGTAGCAATAGCTTTGCAGTGAACTGCACCGTCACCCTAAGCCCCTGTGTTACATTACAGGGTATGCTGTGCATGATGAATGCTTCTGGTTTCAAATATTCCAGGGAGAGCATTTTTTATYTCTCCCCCCTTCCCAACTCCTACCAACTGTGTTTGCATCTAATAAAATCCAGATGCTTCTTGAAATAAAATTGTTGCTACATTGGACCGCAAAACTTCTTTTAAAATTAAGGTTGTGACATTTTTAGCAAATGCTCCCTTTTGCTGCAGTGGGCTCAGAGCAGGAGGCAGTAGAAACACAGGCAGAAGGTGTTTCTTTTATCTGCTAACAGTGGTGTTATTGCTCCGTGGTGCTCTGGGGGACAGGTTCTAATATGGCTTGGATCTAACATCCAAGATCTCGGAAAAGCTTTCCTGAGAACAAGTTGGATTTCTCTTAATTTAGTGTGTACTTACCTCTCTGCAGCTACATGACATCTGAAAAATATTATTTTGTGTCTAGATGACCTGAGGAATTAAAAGAATTAAAAGATACACACATGGAAATATGGAAGCACACTTTCTAAGCAGGAAATTTAGGATGCCACATCAAGGACAGTTAACAGGGAGAAAATAATTTTTCAAGTTCATCCTTGTAGGGAAGACAGTCTTAATGTTGAGCAAACTGAAAGTGTCATCTCTGTGAAGAAAAAAGTTAGAGAAACGTTTTGACTTCAATGTCATGGCAAATCTTAACAATAAATGAAAAAACAAACCAGTTTGATATCCATTAAAATTTGTAGCTATCCTGATACTGACTTGAAAAACAATACTGAGGGAACTCGGGGAGGAAAGATGTCAATGCAAGGATGGTTTCCTGCAAAGTATATTAAAGGGCCATAAACCAGCTATTTTGTGTGTCATAAGTGGAAATGACATCATGTACAACAAATGAAAGAAAAGATGGAGATCTCTGCTCTGCAGATGCTGATATCAACCACTTAGGCTACTTAGATCTGGGCTACTTTCAAATCTGTTGCAGAACTCCTTCAGTTCTTAGAAGTTCAAGACTTCACCTATTAATCCTGACTGCAGAGAGGACTTGGATGTAGACCTGCTCACTGCAGGTGCTTGCACTCATCGGAAAGTAAGGTTAAAAGATTCAAAAAATCACAAGCKCCAGTCTGGGGTTTGAATATACCACAGGTGTAAAGTATTCCAGGAGATGTTGGCTTGACCTTGACTTGAGCCCCTCCTATGAAGGAGATTGCTTCTATAATCAGGGCTGCACTTTCYTACTGCAGAAAGGTTTTCCTAAACCACCACAGCTAAAAACTGTGCTAAATTATTCTCCTGGTTGATGTTCCCCAGCAGCCTGGGAGAGTGACTGATCTTGATTTTCTCTTTTCCTTCCTTCCTCCCTCCCTTCCTCCCTTTCTTTCTCTTTCCCTTCTTCTTTTCCTTCTTCTCTCTTTCTCTTTCTCTTTCATTCTCTTTCTCCTTCTCTTTCTCCTTCTCTTTCTCTTTCTCTTTCTCTTTCTCTTTCTCTTTCTCTTTCTCTTTCTCTTTCTCTTTCTCTTTCTCTTTCTCTTTCTCTTTCTTTCTCTTTCTCTTTCTCTCTCTTTCTTTCTCTCTCCTTTTCTCTTTCCTTTCTTCCTTTCCCTTTCTTTCTTTCTTTTCTTCTTTCCTTCCTTCTTTCCCCAGATAAAACTCTTTTTCATGTTTGATCCTTTTATACCTTTCCTACTGCTCCCTTCTAGACTCCTTACAATTTGTCCCTAGACAACCTTGTTGAAAGGCTTCAGAATAACAGGAGTGGCATCACAGCTGATCAGGCAGAGGATGGGAGTCATCCTCTGAGTCTTGCCTACACTATTCTACTGCTTTTCTCCCTTCCTACAGCCCAAAATGAGAATTCTAATTTTTGGCAGCAGCATCTCACTGACTTTTATAGTCTGAAGTTTTCCTTATCCCTTAATTCTTTGCCCAAGTTCTGCTGCGGAACCACATAATCTCCCTTTATCACTGAGCAATCTCCACTYGTCTCTATCAGATGTCAAGTTATTGATTCAGAGGTGATGTCAAGGTCATTTTGGATTCAGACACTCTCCTTGAAATTCTTGGAAATTTTGGTGACTTTTGGCCACACACAAATGTCTGTTTATATTCTATTTATTCTGGACAGCTGTACTGGGGATCCATGTTTTAATTGGAATAATTTGAATTTTTAGCTTAACGCCAGTCCCTGAAAAAAGAGCATTCAAGATTGAAGAAATTCTAAACATTATCATATTTAGTACAATCCTTATCGTACCTTATCTCTTCTTTCTCTTGAGTTTTGAAAGAGATCAAAGAAGTGATTTATTCACAGTCTTTCTAAGTGAGCGCCAGCAGTTGTGCTCGATGTGCTAATAATGTGCAGCAGCAAAGCAGAAATGGAAACTGGATTATGTGCAAATGTTTCTYTTTTTTCCCCATGCATTCTGATGACTTGCTGTGGATGTAGCATCCCAAGAAGTATGTGAAGTTTACATGCAGAGCAACAGACAGAACAAGTTTCAACAAAAATGCCTTTCTTTCTGGCTGAGCTGTAGAAATCCAGCAGCTCTGCTCCCAATGCAAGCTGCAGTTTACGTGCCTCCTGTGCATGTGTTTGTGTATCTGCGGGGCTTTTCAAAACAAGCTGGGCTGAATCGTATTGGAAGAGCTTCACAGGCTGAGTGGTTGGCAGAGCCTGGAATAGCAGACTCACACAAAACCCCCTTGCCTGCAGGCAGGTAGGGTCAGCAATTGTTTTCTCACTTGCATGAATCAGGAGTGGGTTTTCCCTTCACTTTACATTGCCATATGGTGGTGCTTGTCTTGTTGGGTGTGCTTAGCCTCTAGGAACCCCATGGCATCTTCTCATGCACCCAAACTGCCTCCAGGGGCACATCCTCCATCCTCTGACCCACCGCAGCCACCTTGGAGCGTGAGATCCTGCCCGCTCCTGCTCCCTTCTCTGGAGCCACACTCATCCTGCCTATCACACCATCCCACACTTCCCCCTAATTTTGTATCCCGACTTTTAATTATGGTGGAGGCACCAGAGCCTGACCTCTGAGAGACAGAAACAGTGTGTCTCACTCCTCCAGTCAGCTGAAGGATTTGCAAAAGCTTAAGATGACTGACAGCATCTTGAGCTGCACTGAGGTGGTGGTGGAGGGATTACAGCACGTAAAGCCGTGCACAATTAAACACCCAGGGTATTTATTGGATCCGAGCTTGTAGCAGATGATTGTCCTCTACATTTTTGGGGGTTATTTTTACTAAACCATTATGTGCGGGCCTAAACCCAATCTCTGGAGGAGCAGATTAGCAGGACTATTATGCCATCTTGTCTAATACCCTTCAAGATTTATTCTTGCTGGGAGCTATAAAAAAAATCTTGTGTAATCTCCTCCAGGTTACGGACACGTTGGCAGACACACCTCCCTCATATCAGGATCTCCATTTCCTTCAGGGCTGATGGATGATACTGTAGGAACAGAGATAAACTTGGCCCTTGGTGTATCATGAGTCTGATTTCAAAAGCAGCGATTTTTTGCATAGAGATTAAATGCATAAGCTTGCAATTTTAGGAGACATTTATTCAGGGAATCCATGCTCTGGCTGTCCTGAGCATGTGAAACCCCTCAAGAGAGGCTCTACAGCCAGACTGCTGCTGCCCTAATTAATTCTCTTGCGCATTGGCATTTACAAGCAATAATTTGACTCGCTCTGTTTTATTAAAACACATATTGTAAAGTGCTCAGCTAAGGAGGAAATTAAAATTTCCTTTCACACCCATGACTTTCCTGGTAATGCAAATACCTTGACATTACAGCAGCCAGCGTGTTGTGTAGACAAAGCAGGGCAAACCAGGCGGAGACGGATTTCACAGACAGCGTGATCAAGGCTGTTTGTGGTGGCATGAACTCCTCTGCTGCAGAGCTGGGGCAGGAGGCAGGAATGAGAATAACCCGAGCAGATCATGAGCTGGTGCAGTTGGGAGTCATTTAATTGATTCCAGAGGAGCCACTCTCCCTGAAAGTGTGGGTGGAAATCCTCAGAAAGGCGTGCACCCAGGACCTCGCTATTCATAAACTGTCTCTTACAGAGCTTTGTTCTTACCATAGGCAGCTCTGAAAGAGGCTTGAAATGAAGGGGTCAGGAGAGAGGCCAAGGGTACAGCTATTCCAGCTGTTCCACAGTTGGGATGGGAGATGTGCTCCACAGCTCCACCCTGCAAGATCCTGAAGTGCTTTTATTTATTCGCGAGGATAATTATTCGCTAGAATCATTATTTAGTGGAAACACTTATTCAAAGGAAGTAATTACTCAGGAGAAAGTAGGATCAGGAGGAATGAAGCAGCATATCCACGCACCATCCCTGCATAGCAGCATTTACAGGAACAAGAGGGAAACGGCAACTTTTTCTGGTGGAAACCACAAGTGAAATTATAAGCAGKCGAAATCCCATTTGAAACTAGGCCAGGGCTGTGGGCTCTCACTCCTACGCTTGTGGCAAATGTGATGGGGTTTTTAATGATGAGATACAGTCAACGATGGAGAGTGGTGCCTCCTGGGACGAGCTGGAAGATCCCCTTAAATTGACTTTTTCTACCTCCTTAGTGGACTCTGTCCTATGCCCTTGGCATTAGGTGACATCAGAAGTGCTGGGCAATGCTTTGTGTGTCTCTTAGGAGTCTGTATTATTTCTTTTTGCTTCACTTAATAGGTATTACTTCTAATTCTTTCATGACCCAAGGAGTTGAGTGCACTCCTGGGTGAGAATCTGTGGGACTCAAATGCCCTCACGGAACATTTTGCTGTATCCTCAAAGTCAGAACTTTGGAAATGTAAGGAAAATGTCCACAGAATTCACAGACAATCAGATCCAGCATTGTGATTAATACCAAAACCACAGAAAATCTGATTTTTAAAATTTATGCTAATGTAAAAATATTAAAGAAAATATTCTTTTAAAACCAGGTGTGAAATGCAGATTGCTTCTGTTTCAATCAGAATCTTGAAAAKAAATACTCCTGTTTAATTTGGAATGAAAATAAATGCTGAAATTGCAGGGCTTTTGAAATGCTTTGGATGTAAATCTGCTCTGATTGGAAGGTCAGATTGCTGGTTTATTACCTCAAACACAGGTCTGAACTGAACCTCAGTGGCACGTAAGAAATTCCAATGAGCTAGGACTAACTTCACCTTTCTGCACAGCTAAGTCCCTGAATCTGTTCAATGCTGCTTCTGTGTTACAGTCTTGGGGAGGCCACCAAATCAAAGCAACTGTCTCTACTTTTTGAGGATCTTTCAAGTGATGGAAACATGAGATCCTCTGGCATTTTTTGCCCTGCTCTATTAAATGGGAGTTGTAGCATGCAGAATGGGGCTGCTTCCCTTGGAASCCCACACTTGTATGGGGTTTATCAGCTCCTGATGTATTTCCTGCATGGTTGGCCTTGTGTCCCACTCACTTGCACAACCTGCTATATTCCCTGTCAGGGAAGCAGCTGGCAGTTCAGGAGTGGGCTGATTTGAAAAATAAGGATGGAATGTGCTCTGAGCTGGGGTGGTGGGAATGGTGGTTTGGATCGAAGGAAGAGCAACTTTACCTTCTTAATCATCCTGTGTTTGCTTAATTATCCCCAAGCATGTTTTCCATTCCCCTGCCCCCTCTGAGAATGTGAGGCAGGCTTGTTGTGAGCATTAGGAAATATGAAAGGTGAATTTCCCCGTAATTTCACAGATTTCCGAGTTGCACGCTCTCCCTTCAGAACACAGCTGCTTTCACTGCTGCTTTTTGTTTGCTTTTCTTCCAGCGGCCTTGCCTTTCTTTGGCCTGTTTTTCCATCTTCTCCTCCTCCTCTTCTGAGTCATATGTTGACACAACTCGGTGTTGGTCCCAGTTGTCAGAGCGGGGCATTGTTGCTGCATATAGGTACAAAGAGGGGTTATTTTCGTGCTTGCCGTGTGGAAACCAAAATTCCCTTCGCTTCTATTTCTTCAAAGTCAGCTATTCAGTGTCAAGGTGTTCAGCTGGTGCCAGTTCGCTTTCACAAGATCACTGGTGGGCAACCATCGGAGTTGATGAAGACCAGAAGGTTTTTTCCAAAATGTTCTCTCTCCTCCGTAGCCCTGTGCTGCAGGAATGCCAAGTGTTTCCAGGAACACGCCGGTATGGAAAGCCCTGCCCTGATGTGTGGTTGTAAAGGGTGATGAAAGACAGCTGAGAACTGTGACCGTGGCGTGGCACGACCAAGGTCGTGTCACTGTCACCCCGCTTCCCATYTCAGGATGGCTCAGCTGGCAATCCTGTCTGTGGAGCTGCTCGTTTTGGAAGCCCTTGGTCTCTGTGACYACAGGAGCACAGCTTTCTTGGGCCGCTCCTGTGCCCTGGGCTAGCCTCTGCTCGCTGCTCTCCTGCTGCCTTTCTTACTCTTCTTATTGACATGAAAACGTCACCGGTGAGAGACCGAACTGATGGGTTTACGAAACKGCACTTCAGACTTTGGAGTAAAAATAGGTTTTAAATTAAAACCCCTTCTTACACATCAGAGATCTATTCTTTCTGCAGGGAAAATAACAGGCCAGGGAGTTGTTGCACTGAACATTTAACTGGTATCAGGGGAATAAGTGTGCTGTTCCCATTGCCTCCGCTACAACTCTTCGGGGCCTGCATTTTCTTTGCYTCTTGCCTTCCCTGCTGAAGCAGTAAATACTCAAGGCAAGGACTGCCTTGCAGTTTGTTTTACAAAACATCATGCTTTAGAGTTCTTGATCATCATTTTAGGCCTCGTGGTGCTAGCGTAAGATAAAAGGGAACATTGCTGTCTCAGATATTACAGAATGTGTGTTTAATGGAGCCTTTTCCCCCTTTAATGATGTGCTTTGTTTTTAGAAGGATTTCTGGCCTTTCTCTTCTACTGTTATTCTTTTCTCCGTGCTCTTCCTTCTCTGGGTGATGGCTCATTGCTTTTCGCTCTGCTCAGAAGACATTGTAAAAAGAATATGGGTTGTGCTCACTGAAACAAAGACACGTGAATCTGTATTTATTTTTCAAGAGAAACTGTGAGCCATATCTTCAGCTCCAAACAGGCTGATTTTGTTTTAACGGGCTTTGTGACCCCTTTTCTTTGTTTTCTCCAAACATCTGTCCAACCATTTTTATTTACAACAGTGTAAGAGTGGAAAAGAGCATGTCTCAAAAATGGAAAGGAAAAAGTGTGACACCCTTTGAAAGCATTTGCTCAGCTGTTTTGGAAGTTCTTTGTGGGTGTTGGAGTGTTTTAATCATTCCGTAAAAACAATGCCATGTAATTTAGCAGTTCAGAGGCCATTTACACAGCCTACTCAGTATGCTGGGGCTGGAATACATTCAGCTGCTCTTGACCACCAAAGGTCTACTTAATGCCTCAAAAACTGGCTTTATGAAGTCGGGTGGTTTCATTAACATGGTTTTTAAATGGAGTCCTTGCTGACAAGCAACTTGCACTCAGAAATACTCTCATACAGTATTTTTTCCCCTGTGGGTCTTTCTAAGAGCGTGTTGTAAAATGCTTTACCACCAGTTCTTACACAGCCTAATTTAAAAAGAGAGTTTGTTGTAGAGGAAGTGATTCAATAAGAGGAGAAAGAATCCTGAAGAGATAGACCCACACAAATGAAATAACAATCCTCCACTGGGGTGAATTARGCAGAGCAGAATTACAAGGGAGAAGTAATACAATGAGTCTCTGGTGGACCAAGATAACATGAGATCACAGTGGTGGGGTGAGATGAGTACATCGGAGATCTTTAAAATCCAGGGAGTGACTCTTAATTGGATTAAACGCTGGATGAATGGTTAGATGTATAAAACCAATCAATGTGCCTGAAAATGGGGCAGATTTTCTCCATTTCTTGCAGAAAGAGATTGTTTTGTTCATGGATTTGGGACCCTTAGAAGTTTCTGAGAGGAAGGATTTGGGAATTTGCCTTTTACATGGTCAAAGTAATTGCAAGAGGCAGGGTCAAAAAACCCCAGGCAATAACATCTTGCTTTCCAACTACAGGACATTAAGGACAGTGCTTAATTAGGTAGCTAGAGATTARTAGCAGTATGGGTTTATTAGAAAAAGAGTAAAGTGGTCATAGAAAAGCCTGGGTTTCTCGTTCCTTGTAGAACAACATCATTCAGACACAAAGGGCAGAATTGGTAGCAGAAAGAGAGAAAAGGAGAAAGATTTGCAGGAAATTTTGCTGAGACAAATGGGTGGTGAGTCCAACGCTCTGAAAAAAGTCTTGTTCTATAACATGACACAGCAGCTAGAATTAGATAGCTGCTTGTGAAACATTGCTTCCTTGGAAACCTCGTCACAAATGTCTCTTGAGCAACAGGAAACCAGCATATAAATCGCTGCAATATTTATTTTTTAATTCAATAATGCATGGGGTGATCTGCTTTTACAGCACGCCTGTATTTAATGTTTTAAAGAAGTGGTCATGCTCTCAGCAGATGTTTTCCATGCCTCCCACTTCCTAGGATAAAACATTACGTTATCTGTCTATACACCCATACAATAACGCTAAAACACATTTCCCATTTGAGCTTCCTTGCCATAAATTCTGCTCGCAGCTTCAGCCTTGCTCTGAGTCTTGCCACTTGCAAGCAGAGGCATTTGAAAAGGGAGTCGTGTCCCTAGAAAAGATGCGGTTGGATTACAAATTGTGGGATCTTTTTAGCTGCGTTGCCTACGCTTTGTTTCCTTAGGTGATCATCCTCCTCTCCCCTCAACTTCTGAACTCGCTGACTAACGCTGACCAGAAGGGCAGAAATGTCAAAGATAATTTTGTCACCGTGTCAGCAATAAATGGTTGAGTAGGAGAGAGAGAGAGGTCTTGTGACTGAAAGGAAAGACTGAAGTGTGAGCTCAGGTGTGAGTGGGTCTGACTGTGCCCAGGAGAGATGTTATGAAAGCTCCACTAATGGGGAAATGACTGAGAATCCCCATATCCGATGTGGCTCGGTAGCAAAGCAGCTTTTGCTGAGTGTTGAACTCATAAAATTAATTGGGGGTGCTTCTGACTTGTGGCCTTCGAATCTGTGAGGTTCTCTGTTCTGCTTTCCTCCACAATCTAGCAGCATTTTTGACCATGAAAGTCGACATTGTTCTAGCGCTCTATGCCTTTAGAAGCTGAGCTGTTAAGAAAAAATGCCAAATAAATTGAGATTAAYGGTAAAATTAAAGGTGTTGACGGCACAGCAGAGGTCTTTGGAGAATCCTGGATTAGAACCCTATGGAGATCCAGAGGTGATGTGCCACAGGAACTCCATGAATTTATGAACTCTCAGGAAACAATTTCATGGTCCTTATTCTGGGTAGGATTGATAGAAAAAAATACACTTTTTATATACAATTCAATGTTGTATATAAAGACATCTCTAGATCGTCCATGATCTACTGACCCTGGAAAATTTACAGCTACTTAGGCTTTACCTGTAAAAATGTCATGATAAAGCTGCTGATGGAGGAGAGGACAATCCTTGGAATTCCCAAGCTCAGAGGATCTCCTGCCATACCCTGCCCTGCCTGGGAGCTGTGTTCCTGTACAATGTGCCTGCCTTGGAGCAGGAGGCTGCCACCCCCACATCTGGACACAGCTGTGGATGTGGGATGCTCCTGGACCACTAACCTGGAAATATCATCTGCGGTTCCCTCCCAGCCACGTAATCAACCTCAGCTCCGCTGAAACAAGGGTTGTCAGTTCACAAATTACAATTTCATTTGGCCACGCCCTTCCCGTAAACGAGTGATAATTAAAATCAAATGGGTTGTAATATTAAGAAGAGGAACGCTGATCGTTCTAAAGGGTGTGATTAGAAATAAACGGATTAATAGGATTACAAACAAATCGGGTGAGGAGTGTGATTCCAAACTAAGAGCCCCTTCCTGTTGCCCATAAAATATTCAGGGTAATGAATGGCAGGGGGCTTAGACAGCAGAGCCAAAGGGAGAGCAGTGCAAGAGGGACTGAATCCTTGCCTGTGCAATACAAAATTTTAGCATGTACTGAACAAAATTTGAACCAAATTAAGCTGGGAATTCACCGGGTCTTTTCAGTTGTTTGAAAAGGAAGGGGGAAATAAAATAACCTGAGCTCCCGGCGCTTGTGCCCAGCTGCAGCAGAAAGGTGATGCTCGTTAGCTCATTASCGAGCTCATTAGCGAGCTCATTAGCRAGCTCATTACTGGGGTGGCACCCGGACGGGAGGAGGGGAGCACTCCAGGTGGATTCCATGATTTGCTCCACGTGGTTGCTGCTCGCACCCTTTAAATGGAGCAGAAGGAGAAGGGAGAGTCCTCTCTAGGTGTTAAGCTTGTTGTGGATCCKGGCTGGGAAAAGGTATTTCTGGGATATTCTATGTTGTCCATCTTCCTTAGCGTCTTATTGCTTGACTTAACTTTGCAYGAAGCTACCTTCAAGCTCAAAAGTGTAAAAACTTCTTATATGGGGCTAAATTTTTCTAAAGAAAGAATTTTCTGTGGGCAGAATCTGCTRTGTCTGTGTGTGTGAAAAGGGGTTTTTAGATGCTCACTATTTTGCTCTACTCTATGCCCCACTATCCTTAAAAACTGAAAAGCATTACACTTTAAAGCTGACTCTTTAAATCTCTTTTGTGCCTAGAAGTATATTTAAAATGAAGAATAATCAACTTTGTGCTGCTTTTTAGTGCTGCCAGTGCTTTCTGCTCGTACTAAACAWTTGTACTCCTTTTGCCCTGCTTGCTTGGAGTACCTCTGAAGTGTGAGCCTGCCTAGAAAACCTCATTAAAAAAAACACTCATAAAAGTGATTTAAAGGTGATTTTTTKTGTGTGTGCTTTCTTTCAGTGCCTTCTTGTGCATAAACTTATATTTGATATCAGCAAGTGCTCAAGTCAGCTCTGTGACCGAGGGAAGAGAGCAGCCTGAATGTCTTCAGCAGGTAAGGCCTTTCATCTATCAATTTTGAGTAGTCTGTGGGTTTTTTCAGAGGGATTCAGTGAGTTTTACAGGTAAGACTATTCTTGCTGCTGATGTGCAAATGAGTGAAAAAAGTTGTATAAATATAGATATTCAGAAGTAGCTGTTCAGGCTTCTGTACCATGAGTGGCCTCAATTTCTCCACATGGTAACATGAAGGCAGGATGTCCTCACGWGTGGGAAATGAGCAAATGGATGGGGAATGATTGACCATGGAGATCCTGATTCACCAGGAACATTGCCCATGATGTTCTTGAGAAATAGCATTACAAATATTGGGAGTTTTCCTTGCTTTTTCCCTGGCCAAAGTAATGGAAGAAAAATAAAGCTTATTTCTTTGTCATTAAAAAAAAAATCAGTTTGTGGCCCTTATGACAAGGAAACAAATTTCTTTGGAAAAAAAAAGTGTGGAGTGTAAATAGGGTTGACYATATTTTGTCAATTATCCCAATTCTGTTGTTGTTGGGGTTTTTTTTTTTAGTTTAAACCCGCTTATTTGTTCTTCCATGTAAATGGTGAAAGTCTTGCTTTCTTATTTGGGGAAGTGTTACTATTTCAGCAGAAACCACTGAAAGTGCTTTTGTAAGGGGGTCCAGACGGAGTGATATTTCCCTTTTTGAGCAAGGCACAGAGACCCAGGCTGTGACAAAGGCTGGCTTGCTTATGGAGGGTGGCACAGAGGGCAGCTGGAGCAGTCAAGGGTTAGAAGAATCCTTCTGTGTCTGCTGCCTTTCACACACAGAGCCACCACGTGTGTGCTTCTGGTTTGGGAATTRTATGTAGAAAACTTAAATAGATAATGGTCTGGGATGGAGAGTACTTGTCAACACTCCCTTAAGAATGAACTGGATAATTCCCATCTGGATTATCTGTGAACACGGAGCTGTGGTATAAAGTCTTCTCYAAGTTAATGACTRTTTGCTGGTGTTGTCTTTGCTTGTGGTTGTAGTAATACAGCTTGGTGGGAAGTTTATCCCAGAATTAATAGATTTTGGGCAAGTGCTAAATGAAATCACCAGCTCTAATACCTCCTATGTATCACAGAATTGTAGGATCCCTGCTGGAGGTTTATGGCCTCACCCTTGTTCCTGGCTTCTGGCTGTCAAGGGCTCACCCAGCAGTGAAGTGTCAGCCATTGTCATGTTGAGTTGCATCCATTTAAACTGAAATGTCCTATTGGTGCTTTTATTCCAGCCCAGGCAATTCCAAATGCTTGCAYTACAGTCAGCAGCAGCCATCTGTGTCTTTGGGCTTCACCCTGCATCTCTCCTCATTTTCCTTCCACTATTTAAATCATCACAATCTTAATATTTCTGCTCTTAAATCTGTGTAGTTCTTCTCTCTTGGCCAGTCCTTTAGGTTTTTTGCTTTGACGTTATTTCTGGCTTATTTACTGATCATGCAAGTAGAATATCAAGACTACTTTTGAACAAGCATAAATTCCCCTCATTGGAAAGTTATCAGTGCAATTAATCCCTTTGCAYGTGCCTGAGATCTACCTCTTGGAAGAATTTCATGATAAATACAAGAGTAGAACAGTGGTATCCATTTTTCCTCTTGGTTTATTCATCAACAATCATTGGGGTGGGGAAACGGTGCAAAATGGAGCTGAAGCAGTAACAGGGAAGCTGAGGTCAGTGTAAGGAATACGAAGCACGTGCTGCTGAACATTTATTGACACACTAACAATGGTCTCTCAGCAGTGGGGAGGTGCTGATCTCCAGGAGTCCTGTCTGCAACCTCCTGGCTCCTCTTCCAGAGCCCATTGCCTCCCAGAGCCCTGTGCTGACAGCTCGGGAGGCAGCTCTGGACAGCACATGTGGTAGGAAGCCTTCAGACAACATTTTCACACCAAACAAATTTATTTGAACAAATCCAGAACTTGTATGGTAAAATGCTGGCATCGGTGTAGCTCTGTCATGTAAGCAAACAAAGATGAAGGATTTCCTTTCAGAATAAGCTTTCACTGGAAATATGTTGAGTTACAGTATTATCAAGCTTTGAAACACCATTGTTTGAACAAGTTTTCTCAATTTTATTGAGATAGAATGAGTTTTTTACTCCAGCAGACATTTTCCTGACATGGTAATTTAATTGTTGAAACAGGAAACTTCTCTGATTTGGGATGAAAACTAACTTGGAGGTTTCCAGTAAAATCGAAATCTCCAATTGGGAGTTTTGACCATGTTCAACATGGAAGGAAACTTTGAATGGCAGGGTAGGCGAAATGCCAAACCCTATTTTGAACGTCTACTTCCATGAATTAACTCTGATGATCAATGACTTTGTGCTAGTTCCAAGTTTTAGTGCTACAGACAGGAATTAGCCTTGCAGTTGTGCTTCTGTATGTCTGAAGCTGGGGCCATGTAAGTGTTGAACAAAGACTGGGAAGAAAACATCTCTACAAGATATTTAAGGTACTGCTGCAATGGGGTTATGGAGGGAGGAAATTCCATGGAATGGCCTTTTTTTTAGCCAAGTCTGCCTCTGGGGGAGCTGTGAGGGAGGCCACAAAGGTGAACAGAAAGGGAAGACACTTGGAGAGAAACCTCCAGGCTGGAAAGCTGTTGCTGTCAAGGATTGCTGAGCACAGCTCCCTGTGGCCCTCTCCACATCTGCTACTTGTCCAAAGCCTTTTGTCCCAGAAGCTGTGCTATCAAACCTGGGGCGTGGCCCAGCCTGCCTGCTGGGAATGCCTCAGCTGAAGCTGTGACTGCTCCCTTCTCCAGCTCTAGGATGAACTGGCAGTTGCCTCATCCCAGAGCAGCTGACTCTGACTCTGCTCCAGAGCACCATGAGTGGGGACAGCAAAAAAGAAACATTTTAGCTGTGTTGACTAAAAATCAGACTGCCGACTCATCACCAGGGCATGGCAGGAGAGACGGGAGCCTGGCATTGCAAACCAGCCCCCTGCAGCCCTCTCAATATTGCGAGTCGGCACTAAGGAGTTCATTCCCTTGCTTAAAATATTGTGTAGTATCTGTTTCCTTAGCCTGCTGTCTGCTSCGGGCTCTGCTTGTCTTCAGGGAATGACTTCTTCTCGTTTGGACAAATTAATATGGGAGCTCTGTGGTGCACAGGGAATGGCACTTGCTGAGAGGAATGTGTTCCCTGGGAAGTTCACCACCTAAAGCAGGGAGGGGAGTGTTGCTTTCTTGATGTTGTGGGGCTTTGCAGACAACGGGAAAGAAATACTGGTACATCTTAGTGATGTTAGTCACAATGTGGGAGGAATCCTGTACCTCTGGGCCAGAGGAATAAACCATGAGCTGTATCCTTCCTCCCCAGTCCTTGGGCTCTCCAAAGGAGCTTGAAACAGATAAGAAATCTTCTGAGGCAGAGGGAGAAAAGATAATTTGTCCTAGGTCACAAAGTAGGTGGTGGACCAGGAGCAGACTTGAGAAATCTTGCTTTATAAATTGGTGTCCTCCCTATCAGCCATAGAACTTTCTGTTGGTTTTGGGTTGAGAAAATAAGATCTGGGTGCATTCCTAGTGACACTTGCCTGGAAACAGCATTTCCTACCTCGTTTTTGCCCTGGCTCTGGGCACTGTGAGGAGGGTGGAGTAAGTAGGTGCTGATGCCAATCCTGCAATAAAATGTTTCCCCATATCCAGAGTAATGGCACTTGGATGGCTCTGGGTGTTTAGGTCACCCAAACAAACYAGTCCTACTGGGACCAGGGCTGATGGGGCCACTCTTGTAAGATTAGATGTAAATTTTTGAGTGTGYTGAATGTCAGTAAATGGCAAAGTTTGTTGGTGTTTGGATCGGGCCATCCATGGTCACATCAGCCACAATCCACTCCATGCCAAGATCGTAAAAACATGTGAAATCCTCATCTGCCAGCTCCTGATAAAAGAGCCAAACTGTCCTGCAAATTCCCTGCAAATAAAACTGTGTTTAAGCACTTCCACCCTATCATTTAATGCCTTTTTTTAAACTGCTCCAAATTGATGACTTTGTAACAGACAACTTCAGTRGATAAATATTATTTTTAAGTGGTGTAATGGTGGTTTGTTATGGCAATGTTCAGACAGCTCGATCCACGGGCTAAACCAGTGGAAAGTCACTTCCTAATTTTTCAAGCCTTTGAAGCTTTCAGGATTGTATTTTCAAACATGTGTGGAGCTGGTTATTGAGTGTACAACAATTCAAAAACAATTCAGGAAAACCCAACTAATTATTGAGGATGGACTTTTTTAGAAAATGTGGAGTTTGATCCTGCTTTTAGGAGGACTAATGCTCATCCAGTTTTTCACAGCCTCTACCAGCTCTTGCTGTAGTGTTATGGAAGGAAATATTTCTTGGGTGAAGGTGCTTTTTGCTCCTATCCTCTCTTTGGAAAAGCTTTGAGTAGGAACTTTCTCACACTCTACAAGCCAAAAGTAATCTTGCCTATTCCAGATACACAAATGGAGAAAGCATTCTGATTTTTTTGATCTCCAAATGCTTTGGCTCATGTTCTGCTCTAGACATGGCTAATATGTGAGGTGAGGAAGTTATCTGAGGACTGCTACAGCAGTGTGGCTCCTTGTCCCTGCAGTAATTCTACAAAAGTGCCTTCTCTTGGCCATTTCTGGGGGAAAAAGATCTGTTGCTATTGTATTTGTAAATGGTAGGTACAATCCTAGGCAGAAACAGCACTAGGAAATGTTCAGTGGGATGAAGGCAAAAAGCTTCAGCAGCATTCCAGGAGAATTGCAGGGATGAGAAATATGGCACATCGTTCACAAATTTCTTTTAATACAAAATAAAGAGTAATCCAAAGGGGCTGGAGGATTTAATTGTTCTAAAACTGATGTATTTTGCATCAGACTTTAGAAGCAGCTGATCATGTATGGTATTGGTGTGAGTCTGTCACAAACCCCCCCMGGATTAAAATCACTTGAAGTCTGATGCTGACTTTTAAAGTTTTGTTTTCAGTTTGGAGTTCTTAATGGCTTTTAAGTTGTTGTTTGTAACTAGCCTGTGTACCTTGCACCAAGATTTGTCACTCAGGAAATCAAACATAAACCCGGAGTACTGAATTTATTTTTTTTGTGAGGACACTGCTTGGAATAAGGTTCCTCACTGCATGGTACTGGGGATTTGTCCAATAGCCATTAGACTGGGACTTCTGAGGTTGGAGCAGAAATTCAGACTTGAAAACACACTAAAATGTCTGATCAGAAGCGAGGGGAGAGACTTCCTATTAGGGTGGAGTGTTTACTTTGCTCTGTGAAGTGTTTTTACAGTGTTCTTTGTTTCTTCAAAGCTCTCTCTGCAACGATTTAAGAAACCAAAACGTTGTCAGCCTTGTTAAAGGCAAGTCTTGGGAGTGTTTTTCAAACCACCTCTGATTCACCCTGCCAGTTCTYCCTCAGATATCTACTACACGTGTAAACTGTTGATTTTCCAAGTTCCATCTTTCATGCTAAGAACCTGCTCCTGCACGTACTTGGAGCTTGTGTTTTGTAACAAAAAGGTTTAGTCAGCAGCAGTAGGGTTGTGTTGGGGCTCTGTCAGTCTCCARACAATGCTTTCTGCTCAGGACCTTTTCTTAAACTGCTTTTGGCTTTGCTGTGTGAAGACCTCAGACTGTAACTAATTTAAGGATGAATTTAGCAACATTCCTGTTGAAGGTGTGGACCTACAGCYCTGCTGCAAGAAAAGCTTGGAATGGTAGGAGCCCCAGCATCCGTGAAGCAGTCTTTTATCACTTTCCAATGTGTCAAGTGATGATGCTTTCAGAGGGCATCCAGGATTACCATCACATTCCCTCTATTCTGTAGGTCACAAATCAACCCCAGAGAGATTGTGGCTGAAGCCTACAGACTCTGTCCCCAAGCGGTTTCCTCTTTGCCTCCCTGCCTTGAATTCTTCCTTGATGGGATCATTTCCAAGATGCATTAGAGGGGATGAGGTAGATCTGGTTTCCAAASGGACCAAACCCAGCTGTTCTGTGAGAGTACCACAGGCAGCAGGACRTTAGCAGGGATCCAGTTGTTATTTTATATAAACAAAAGATGCAGTCAGCCTGTGGATCTGACCCTGCAGGAAATGTTGTAAACCAGCATTCTGGATCAGCTAATTCTGCCTACTGATGTCYCCTTGATCTTCAGACTTCAGTGACTGCTTTGGGCTTGCCCAAACACAGTGTGAGTGTGCTTTGGGTCAGAGGAGCTGRTGGCACTTGGTTCCAAGCTCCCCTGGATGTGGCAGGACTGCTCTGAGTGTAGTTATTTCACAAAYTTGGAGTCAAGCCAGTTGTTCAGAGCCTGCCACTTCCAATAAGCATGTACAGCTCAAATCTAAATASAGTTTAATTGTGGGTGTGGGTTAAAATGAAAATCCAGAATGAGAGCAGCTGATTTCACTCTGAAATTCAACAGGTGACATTGAATAACTTAAAAGGAAACACATTGCTATGGTAAAATCTCTCCACCAAAACTGATAGTGCARCTCAGCCTGCAGAACTGCTTAGACAAAGCTGCTGCAGGTTGTGGGAGGAACATATTGTTCCACACATCCTACAAAAAGGTGCTTTTTTGATGAGATGCTATCCTCTCTGTCCTCTTTGCATCTTTGTATGCCCCAAGATCATTTGTGTGGCAGCTCTGGTGGGAATGCCACGTGGTGAGCCACAGCTGTGCCTTCAGAGGATGTGCAGTGGGTTTGTGGGGAGTCCTGGGGAAACCTGATGGGATATCAGATGCAGCTTGCTGAGTGGATCAAAACCTGCAGGATTTATTAACTTGAGCTTAGCACTGAGCTCCCAGAGCAAGCAATACTTGGTGTCAYGGGGCACAGAATTAACCATGAGGTTACCAAGCCTGGGACAGCACAGATGCACCTGCTGGTCTCTTCTGGCTCTCCAAACAGCTCCTGCAGGTTTATCCCTCTAAATGCAGGACTTGCCTTGGGCAGTTTAGTGCTGGGTGTACACAACTTGCTTGCAGCCTTAAGTGTTGATCAGTCGAGGTTTTTAAGAGCWACCCAAATCCTGGTGATGCTGCAAGGTTCCAGAGCCCGCTGAGGTTTGTACAGCAAAAYRGGGAGGGATGACACCGTCCCTGCTSTCAGGGAAATCACTCRGCATGTGACTGGTCCTGCTAAAGCCATACTGGCCCTTCAAGCCCCTGCACCTGCTTTCCCCATCTTGTTTCAAGATCATAATCTTCTTTGTCTTATTGTTCTCCTAACTGCAGGGGGGCTTGGCTCTTACCTGTGGGCGATATTCAGGCTGAGATTAGCATGGTGATGGAGGAAAGAAAAGCTGGGGGAGGCTTAGKCAGTGCCCAGCTCTTGTTCTGACCCTTGATTTCCCCCACCTGATAAGAGCTTCCCCAGAAAGCTCACAAACAGCAGCTGGTTATCCAGTAATGGAGATTAAGAGCAAGGAATTTGCTGGAGACCTCCACAYGCCGGGAAGTCTCTTGTTCAAACCCTGTTTTGCACTTTGCTATCGTAGTTTACTTGAGTTATTCCAAACCCAAGGAAGAAGAAGGTGTGCTGCCAACTCATGGGTCATTAACTTCCAAGCCATGCTGGAAGGTGCAAAGGTGTGCATGTTTTCCTTGGTGGTTTACTGACAACAAATATTTGTTTGGAATATTTTTGTGAAAAGCAGAGCCCRGGACTGGCTTGGAGCTGCTCATCACCCCAACCTGTGGTGAGGTGTTAGGGAGGCCTTAAGGCTGCGTGAGACCTGCCTAACAGGCCATGGCACTCATTCCCAGCCTGAGATTTACAGGATGATAACAGGTTGGAAGGGTTATTTTTTCTGTCAGCTGTATGCTAATACTTCAGTAAAACTCCCTGTCCTCTAGTTACTCAGAAATTCTGCAGCCTCCAGGCTGGGAAACTTTGGAGTGTGTTCCCCTCCAAGCTTTGCTGTGTGATATCTCATCTCGTGCAGGCGATGCTAATGGCACTCAAATCATTTGCA
Source organism: Amblyornis subalaris (assembly GCA_018881555.1). Taxonomy (NCBI): domain Eukaryota; kingdom Metazoa; phylum Chordata; class Aves; order Passeriformes; family Ptilonorhynchidae; genus Amblyornis; species Amblyornis subalaris. The sequence continues at coordinate 225,435 of JACAXG010000153.1, read as the reverse complement.
CTCTCCTCTGGGGCTTGCTAAATGAAGATAAACCACCTCTGAGATGCAGAGGCAACGTTTTGACTTGTGAACATATTGCTAAACAGCTTGTGTTGTGCTTTTTGTCTGGGGAAATGATGTAAAGTCTAGTCCTGGTGAAGTTTTAACTTGGGCTGTTATGTTCTGCCTTCCTTGAACCTGTTGGCTTTATTTTGTGGTGCCTTCTGTGGGGTAGAGCTGCTGAACAGCTCTGTCCTGCTGCAGAGGTGTCTGTATTTCAGTGGTGTATAAGAAATCTGTCCTGCACACTCACTTCTGCAAATACAGAAACTGGTGACTAATTTTAAATAAATGAATAATCTCACTGAGTTGGAAATAGTCTGGATAAAAGTCCTCAGGGTTTTCCTAGCATTTGAATGGGTTCCACATGTAAAGCTCTATGGGAAGAATGTCTTTGTATAAAATACAATTCTAAACGTTTGTTTGTAGTTACACAAAATTGCATTCCTTCAAAGTTAAAGGAATACCTTCAATTTGTAGCTTAAACAGTGTAAGTGATTTGTTATAGGTAGTTTCAGATATCCTATTTTCTATGTCAGTTTTTATGCTCTTACAGTTATGGTTTCTTATAGTTAAAAGGCTGTTTTTCCCCTTGTTGCTAAGAGAAAAACACACAAACAGAAAAGCAAACTAAATACAGTCAGTTTAACTATTCATGAGAAAAGGTTTTATTTGGTCTTACATTTAATGTCTCTGAATTTTTCCATTTGCAATACACACATTTCACAAAGCAATAATGAGATTTTTTGAACMGGAGCATAATTAAGAGTATGCACTTTAAGGCAATGACAGATTGGGTTTGTGGAGTTTAACATGTGGCTGTGGAGCTGTGCAGCTTTAAATCAACTGTGTTCAAAACCATATCCCAGGTTTTATTATTTGATCTTGGAWATTATTTTAGCTATGACAGTGTGGAATTTATACATATCCCCAACGCTGGTCTGATCAATGTYATGATAAATAAACATAAGCAAAAGGGTTTTTTATTGTGCATTTCAGACTTAAAATTAGACACCCACCCCATTGGCTTGAGTGACTTTGCAAGCTGTAGTTTTTCACCTAGACAGTGGGAAAGGCTTGTAGGGAATGTTGTGTATCCATGGTTTTATCTGGAGTTTGTGTGCTTCAGTGTTAGATCCTGGTACTCAACAGTGAGGGCTTTTCATGTGGAAATACCTGCTGCTTTGAAATTCCTATACTTTTTAAAAACAAAAGCCTGAAAACTTGGTCTGAGAGGGTGCCCTCAAGAAAACGTTATAGAATCGTTATAAAAATCATGTATAACAGCAGGAAATTCTTCCCCCAAAATGCTATGATGGACACTATGGATTTGCGTCAATATGCGTTCCAAATCAGGACTTTGGGTTCACCTGGGGTTTTGTTCAGATCAGGTAGGATAAAGCTTTGTAACTGAAATGGAGTATTTGAAGAGCTTTTTTTCACTTCTGAAACTCYAGCTGAAAATCATAAATTTCCTGCCAGAAAAGAACACTTTGGAAAAGTAGAAATCAAAATAACTGTCCTGACTCGCAGCACTATGGCACAGCAACCACAACCATGCAGGTCTCAGCCGTTTTTGCTACTTCTGTGTATGTCAGAAATCCATCATTTTCTACTTTTAACCAATGATTTTAAATAGATGASGGGGTATCTATTTGCATGATCTAGAAGATAATCTGATTTCTTGGATGAAATGATTTGCATTTAATACAGAATTATTTTCTAGCTCCTGGGTGATCATCAATGTGGAGACACTTTCTTTTCACAGGGATAATCTGTAGTATTGGAGCAAAGCCTCCCCAACACAACTGCACCTAAACACACCTATTTTGRTGAAAAGTTTATCCCAAACCACCTCAGGTGTGGTTCTGCTTTAGAAGTTTATAACGAGATCTGTGGATGAGCCCAGTCTGTTGAGCACAGCAAAGTAAAGCAAGGATGTGAATAAAGACTTGAAGCATCCCTGAATGCCTTATCCACTAAACTAAAGCAAACAAAAATGCTTATTATTGTCTTTTTGGYAAAACATTCCTTTGGTCCTGGCTGCTGCTCTCTGCCAAAACTTCTCATCTGGGTTTAGTCATCACTTATGACCGTAAGACTAACAAACATTTATCTAAACACTTATGTAAAGGCTTTTACTATTGCTTTGGTATGAAGAAAAGTACATAAATCCTCATTCTTTTTTTCTAACACAGTGTGATCCTTATAAAGAGTTAGAGACACTTTCAGATAAATTTTGGCGTTTTCCTGTTTTCCTGTGCAGCAGTTGCTGATGGAAGGCAAGCCTCATGCCTCTTCCAGCCTCTCCTAGACTTGTCTCTTCACACACAACCAGCTCCTGCCACCCTGGTGCTTCCAGGGTTATATCTTGACCTTTTATCGGGTCTTACAAGCCTTGGAGTGACCTTGGCTGACACCTTGTGCTGATGCTGCTCTCATCTTTATTTCATATAGCAGGGTGTTCCTTCCATAACTTGTCGTTAAATGTGATTCCAGCTGTTACAGGCATTTCTACAGCTCCAAACACTTGCAGAGTAGCCTGTGTATTCCATAAGTATCCCAAAAACACAGTGGGTCCAGTCTTTCTACGCTTATGTAAGGAGCAAAATAGAAAAATATCAAGAACAACATTGTCTTGCTTTTTAGACCATGTTCCTGAGGGGTTTGATTTCTATCCAGCTATGGTCAAAAAATCCCTTGTTCTTGCAGATGAGCAGTGAATTTCCAGTAGGGATGATCTTGGGAGACTGGTAAATCCACATGTAGTTTCATCTGTTCCACACATTTCTCCTTGCTTTCTGCCAGCCAGTGTTTCTCTTGAACACTTGGATTTTTCTGTAGAAAACCATCCTTGTTCTGTTTCTAAGCTTCTTGTTTTTCTTCCCCGATCTCCAAGTCTTTAGATATTATACACTGTGTCTTTCATCAGGTGCTTAAATCATACAAGAAAGCTTAGTTCTGAAACTGTATAACTATCAAATAATCAAGTTGCTGATATCTTTTTGTAAATGGTCCAAGCTGAGGAAAAGCTGCAGGTGAAGATTAGATTTTTAGATTTCCAGGCTAATCAGGTGTGAAGATGCTTCTGCGTGTACCTGGAGAGAGTTGAAATGTTTCATGCTGAATGCCCATCTGCTTTTAGTATTTTTGAATGCTCTTGGTTTGCCCTCCTAAAAATGAAGACAATCAGTTCCATACTATGGGTATGCCCAAACTAGCATCCACCTAACTAATAGATAAATAATAAAACTTCAGGTGGGATGGTTTGAAGGCTCTATACCCCTGGGGTGCCTACTGGGTTATTTCCCTGTGCTTCTGCACTCTCAGCTGAGCTGGCTCCCTGAGTCCTCCTCYGCACTGCACTTCTTGTATTAATACTTGTGTTTTTATATGTATTTAACCAATATATTACAGGCAAGACTCCTTTTTCTGTAGCCTTCATGCCATATTCAAAGCCTGTAGTCTTTATTTACAGCAGTTGTGTACCGATAAATCCCCGTGTGGTGCTTAACTCTGAATTCAGGAGGAAATTAGCATTCCTTTTCAGTAGGTGCTGTCAGAGTGGCTGCTGAGCTGCAGAGAAAGCTGTGGCAGAGGGTGGGTGGGCCGGACAGCTCTGTKYTGCTCYGCTGCCTGGGGCGTGGAAAGGAGCAGTGCTGGGTTGTAGCCCTCCCACACCATCCTGGCACAGGCAGCTTAGGCTTTGACAGCAAATTGCACCAGTTGCTCATAAAACAGGGTGAGGATGGCAGAGAGTTCTGCACCATCCTGGCAGCTCTGCCTTGGCATCTCTAAATGCATTGACAACCATGACTTTCCTTCTTTGGAGTAAGCTGTTCCAAAATGTGTGGATTTGCAGGGATACCATCCAGCTGTTGCATCCACCCTTGTGTCGCAGAGCAGCATGTCTCTCCTCACAATGTCCTTTTTCAACAGGATCTCAACAGTGTGAGTGCAAGWCAAGAGGAAATGTTCCAGATTCCCCCATTTCTGAGAACTGTCGTGATAGACACTTGCATAACAAGGGTACATTCAAAGTCTGTAGGGTATTGTCTGAATCTGGGAGGGTGGGAGCTCACACATGATATAGGATGATCTCATCTGGCTGTCAGGGATGTGTTTCTCTCTACCCATCTGCTTGCAAAACCCTCGGGTAAGAATTATCAAAAAAAACCCCAAAATCCCAAACTGCAGAGTGCCCAGGATGTGAACTGGCTTCATATGTGACAAAGCAATCAATAGGATAAAACAAATCAAAGACTCTGAAACCACATCAACTTTTTGGGGGAGAAGTTTCCAGACTGGCATCAGCTCTCAACAGTTTTGATTTCAGTTGTGGTAAGATGTGGCTGAGAGGTCAGAGTTCAGCTTGGCTGTTCTTAGTAATGTCAAATGTCACAGGCTGCAGTACCAGCCTAAAGATGAGCTTGGGATTTTAACTCTCCTTATTTTTCAGCTTTTGAGCTGAATTCTACTTTTTTGGAGAAAGCAGCTAAAACCTACAGACTTTGATTGCTAGCTAAGATGGGTTTGGAATAAAACTTTGCTTGGGAGGTCTTTGTGTCTCCAGGTCAAATGTCAGAATAAAGGACTTCAGCAGGGTGAAACGTTTCTCCAGGGAAAGGGGTACTTTGTGTAACAACAAACAAACCAACAAAATTTTTGAAAAGCCCAGTTATCCAAGAGAACAGTAAGAAAATARATTTGTTTAGAACTCACTTCTGCCTCTATTTTATATAAAAGGCTGCTATGTAAAAAAAGGGTAAAAGATGCTGTAGCAGATGGAAGTGATTTTCTCATGTGGTAGGGAGTACTTTGAAACAAATAAATGATAGTTTCATCAAAAGAGCTTAACTCTGAATCAAGGAATTTAACCTCACYTTGCTTAGCCTATGTCCAAATATGAGTGCTCCCAATTTTATGTGGAAAAGGAAGCTATTGTGTTGTATTGGATACAATGGAGGTGAGTATTGTGGAGTGAGAGATTTCCTTGAGAAATCCAGACTGATGTGGAGCAAAACCAGCTTTGGGGAGTCAGGGCTTAGCTGAATTCATCCACTTATTTTGGCTTCTATTGCTGGAATTTCACTGCTTGCTAGAAGAAAGTTGTTGTTTTCCACAACTGGGATGAGAGCAAACATACTTAGCAGTAAAAGTCTTAACCCATAAGAATATTTGATTTATTTTACTACCTCTTTCCTCCACCTTGGGTACAAATAAAACTTTTTTTGCCTCATAATTCCAGCAGGAAAAGATTGCCCTACTGATCCTTCCRAAATATCTCTTGATAGCAAAACCAGAATTTCAGAATAATTTTCAAGAGAAAGTGTGTGAACTGTTTATGTAGTTCATATTWGACAAATTAATCAGATCTCTAATTTTAATTAACTCCAAGGTTTATAATGAAGCCTCACATAACACTTGGGAAATGCAAGGACTGACAAGTGGATATTTTTCCACGTCCAACTGCTTTGCTGCCTCACAAGAGCTGTTGGGATGAAGTGAGGGGCAGTGCATGTGTCCCAGTAGGAGCTGATTGAGTTGTCACAAATGCTCATTAAATCAGAAGGTGGAGGATAACACACAATGAGTAGGGGGTGTTGGGAACTGTTTGAGTTCCATCRTCACTTGTATAAACTTGATAACCACTGAGAGACTCTTCTGATTAATTTCTACRGCAGCAAAAAGGGAGGAAAGGGAAATCTGTCTCATCAAATACAGAGGGGGAAGCAAGTGGTGCTGCTTTGGAAGCAGAGAAAGGCAAATTCCCCTCTCTGTTGCAGTGCTGAGGAACCACCAGTGCTGGTGAAATCTGTATTTCTTAGAGGTCTGCTTTTTTTTTTTTTTTGAGTAACCACTTGGTAGTATCCTAAAGGAAGGGGGATTTTTAGGGCTGTAATATCCTAACTGGAACTGAATTTTGACACTGAAAAAACTGATAGCAAAACCAAAACCCCATCAGTACCAAAAACTTAGGTCAGTGTTGCAAAATCTTTGAAAGGTGCYGAAGGACTCAGAAGGAACGTAGATTGAAATGAGCTCAAATCTTTTGGCTGGATAGTCTCAGCCTACATCTTTTCCCCGTGATGACATCCTGTTTCCAGTTGCATCTACGTCTGGATCCTTTTCCTTTGAAAGRTACCGCTGATTTGAGGAATGAGGTGTCATAATCCAGGGGTCTTCCAGCAAAACCTTGAGGCTGCAGCCAGGAGCTATGGTTCAGCTTGGAATCTGGGATACCTCGGGACACCTAAAGCCTCACATACACTCAGATCTGGTAAATGTCTCACATAGTGCAGGGATGATGCTGTGTAAGTGGGAGCAAGGCACAGTTTGAGCACATCTGGTGGATTGCACCACTGGAGAGAATATTCTGGGTGTAGGTGAGACAGCAGACATAAAAATTAACAACTTCAATATATTTTTGGCCAAATGTACTAAAGCATCCTAATTCTTGTTGTTTGTCCTGCTTCCCTTCCTGGGAATGACACCACCTTCTCTGGAAGGAGGGGAGCTGCTGAAGCAGGGAAGATGAATTGATGCCCCCTTTTTTTGATGGCCTCAGAAATGATTAGCAGGACTGATGTGGTCATTTGTTGCACTTCGACTGAACGATTGTGGTGTTCTAATTGGCAGCACTAATTTTAAAGCATTTTGTTTCTTGCAGTTATGCCAATCTGAGTATGTTAAGCAATTTTTACTTGCTTTTAAAATCCTTTTTTATAGAGCTGGTGTGTGCTAAGTTGAATGAAACAATGATCGATTTGGTCTCCTAAACAGGAATATTAGCTTCGAGGAAAACAATTTATTGTTTCCCCTTAACAGCACCTCCCTTTCATTTCTGTTTGTTTCTCTTTCCTAGTTCCTCTGAGTTCAGAGGTTTTGTAGTGCCGAGTGATGGTCATTGGGGAAAGTCTTGATATGTTGAGATGTAGGAGTTGAATGCTTCTATCTCAGATTAAATAAATTTCTCTAATTTCTTCTTAATGAGAATATCTCTTGTTTGTTTCTTTGTTCCCATCTGGGAGAGATTTTTGAACAGTGACGCTCTAAGAATGTATGGCTGAATTATCTGCTGCTGCTCTGCTTTCAGTGGAGTTGGGCCAGCAGAGACTTTGGCCCAGGGTTTGTCTATGTTTCCCAGAAATGCTTTTTTGAGCAGATTTGCATTGTTTCCCAGAGAAAGGCCAACCCCACTTGGTGTGTTAGTTCAGGGGAGTTTGTAAATGCAAGAACCACATAGCAAAGTGTATACGTGGGAGTGAAGGCTGCTGTGTGTTTTATAGTGCCTGAAAGTCAGTAACAACCTTCTGTCTTCAGAGAGTCTGGATACAGGGATCTCTCAGTCTTCTTTGTCACCTGGGTGTCTCTTCTCCCCCTGCAACTTCTGAGTGCATAAACCAACTTCTTACCTATCCCACGACCAGATCAAGTAGTGTTTYCCACTTAGATTTAGGTTAGATTTAAACCTGGCTTGTGAGCAGGTGCTCATTGTGCAGTAGCTCACTTCAGCTCAGCTATGAGAGACTTGTACATCTATTATAAAGATCCCATCRTGGAATGAGTAGGGTGAAACCTGATGCCCACTGCCTTGTGGGGTTTTTTCTTACTGGTATAAGTGATTTCAGGACACTTCTGGGAAAAGTGACAATTTGTTATGGACAATTTGGAGGGRTCTTTGTCTAAATCTGCCGGAAAAGGTCAGCTGGGAGGGGCTTGCATGATSCATTGCTGCTGCTGGACACTTGCAGAGCAGAGGACTCTTGCCATGCTTGTGGCTTCAACTGCCAGTGCTGGGAAATCTGCTGGATATAAACATCTGTGATCCTTTGTAGTGAAATTGTGTAACTCACCAAGATCTGAGCATTCAGCCAAGTGACATCAACCAAACTGGGATGCCAGGCCCATGTTATTGCATTTTCCTCAGGCCAGTGTTCTTCCTTTGTGGGTCTTCTGTGGCTTATGGGGTGCTTGTCACTGCATAAGGTGACCCCCTTGGACTGAGTTACACTTCTGTCCTTGGGGTGACAGAGGGAATTGCAAGAAGTTAAACTTGTATCCCCACTCCGAGATGAATGGGCCACAAGCAGCACGTTGAGCTCCAGAGCCTAAAAACTTCCATAGGTATCTGACTTCCTTGGAGCCCCTACTTTATACAAGAGATTACAATGCAGGAGTCTGGTCTCCAATCTTAAAGCACAGCTCAAAATTCAGGTGTTGGGATTAACCAAAAATATCTTGCCTTGGAGAAGGGGGGAGGATTCCTTGCATTACTGCAGCTTTGAACAGAGGCACAACATGGTATCCCTGTACAAAAGGTCCCGGCCTTACTGACTATATGCCATTATATGAGTCACTTCAGAGTAATAATATTCCAGGCTGTCTCAGCAACTGTGTGAAAAGTCCTAGTAGGAACAGTTTCCTGAGTGTTAGTCCAACTGGATCCATCCTTTCATGGTATTTCCCAGCATTTGATGTTGCAGGCAGACCTAAGAGCAGCTGACTGCAGAGCTAGAGGGRTATTTCCTAAGTGCTCCTAAAAGAGACCACCCAAAATTCCTGCCTGAAGATAGGAATAGTAACTAGGGATGAACTTTCTGTAGATGAGAAGAAATGTTATGGCCCGCTGCTGCTTAAGAACAACTTTATTCTCCTTTTCCAGAAACTTTTCTGGGCAATGTTAAGAYGTCTTTCTGTTGGGGCCTAGAACATGTAACCAAATACCAGGCACAGAGGTGTCTGCAAGCTTTTCTTTCAAAGGAGGAGCTGAATATTTGTGTGACTCAGCAACTCCAAAGTTCTTGAGGGTGTAGGGGTGAACCYACCATTTCCCAATATCTCTTTGGGAAGTTCAGCAAGAGATGGCAAAGGGAGAGTCACAATGACAGGGACAATGCTGTGCTGCGGTGGCTCTGGGCACCAAAGGGCTATTCTCAAGCACACTGGATGGARAAATCCCTTCTCCTTCAGCAGGGCCTGAGCAGACAAGGCATGAGCTATTCCCCCTGCACCTGTCCTAGTTCAAGGACAGGAGTGAGTGTGGCCTGCCAGGTCTGTTTGTCCCAGAACACCGTAATCATTTACCATGAAACACCAGCCAGCGACGCTTCCCTGAAACACACTCTGAATAAATATTTTTTTCTCCTTCGTCTATTTCTGTCAAAAGGGTCTTTTGATGAAAATACCATTGGTATGTTTGAAAAAAACATCCCCTGAGTAGTTATTTACCGAGTCCTTAAATACACAGGCTGCATAGTTGACTGCAGACGGGGCAGAAATGCCCCATCTCAGCCTGGAGGCTCCAGACATTTCCTCCCTGTGCTGCAGTGATGTGGCTGCGTTTGTGTGGGTCCAAGGACAGAACCTCAGCCACCACTCCCTGCCTGACTGACTGCTGTAGGGCACAGCCAGTGTCTCCTGAAAAACAAGGGACACTGAAACCCGCAGGGCGTGTCAAGGGGCCTTGGGAGTTGTCAGCACCTGATTTTTCTGGTGGTGCATAGGGCTGGAGTCAGTCTTGTCCTTCAACATCATCTAACAACAGATTTAWTAGAGATTAAGGAGTTTCAGCGTGGTTTTTGTACCTCTCATATCTCTGCCTGGAGAGCACCAGCAGCTAAATGTTCTCAAACCTCAGGCAGTGAATACAAAGGCCACCATCACCAACAAGCAGCACAATTGTCTCCTCACTGAGATCCTGTTCCAAGTGAATAGCAGTGTGGGAACTACAGCTTGGGTGGAAATCTGTGTAATGACTGACTTGGCAAAACTATCTCAGAATATGCCTTTTACTAAATGTGACCTATTTTGCTGCAAGCCAAATATACATATATAACATATATAAAAATAGCTGTGCAGTTGAGAGGCTGATGARAGGTTAACATTATAAGCAGATGATAAATCCTTGACCTGTTTCACATTTCACTGAGTTTTTCACAGACTAAGGAGCTGTAAAATGTCTATGAATCCTGATGTCCAGCAACTGGATGAATAACCAGCTCGTAGGGGAGAGTGAAACAGGAGCCAGTAAATGGAAATGGCCTTGGTTGTCTTTTGCTTTTACAAATAATATTTCCACTCGTGGTCTGTATCTGCTATAATGTACTAGAGATGCTGTGAGGTGTTGATTGTGACCAGGTCTCATTAGCCAGGAATTGCTCCTTTATCTTGTGTTTGTCCTGATTTAGGAAAGGATGCAACACCATACTTAGAATAAGTTTTTAGCTACAATTATGACTGATATTCCCTGAAGTTTAAGCTAGCTCAGATGGGGAATTAAAAATAATCACGTTTGGAAGAAAAGCGAAAGTGCTAAGCTCAGTGAGCTAAACTAAGTGTTCTGTTATTTATGCATCCAAGACRGATTAAAATACATTGAAGGTAGTACAAATCACTTAATCCTCCAAGTCACTGAGATCCTTTAAAAAGTTTGAACATACTTTCAGTAAGGGTTCTTAGAATAATCACCTTCTTTAATCAGTGTCAGTCTGCATCTTGAAGTGCCTAGAGTAGCTCTTAACTTGGTCCTGTGCCCCAGAACCTTTAAGGYGTTTAGATGTCTGCTTTGGTATTTTTTAATATAATCTTAGCAAGGAATTTACTGGTATGTTTTGGCTGCTTTCTCCACTAATGAAGACGTGCTGAGTTAACACTTGTGCACAAGTCACCAGAAGCCACTAGTGAGCCTTGCTCTGCCTATTCAAACCTAGTATGGATGAAAATGTTGGCTATGACTGCTGTTRGAAAGGTGGTGGGAATATTTGATCTGTTATCATAAAGTCTAAAGACTAAATTTATCAATATATTACTATCATGCACATGTTGAAACCAGGAACATTTTGAGGCTTAATGATGTATGAAGTCTTTTTGCATGATTTTGGGAAGGATTGCTGAAAACATCCCTCTTATGCTACCAGTGCCATGCCATGTTAGGCTAAGCTGACATTCAGTTCTTGACACTGAAACCTGGGGAGAGAGTGTAGCAGAACTGCCTTTATCTGTTTGATGATAGGCTATCAGTCATCCCTCAATGTCAGTGGTGCATGGATGTGTTGCATGAGGCAGCCCTTGTTTGGGAATTCACAGCARCTGCCAAAAAATCAAACCAAAGGCCAGTTGGTGTGATGTTTATCAAGTGAAGCCCACAATTTAGGTAAGGAATAAGCTGCTTCCCATAATGCCAGCTGGTTTTTGAAGAGGATCCCTGATCAGGCTGTGTGAGGAGATATAGATATAAATGTGATGAAAGTTGGTGTATAAATGTATGTTTTGAGCTGTCATTTATCACTGTAGACAAAACKAAGCTGGGCTAATATTATATTTAAAGCAGAGATGATAATAGTACTTGCTATGGTTACAGGCTCCCCACAGTACTAGGGAAACACGACAAATCCAATCCAACTATTTTTCCAGATTTTGTGCCAGAGTTCAGTTTGCATAGGTGGCAGTATTGGAAGCTCTCCAGAGAAAGCTTTTTATCTGGCCATTCATTTCTACCAGCTCTCCTCATCTTGAATCCTGCTCAGGCTGGGTCTAAACCTGCCATAACCAGAAAAGCCAAGCACTGTGCTATCCAAAAAACTCACTGCTTTCAAACCTACCACAGATTGAGACCAGCCAATCTCAGATAAAGGCCAAGCTGGGCTTTCCCACTTCCTCTGCTTATCAGAGCCAAAAGCCCTCTTCTAACAAGCTGAACTCATCCAAAGGAACTCAAAGGAGGATATGGATTATTGGCTGGTTGCTTTGTACACAAACATGTAGTTTTTCACCTTTGACATGAGCAAGTAAAATATTGCTTATTGTTCTGAAGCCCACCCATACATGATTTGGAAAATGTGAATTTGCTTGTGGCTTTTCTTGGTTCTCCTCAGGCAGGTTGGAGGTGAGAGTGGAGGGAGCTGTAACCAGTTCCCTCTGCTGTCAGGAGTTGTGTCTGTGCCCTGGCTGAGTGACTGACACCTCTGAGTGAGAACACCAAGCACTTGATGATAAACCTTGGGGTGAGACCTCAGACAAAGGCTCTGTTGTAGTGAAATTTGGGAATTTGGGCTGTTGTCCAATAGCTGAAGATACTGAATACTCATGTTCCACTAATAATACAAGAAAAATTCTGAAGCTCTTCTGTAATATAGCTACTCTTCTAGAGTACACACATTCATATGGAAAAAAAAATCCCAATGATGTTACTTTTTGAGCAGTTCTACCAACTGGCCACACTCTCTGAGCTCATCCCTTTCTAGGGACCAAAGCTCTTGGAAGCTGAGTCTTTGGATCTGGGGAGCTCTTTTAGCAGTTGGAAACATGATCTCCTCCTTTCAGAACATGCTTCCATGGGGTTGCCACTGACTGCCCTATTGGCTTGACTGAGGTGACTCCTGTGTTAGGGTAACTCACCAGATTGAATTTTAACTAAATTTGAAAAGGTTTTCTCTCTTCTTTAGTCCAGGAGAAACAGGAGCTGTGCAAAGCTGGAAGGCATTGCCAGTTGGAAGCAAAGGGACCCCTCTCATTAGAGGCCTCATGAGCCTGGGGTTAGAAAATTAAGCTGAAGCATAATAGGAGTATCAGCAGAAGGTGGAACTTGCCAGTTTGAAGTGAAAGGCTGACTAAAACAAATATCCTTACAAACCTGTGCGGCTGGATTGATTGGCAAGCTTGATGACTCATCCTTTCCTGTCTAGACAGAGTGAGTTTTTAGATTTCRTATAAAAAGTTAATACTTATCATGTTTGATGGCTGTCTTGGTGCGAGGCTCCATGAATTACTGTCAGTTTGACTGGAAATGGAGTTGGGGAAAGCATTAGTAAAATGGTGTTAATCTTTTCTGTTTCTTCCCAGAAGAAACTTGCTCTTGTCTGTTGGGGTAGAAAAGAGGAAACCTTTTCCTGCCTCCTTTTTGGAGTTCAATTGCAGCAAATGCACTTGGCCTATCCTAGGCTGGCATAATTGAGAAAATCTCGGTCCATTTTTCTATAAATAAGAAATATTTTCTATAAATAAGAAATAGTGCAGGTCTTGATGTAAACCTAAACAAAAGCAAAGTTGTCAAAGGTATCAGATGTGTGGAGAAGGGAAGTAGATAATTTGTTCCTGCAAGACTTTTCTATCTGGGGGAGATAGCATGGCTTGTTTAGAACTATGAAGGCAGAAGGTGACCTGTGTAAGGTGGGCCCCAGGCTTCACATTGTACAGTGATGGTGAAGCTTCCACATACTCAGGGCATGCCCAGGCAASGCAAATTCCATCTGCTGCTCTGGCTGAAAGCGATTTCTGCTTATTGGTGTGGAAAAGTGGGGATGAGGAACMCCAGAGCTGGCTGTGTGTCTTGAAAGGGAGCTGTTTTACAAAGCATCCGAGCTGATTTGAGCCAGTCCAGTGTGTTTTGATAGACTCCAACAGATCCAAGGGAAAGGAACACGAGAACTAGATTTGACCTTGTCAAAACCCCTGRATTTTGTCGGAGGAAGGGGGTTCACTCAAGCTTTAAACAGGTTGAGCCATCCTTTCATCTTTTATGAAGCACCTTATGCTAAGTGCTCTTTGGCTGCTGTTTCAGGGAGCTGGCACAAGCCAAGTGCTAAGGAGCTCATTTAAATAGAGCTGGCCTCATTAGCATTCCAGATGCTGAAAATGTGCACAGCTGGGTCACTGCCAAAAAGCAGGCCTCTTCATCTGGGGCTTTCTGCTGGCCTAAAAATAAAGTTCAAAGTGACTTTATTAAAAATCTCCCTTTACGTATACCTAGATAAACATACATATTTATACATATATAAACACTGATGTTTGCCTGTTGCCTGCCTAAAGGATGAAGTCCTGCCCTGTCCTGTGATGGTGTCAGGTTGTAGGAACTGTGAGCACATGCAGGTGTTGAGGTGACAGGTCAGGTGTTGGGATGCTCAGAGAGCTCTCACTTTAGACTCCCATATCCCCCTGATCAGCATGGCTGTGTCCCCTCTGAGGCCACCCTGGGATTTCATCATCYGTGTGCTACTCTAACTCCTTGGGAGTAGGAATGTTTTGAAACCCAGCTCTTTCAGTAAAAGCTGCAATAGGTGATCGTATGAAAATAGCCACTCAGCTGAGGTAAGAAGCAGGTCAAATGATTTTAAGAACTACCAAAACAGAAAAAAGAATAAGCCAAATTTGGGGCAATGTATAGATCTCAGCACATCCTTCCCTTTGTGTGGTATTTGCTGCTCAAAAAGAGAATAAAGTATACAGAGAAGGACAAAAATAGATCAAGGATGCAGCATGGCTTTTGTACAAGAGGTGACTGAAGTGTTATTTGTTTTAGTGTGAAGAGATGAACAAAAAAACCTGTCTTTATCTGCATGACCTGCAGGGAGGAGATCAGTGGGGAAGGTGTAGTTCACTCATGATTTAAAAATCAAAGGCATCAGGTTAAATTGCTAGCTAGAATCTTCAAAAAATCTCTCCCCAAACCAGTCACCTRTATTTACATAGTGCTATACATCTATTTCTTTTATGTTCTGTGTTATCAGCAGGAAGGAGTGCCTTTCTCTGGCTACTTGGTGAAGGTTGTTTTTCACCAGATTCTGCCAGTTCCTGGGTTTCCAGACCATCTGAGTTTCTACCTGGGATCTCAAAAATGTCTGGTCCATCTACCTGAGCAAGTCATTCAGTGCCACAAAGCAAATGAGGGATGGTGAGGGAGAAGCTTCGTRAATCACAAATGTGAACAGGATTGATCTGAGGGGAAAGGGAAGAGTGAGAAAAAGCTTAGTGAATTTAATGCAGACCAARACTGTGGGAGAACAATGTCTGTGAATGTCACCCAGGAGGAGGAGTGGTGGCTGCAGGAGGTCGAGAGAGTGCTGGCAAGTCACAGCTGTGCCCAGAGAGGAATTGGGTTCCTTTGGAATGGKGACTCTGGTTTCCTGGAGTAATGCTGCACCACTGCAGACCTTTCAGGATGTCTGAGATGGGAAATCTCTGTCTACCATTTGTTTGCCTATACGTGGTGGCTCAGTGAGTGTGTTWGCAAATTATCCCTGTTCCCAATAAGATGATGTTGGATGTAACCACTATTTTCCAATCATAGCCTAGTTCAAAGTTGGTCTTGTGGGTTTATGGCTGTCTGGTTCTCTCTCAGTTCTGGTACATGGGCTCATTTTTAATTAAACACCCATCATTTAAGGAACTAAAAACAGTCCAAAAACGTTTTGTTGACCAAAGACTGAAAATATGAAATGTTCTTTGGGGGGTTTTGGGTGTGGAATATGAGGCACATTTTAATAATATTTAGTATGTCATCTTCAAGCAATGTTTTTAAACCTCAAAACTCCAGGGAAGTTCTGTAGGCTTTAGCAAACAGCTGTTAGCAGTCAGGAAAGAATTACGATTCCTGCCCAAAAATATTCCCTCCTGCCTATCAAGATATCCTGATGTGCAACACTTTCGAGATATGCCTCTCGTGGAAGCAGGGATGCAACATTTCTGCAGGTCTGTGAATCTACAGATGACAAAGAGGTCTTGAGTCCTTCCTTATCAGTCATCAAGGCACATCTCGTTTGGGATATCCTGATTAACAGAGTGTGTGTGTACATCAGTGCACGCTTTGTCCCCATTTAGTAGCTGCCTAAACTTATTCAACTCAGCTGCTGCTTGTAAGTTAACAGTCTTTAACTTAAATATGTGCACCAAGATCTTATATCCTGAGTTCTGTAATCTATTTCAGGGATAAATAGGAATTATTAAGTCTGAATCCAGACTCCTGCTGTTATGAAGACTGGGGAAGGGTTGGCCCCAGAGGTTTTGATGAGGGGGAAAAGACAATATCTGGTTGATGGGAATGGTTTAGCTTCACCCCCAAGGATTTACATCAACTTCCTATCACTTTCTGTTTAAAGCTTAATGGTAAAGGTACACAGAGGTTCCTGAGATAGCAGGAAACCATGGAAGACTGGGATTTTCTGCTGTTTTACCAACAGTATGACAATGTCTTTGTGAAACTATGAAGCAACACAAGCTGTGTGAACACGTGAAAAGGAGCTGATGTGCTGATGTAGTGACAAACCAAAGGACTGTCCCTACCTTCCCACTGCAGAGGCAGCACACAAAAACCCAGCTTCATGCTCTTGGGGTGATGCCACTCYGTGCTGCATTCTTCCCATGGGAGAGCCTAAGGGATCTGCTCCCCTCACCCTCCAGAGCTTGCATGCTCTAAGACTTGGTGGAGGCACCTGAAATCATCTCCTTTCTTTTCATATAGTGTTAATCAATAATTTAAAATGGAGAAAAATCACTCTTTGAAATAGCTCCACTTAATGTAAATACTAAACTTAGGAACATGTTCTACCAATATTTACTTGGATACACAGGCCCACTCTTCACATGAACTTTGCCAGGCTTTTATATGACAAGAAGGTGAAATTGGCTGCCTGTGAAAAGTAAATATATCTGACTAATACACACTCATTTTATCAGTGCAGTATTTATATGACTCCTCCATTCATCTTCAAAAAATCTTCCTGTGTCTGTACTATATTCTCATTTTACAAATGATTCATCCTTTGTGGTGGTGGGGAAAGGACATAGGGGATTCCCTAGGAAAATGTTGCATTATCCATAGTTTCAGTTTATTTCTCTCCTGTGGAAATACATAATAGTGTGCATGGATCAGCTTTTTGGAGACCAGCCCAAGCTCATTTGGATACTTGAATGTCAAGTTCCCCTTGATTTGGGATCTGTGGTGGAGAACTATTACTTTGAGAGGTGTTAATTAAACTTAAGAGGATTAGAGTGTGTTAATTATGTTCAYGTAATCACCACTAGTTTGGAAGGAAGCTGTGGGGAAGGCAGTGATGAACCTCAGCTGAAGAAGTACAGATGGCTTAGGCCAAATAACTCTTTCTCTGTGAGTGATGTGAAGGAAAAGAGATGTTCCAAGAGCAATGTTTGTAGTATTTT
Organism: Amblyornis subalaris; assembly: GCA_018881555.1. NCBI lineage: Eukaryota > Metazoa > Chordata > Aves > Passeriformes > Ptilonorhynchidae > Amblyornis > Amblyornis subalaris. The sequence continues at coordinate 208,461 of JACAXG010000153.1, read as the reverse complement.
TGTCTAACTCAATCCATGAAGTCTTTGGAAGGGCTTCTTTTTATTCATGGACGTRGTGCTCTGACTGGACATGAACCCAGCCATGTTGTGGTGCTGGCAGATCATCTGCTTTAAGGTGAAATCCTTTACAAATATATGATAAAAATCAGAACTGCAACCTCTCCATTCAGGGAAGTACAGCATAATTGTGCTTATAACCTTCTGCTGTCTGAGCCATTTAAAAATGAATGAGATGCTGAAGAAAAGGAGAACTTGCAGATTTATTTCTTTATTGCCTTCACTTCTTTAGTGGCTGGATGTAAAGATACATTGTATGAGTGCACATCCAAGAAAGGCGCTCCCTGGAATGGTTTTGAAAGCTTCCACAAATAGATTCTGACGAGCTTGGATTGAAAAGTGCAAAATTCCAAGCACAGGAGCTCACAGGTTTTGTTAGAGGCAGAGAAAGCTCATGTTTGTAGCTGCCCTAGGCCTGATCCAGCTCTGGCTGGTGTCAAGGGAAAGGCCTTTGCTGGAGTTCCTCATCAGCAAAGTTCTCAGCCCTGAGGAAAACCAGATTTATGGAGAAAGCTGTAAATGGGCTCTTGACACCTTTACCCTGTTTAGCAGAAGGAGCTGCAGACGATTCATCTGCAGCAGTTTTGCTGCTGAGGAGGTTTGAACCATGAGAAGAAGCAACAGTGCTGGTAATGAGTGCTCAGGGGCTGTCACTGCATGTCCAGGGTTTTGAAAGCGTAAGCAGTGCCTGCTCCAGGGGAGGACTTGGAAAACAGTGTCTAGCTGGGTTTGTTAGGAAAAGCATCAAGTATTTCTTCTCTTTTCGGGAGACAGGGTAAAGTATGACAGCAGCACCACCGGGGCACTGGAGACGGGCCAGATGTACATACTTGGTTGGGGAAGAAAAACAACCATCTGTCTGCAGAAGGATGTAAACATTAAGTGTTAACTGTCTCTCTCAGCCTCTTCTTGACAGAAAGGAAGTCTTGTCTGTTGAGTTATCCTGCTACAAGCTACTGTAATGCAGACTGTGTTGGAAAGGAGCAATTTAGGACAGAATTTTTCTTTTACTGTATTTTTCCAAAGGATGACTTTTTCACATAGGTCCCTTCTGACTCAAGAAGGGAGAAATCGTTTGGAAGGACATAAATCTCTGCTGATGGCTACTCGGAAAAGCAGCCAGTGAGCATGGGTGATCTAATATTAATAAATGCCATGGATGATGCACGGAGTAACTTCTCCGCTGTTTTTGTTATGTTATTAAGTTCAAATTTAGGCTTCCAAGAACCACAGGCACATTTCTGGGGGTATGTGCAGTGCAGTGGAACTCTGACTGGAGCATCAGTACAAAGAGTGAAGAAGACCCCAGCAGCATATTGTGATTATGGCATATTCGGTTTGTGATCYGTGGGCTGGAAGGCTGGAAATCCACAGAATGCCAAGGAGCCCTGCACCTCTTCAGTAGTGCAGGACTCAGGCTTGGGGTGCCTGCTGGCCAGGGGTCTGCTGGTTTTGGAAATCAGGGTAACTCCTGCCCAAAGAGTGACTGAGTTGTTTTCTAAACAATTTGATGCTGCAAAATTGCATCAGACCAGGAATGGACCTACATGCATTGGCTGAGGAGCTGACCCATTGCATTTATGTTGTGTTCATGGTTCTTTATCCTCAATTCCAGCCTGAATCAGGTTGGGTGCAAGCAATCTTCGAACACTCGGGTCCCCTTTCTGCTGTGACTGATCCCCCACCTTGTGTCTTCTTCTCCAATCCAGCATCTTCACCTCAGGCCCTTTTCTCATATCTTGTTAAAGCTGTTGAACACAAGACCATTTCTGTTCAGTCCTCAACTGCAGTCAGGAGGTGGAAGGTAAATCTAAACACAAATCACAAACTTCCAAACAGTATTACCTGAAGACTTTTATTATGGATCTTTACGTTGTCACTTTTTAATTCTGTTGTATATGCAATGTAGGTAAATATCAATTAACCATAGCTGATGCTGTGCTATAAAGCTGATCTAACAATTAAGAGAGGAAAAGTGTTTCTCAATATAATATTGCAGCTTTGATTTAAACAAAAGGCAAGTAATGAAACTATCTAATTCTCGCTGTTGGACTTGAGACTGAAGAGCATTGGAAGGGATTTTTGGGGTTATTCTGTGCTGTGAAACAGAAAAATACAGGAGAAATTTGACTTCTGACCATCAAACTAAAATCTGAGGAGACGGCAGAGGGAGAATTGGGGAAGGTATCCCGGTGCTGGGATATTTTTAGGGCAATGCATATTGGGAATAGAAACACTCCCAGGTTCAGTTCCAAGGCTGCTGAAGGCAATGCACAGGCTCCCAGTGACTGTGTGTCTTCATGCTGGACCAGGCTATTTCCTCCACCCTCCACACTGAGCCTGGGGCTGGAGTTTGTCCGGTTGAGTCATCTCTTCTCTCGGAATAGGAGCCTAATGCATCTGGAACAGCAAGAGCCTGGCCCAGTGCCTGCTCTGATTTGGTGAAATATTCTTGGCAACTACCAAGCAGTTTTAAACCAGGCCTTCATTAAATAGTTTTATGTGCCAAAGTATGCCAGCTTCACTTTATATGCAAACTRCTTGAAGGAGAGTTCTGTGTGGATTTGTATTGAGGATAACAGCAGGAGCTGTGCTGGCATAGCTGGGTCGGGATAGCCATCCCAAGGGATGAGAACTGGCATTTGCTGTGTCATTTGTCATCTTTCATCCAGCCCACCTCTGCAGGCCACAAAATCTGTCATGTGGACTCCCACTGACTTGTGTGGGGCTCTTCTGGCGTGGAGGGGCTCCTCCAAAAAGAGCTCCACGCCAGAGGCCTCGTGGGGCACTGGCTGCTCTGTTCCATGTGTGTCCCAGCTGGCGTCCCACGCGGGGTCATAGAGAAGCGATGGCAATGCTCTTGGTGGCTTCCTCAGCCCTCGGGGAGGGGATGAATGCCAGGTTTAGAAAGCTAATTTTAATAAGTCAAAATCACTTTCCATGTTATTAGTAGCAAAGACATAAGTAGCGAATTTTGTTTTCCAAATGTGTTTGGAGATACTGTGTGATTGGGATCAGCATGGCACTGTTGGACTTGCTGAATTTGGCCTTCTAGGGTCTAATATTTTGCTGTTTAGCATTTGCGTGGCTTTCCCTTTCCACAAACTTCAGGGATTTGACAGAAGTCTCCTTTGCAAACCCTTCCTGCAAAGGAGAGGAGGAGCCAAATGCAATTCCAGTCAAGAACCAGCTTGAGCCCTACAGCCACTTTGTGCCTCCTGCCTGTCTTGTTGATGCTGTGACAATCCTTTGTGCCTTCTGGAGGAGCTGTGGATTTCCAGTGTTGATTTGCAAGCCCCTCAAAGCTATTTTTTTTCTGTAGTGCATGGAGGGAAGCTTCACTGACTAAAAATTCACATTTAAAATAATGTTTTATCTCTTTCCTCCTGGAAATGCAATGTTTCGTTTGACCCCAGGTGGCAGCCGGCTGATTTCTATTTCTTGGTGCACTCAAAATTTTTAAATCATCTTGGATGGCTCTGAAACAGAATAGCCTGTTTTCAAGTCCAGCCAGGGAACGAAAATGTAATTATTTGCACAGCTGTAATCACACTTCAAAGGAGACTTGACTCTTCCTGGGGTCCCAGGTGCATGGGGAGGGCATTCCAGCSCTCATGGGCTCTGCATCCATGGAAATGCAGGGCTGACCACTGCCCTGCTATTTAGCTGATGCCTGTAGCATCCTGACTAACAGGTTGCATTTTACAGCAGGAAAATCCAGGTGTGGYCACGCTATTTTGTCAGGAAGTGTAGCCAGACGAGGCTGCGTGGAGCTGAAGGCCAAGGTGAGGCTGCTCTTACCTGCACAGCCCTCAAAACCTYCAAATTCCTGTTTATAAATAAATAGGAGCAGCTTTTATCCTGTTAGCAGCAGTCCAAAAAATTGTGTGAAAATCAATGGGCTTTTTAAAACCAAAATTTTCCACAGAAAGGTACCTCTGTGAAAGTAATTTTTATGACAACTTTTTTTTTTTGAAGTTGTAAAACCTCCAGCAAAATTGTTTTTCAAAACATTTTTCATTTCTGGTAGTCAGAATGTACTCTCGATATTTGCATTAAAAATTTGAGGAACCTTCTTAAAACCTCGGGAAGGTTTGAAAAAACAACGTCTGCTTTAAGTGCTTTCAGAAAAAAAAAAATTAAAAATTCTGTTTATTTTTATACCAGCAAAAGAAGTTTATATAATTTAACCAGCTTGTCSCTTTGGCTTCCTCATGCCTCCAGTTTGAGCCAGTGTCCCAAGGGATGTGGGCAGGAGCAACCTCAGGAGAGCACTGCTCCTGTGGCAAGGTGGAAACTTGGTTCTGCTCTGTCTGGACCTGGTYATTATTTAAAAACAGAATTCTCAAGTGCAGGCTGTATTTGAATGCTCATGCTTAGAGATTTGCTTGATATGAGTGCAAAAACATGCTTTTTTCTTTTTTTTTTTTAGATATTTTTCTTCTTTGCAGTTCTGTCACAGCCTGTTCTGCCCAAAGTGCCGTGACGGATGGCACCTGTTTGATCCACTTTGTGTCTGWGGACTGCTTGGTGTTCCTTGCAGATGGAAATGAGATGGGAGGGGTTTGGTAAAAAATGAGCAGAGGGGACTGAGGCTGGAGGTGCAGATAATCTGGCAAAAAGCCATGAGATTTGATATCACTGGAGAGTGTGGCCTGTCCAGTTTGTCTGCAASTGGGTTTTACTGGAGATGGGGGAGGTGCTGAAAGGATTGCAAAGAGCACAGCGAGGCAGCTCTGTGGGGCCTGGGAACATGGGAGGGAAAGTTTACCAAGTTGCATTTGCTTTTTTTCTTTAATACTGAGTTCTAGATGTGATTTTAATGGGTATTTATTCCCAGCTTGCTTTATAGAGTGGCTATTAAAAAAACAGCCTCTTAAAAATTATTAAAAATGATGTTTCCATTGGCAGGGGAACATTTTCACAAACAGGGTATGTAATTACTCGTTTAACTGGCAAGGGACCTGCCATTTCCTTCAGTCACTGCTTGTTTTTAATGACTGGGTGCAGAGATTTTATTATTAAAGTTATTGGGAGACTCTAGCTTGGAGACTGCCTTCTGGGGCACACACTTCTCCAGCAAGGCTGTTTGAACAACTCTGTGGTCTGGGCAGTTGTCCAGCTGGATGTATTGATACTTTGCTGGAAGCATCCAGGAAAATTTTGTTGCTAAGTTATGTCTTGACTGGTGAATCCTGCTGAGCAGTGGCTTGAAATCTGCCCAGCCCAAGCTTCTGGCATTGCTTGGGMTCATCTGTCCCACTTAAATCTGGGGCAACAACGAAAGGTGTGTTGTAGCCTCATTGCTAATTCTACCTTAGTTCTCAAAGAGGGGAATCCCCGACAAAGGGCTGAGGCTCGTTCTAAAGAATTGTGTCCATAGGTTTTCCTTCAAGGAAGCAAGTTAGAATTTGGGAGCAAATGTTTAAAAGCTGCATTTGCCCTCTAATTATCTCCTCTGCTCGAATCCGTTTGTTCCAGTGTGCCCATGTTTGTGATGCTGCACTCTTAAACACGACAGCAAGCCTCAAATCTCCCTGGGGCTTGTGACAGGATGTGGCCTCAAGGAAGAGCAGGGAGGACATGTGCCAGGTAAAATGCCTGTAAGGCCTTCTGGCATTGGTTRGACAGACAGGGAACCGGGACATCTGCTGTGCTGTGGAACACTGCTCCCTTCAGCCTCCTGCTGCCACCCACGTTCCCRTACGTGTGCCCGTCCACCCGACGTGTGCTCTGTGTGTCTAGACAGGAGTCTGCGCATCTGCCTGACAGCTCAATCACAGTCCTGGATTGTCTGGACGCCCTGGAAATGCTTTTGGGACACAAACATTTGTGGCTTACCTAGACCTGCGTCGTAGCCTTAAACCACAAATACTTTGTGTGCTGGCATCAGYCTTGCATTTACAAGYGTGGCGGCTAAACCAGCCATGGAGMTCYAGCCCAGACACCTCAGTGCTCCCCAGGCTGCAGGGATGAGAACTTCCCTCTTCTAACTCRTCTGCCCAGATGGTGTTTCTACACTGGCTGCTCCTGGACCACATGCAATTSCCAGCTCCGATGGCTGTTAATTAAATGGTAGGCTCGGTGCCCTCAAGCACTGGGTTCTCAGACGAGGAGGTAACAGCCCTGTGTTTATGGCCCTTAGCAACATGTGTTCTGTTTTGAGCAACTCGTCAACAGCGTGATACTGGCAAATTAGTGGGATTTTAGGGAAAAGTGCATCTAGAAGGCTGGCATAGTGGCATTGTCACAGGGAAGGTTTAAATGTTAATTACGAGTAACTTAACTGAGCAATGCTAAAGAGCGTCTGTCTGCTAGTGCYTCCTTAGTTCAAAGCGACAGGATTGCTCCAGAAGAGACTGAAAGTACTTGAGTCCGGAAAGGGATCCCCACATCCTCAGCAGCTGCTGCCCGATCCTAGAGGCAGATSCACTGCTCTTTTCCCCAGCAGCAACAGCAGCCTAAAGCATCCCCTGTGTCCCCTCCCTTTACCTGCTYGTTCTGACCCAGTGCCTGGGCTGCGTTTGGTAAACCAGCAGGTAAATTGGATCGGTGAACTGCTCCAGGCTATAAAATAATCCTGGAATTCTAACCTGATCTGTTCACTAGTGCTATGTCCCAGGAAGCCCTGGGATCAACTGGGCTGTCAGAGCAGAGGGAGTGATTGAGGGGAGACAGGTAAGGGTGGGAGCTGTTTAAGCTGGCGTAGCTGCTGAGACCAACCCGGGCTGACCTTGCCAACCACYCAAAATCCTGCTCACAGTGAGGCATGCCTGTGGTCTGGGCAGCCAGACGTTGCAGTGCTTTCTTAATCCYTTGTCCATGAATTAGCTCTGGTTTGCCTTATGCTCAGGGTTCAATCCAGTGCACCTTCCCAGATCTCACAGGGGCACACTGCGTGCCTGGCACAGCTCACAGGGCAGCRGTGCCATTGCCTCTACCCAAGAAATTATGGTTGTAGCACACTCAAAGGGTGGCTGGGCTGGTCAGGTCTTCTCGAGGTGAGTCAAACCCAGCACATCATCCCTATCCTTCTCCTGCTTTTATTTTTTTTTAGGTATTTTTTACAGGCTGGTAGTTAAAATGTTGATGRAGGGATGGAGCAGTCCATCCAACTTGGCTGCTTGAGCTTCAGTAGGTGAAACTGCAACTCTGCACTCTTGGTTAGTGAGAGGTAATTATATTCTTAAATCCTTCCTATTAATTATAGGAAATACCAGCCTTCAGCTGTGCTCAGTGTTGTTGACCTGTGTGTGATAGATCCTCCTGCTCCAGAAAGGTCTTTCTGACCCTGAAGCATTTTTACAACTTCTTGAAACTTTATGAGAAACCACTTTTTGAGAATCATGCCTGGCTTGCAGCAAACAGTGGTGGCCTTGCTTATGGCTTGAGAGGAAAAAAAAGAGGGGAATCCAAGGGCTTTGGCATGAAAGGCATATAAAGGATTCTAGCAGCTTCATACACTCAGCATCAATCCTTAACTCCAGGGGCAAACAGGAGCAGCTGATGAGCAGAAAGACTAAAAGCTTGACTTTACTCACACTGACAACTCTTAACTGTGGCTTTGCTTTAACCAAGATATCTGGTGGTGTTATATGCAGTGTTCAAAATACCCCAGCTATCAGACCATTCTTTTTCCACATGGGTTTTATCTCAAATAAACCATGAAAACACTGGGTTTGCTTTGCAGTTTTGTAAACAGGCAARTGGATTGTATAGAGTAGCTTTGTTTGGGGCCTGCATGCTCTGAGACTCTTTGAAGATGCTTTAAGTAAACACCTCTTGCTGGTAGCTCATTATCTAGTCAAACAAAGAGATTTTGTGGTTTGAGGCTGTAGCAAGGAAGGAATCAGCTCATGTAAATACCAGTCAATGGATGAAGGAAGAAGCAATGGTTTTTATATTCATAATTGTCAGAAAGCAAAGCTGGGACTTGCAGAGTATCTGTAAAATCTTTAGCCCAGGTGTAAGTGCAACCATCACATGGAGCAGTGGGACTACCCCTTTCCTGACAAGTTAAATTCTGCTCTAGGGTTTCCCTGGAAAAGGACCAGTCTGAGTTTCACGATAAATATTTAATAGCAGCATCACTGTCTTAGACCTACTTATGCATCCAGAATACCTTAAAATGAGAGCTGGAATAAGACTTAAAGAAACCCAATAAATGGACAAAGAAGCACGCAGAGCCAAATTCCTGCTTGGCATAGTTCCTGCAGCGTTAGAGCATTTGGCAGACAATATTTAATAAAGCACTTGCATCCACAGTTCAAACTTTACACCATTAGTGTTCCACACCTCTTCCTCTCTATTGTTTTTCTTCAGATGCTGTTGGAATTACAGAGAGGTGACCATTGGAGCTCTCAGGGCACTTGTGTTTGTAGAAAGCAGAGGTGTTGGGTAGTGTGTGTGTCTGCTCTTGCTTTGGATGGGCTGGTCCTTGGCTGTGCAGAGATAATTCCCTGTCTTAACTCCAAAGGACAGCAAAGGATGGAGTTAAGGCAGGTAATCCTTTCCCCTTTTCACTTAGGGATTAAAAAAATCAGCACTTGCTTTTTCTTCTTTGCCAGAAACTCGGAGATTATGACTAAACACAATTTCTTGAGGTAATGTTTTTTGCAGGATAAAAAGGATATTGTTTTCTTTGGAGCTAACCAGCTGCAGAGTGGGATGCTTGGGATCAGTGGTCCATATAGGGGATAATCTGCATTAATTTTTTGCTCCATCTTCTGTTGCAGAGTGTAGCCCAGAGCTCTTGCCTGTGCTGCTGCATGGCCAGGTGTCCCCAAGGGACCAGCACTGGATGCCCCCCTCCTTCCTCATTCAGGACCTGTGTTTTGTGGGGAAATCCCTTCAGCCAAGAGCAGAACACTAATAACTCTGCTTTACACGCTGAGAAATTTAACTGCTATCTGCGGAGTGCTTTGAATGGACATTAAATGCTGTTTCTAGCTCTGCTGAGCAGCTGGAAGATGGCAGGGAAATGGTTAGCCAGTGGCTGGGAAGCCTCACTGGGAATGGGGAGCCTCCCCAGCTCCACTCAAATGATGGCAGCAGGCCACTTACCCTGTCCTCAGAAGCGAAACACTTCACAGATGTCCGCAAAGAAAATTGATCTGGGCTGCTTGAACCCATGTAGCTAAACAGGGTTAGGAAGCTGTGGTTTTTTATTAGAAATTGTTTTGCCAGGGGGTGGTTTGTGGTCCAAACAATCAGGTTTGAAAAAAGGCCAYATTAATCATGAAGTACCTGAGGCAGGTATTTTCCCAGACAGATGCTCTCCCGTTACATGGGGCTGTAAAACTCGTAGACTTTCTGTAGTTTATTGGTGCATGTTCCTCTCCTCTTGACTTGTTTTAAGCTCTGCAATATTCAGGAGTTATATCTTGATGTAGACCTGTACTGTGCCCAGCACACCACACTCARTTTAGGCATTAATCAGAAGAAAAAAAGAGGAAGGGCAAGAAATAACAAAGCAGAGCTCATAAATATTTGGGTTTAGAGCATTATGGTTGCTTAGAGCTGAGGTATTTAATTTATCCCATTGAGAGCAAACGGATGCTGTACTGCTCTTTCCAAGTATCAAGTATTTCCAAGTATTCCTCTTCTCCATCCCTCTCTTATTATTCGTTTGCACTTTATTCCTCTTGTCCYTTCATCTCTGAGTGATAAGGAACCTTTCATTTTAATTGTTTCAGATGGGAGGAACATAAAGCATCTAAAGACTTGGACAGGGTCAGATCAAGGGCTGTCCAAACCACTTCTGGCTGCATCGTTTATCAAAACAGGTCCTGTCCTTGTGCCCATATTGCTCCAAGGGGCTCACGAGACTATGGAGCAGGTTGATTTTTCTCCATCCCGAAGAAATTGCCCTGGTTCAGCCCAGCCACCTCTTTCCTGTCCCCTCCTGGGCTGAGCACTGGGTTGCCCTCGAGCGCTGCTCCGTGATGRGTGTGGATTTATTGGAAACCGAGCAAGCCAAACTTTCGGAGATGTTTTTCCAGGGGCTGGGAGCTGTGCCCTACCTGCTCCACCCTGAAAGCTTCCCGTGGCAGGCTCGGTGCTGCGGGGCAGAGCTGCCAAGGGTAGATGGGGTAACACGAGGGGATTTGGGGTCTGACAGCCTCAACAGCAAAGGACAGGTTGGAGGTTGTGCAGCCCCTTTTTCCTTAAAACCTGGAAGAGAGGTCTGAGAAGTGCAAGGATGTTTTCCCGATTTCTTTTAACAAGAACTAAGAGCAGTTTGACTAAGAAATTTTGTTTGTATTTCTCCTGAAAATCTGGAAGGGGAGGACCTGTGGAGATTTTGTCAGCAGAGGAGCCATGTAAATAAAGCTGATGCGTCAAGAGAGAAGTAGGTTTTAACCCAAGCCATTTGTGCTGAGGGCAGCCCCACACTGCCTTAGGAAAGCTGTGATCTGAATCCCACCTGGCAGGTGTCCAGCACCAGGAAAGGGGATTGACCTGGTAATTGGGACTTTGGCTGGTTTATTACCAGAGCAGCTGGGGGAGAGAGAAGGCCTTTGCAGTCATGGATTGACCCTGCTCAGGGCAGGGAGCCCTCACACAGATGTCCTGCCTTGCCGTGATCCCTCCAGCACTTCCTGCTGGGACACATGGGATCACTTGGATAGGTGCTAGTCCTTGCTGCCACTAAACCTTGCCATGGAGGGGTGCTTTTAGGAGAGGAAAAGCAAAATGCCAGGTTTGCTGGATGAAACAGGAGTAAGAAATCCAACCAGCCAAAGCTTTTGCTACCCTCCAGCCCAAAATGTCTGTGCCTCATCCCATGTTTTTCCTTGGAGGGCTGTTTCCACGTTAATTTCATGGGCAAACCTTGTTGCTGTACCAGCTGCAGGCCTGCTGGAGAGAGCCTCGTTCTTCCTTTCCCCACCATTCCTCCTTGCCCTTGGTTCCCCCTTCCCCGCGAGGGGACGGGAAGCGCGGGGCATCTGTCTGCCAGGAATTCTGCTTCACTGCCAGAATCCTCCACTTCTTTATTAAAGGCAGGAAGTGTTTTCTAGGCTGGAGGTGACTCTAGGTCTGCTTGTCTCGGGCTTTTTAGTGACTCATCTGTCTGCAACTGATAGGATGCCGTGCGATAGGTTTTTTTAAAGCGCAGGCAGCGTTATGTGGTGAGATATGGAGAGGCTGATTTCTGTTTTGACTGTTGTCATGCTGGCTCGCAAAGCGTAAGGTATGTGTCACTTCTGGGGGTGAACCGTTCTCATTCAGCAATTTTATTAATAGCTGCTACGCTCATGAATGAAAAAAAAAAAAGGCAACTTGTTGAAATTGGAAGGAGTAGGAGGGAACTTCTCATTTTTTCCGGTCCGCTGTGAATTTCAAAGGCTTTCCCCAGAAAGAGAGAGGCAAGGAGGCTGAGTTTCCTTCTTCCTGAATGGAGCCGCTGCTGATCACAGCAGATCTGACTCTGGCTGTGGTATGCTACAGAGTATATTGAGACTCRTGAATGAAACCTGTTACACATTAACATGCTAAATATACACCCACGGTGTCTGGAGCTGTGTGGTGGTAGCTTCGAAGCTTAGCATTTAGAATTAAAACAATGGGGCTGTAGATTGTCTTTAAGTTCATAAAAGAGATAAAGGTAACATACAAATTAAACATAGAATAAATCGATTTAAAAGAATTGTCTGAGACAATTTGAAAGTGTTTCTCTGGCCACTGATTATTAACTCTAACCCCTGAAGTAAATTGTAACAAACACGCCATTTCTTTCAGAGGCATCTGTTTCTTTTCATTTTAACTGTATTTACATGCCCTGACCCTTCTGTGAGATTATTCCTCGGCTTTCAGAATAAAATGAACCTGTTAAGTAATTTGAGTGGCATTTAGAAAAATCCCCACAGGTTCAGGAGTTGTGCAGCTTCCAGATGAATGTTTTATCACTCCTTTCAAGGGTGGCCACATTTCATGTCCTTCATTGCTAATTTGGGGCATTTTCCACCAAGTACAGCATCTCTTCAGAAGCGACGAGCTTGGAGGGGAGAGGATTTGAACAGGATTATCTTTTATCACCTGAGTTACAGCTGGAAGGGATGTGTGCTGAAGGTGAAGAGGCTGGGAGGTGGAATAAAGCTTCAGCTTTGTTGCACCATTCCTGGTCCTCCTCCAGCCCGGTGAGAGCTTCCCTCCAATCCAGTGGGCTCCAAATGACACCTGTAATTGTTGGTCCCTAAGTGCCTCACCAAAATACTGATAATTCTGCGTGTGAGAGGAGCAGAGGAGATGAATTAATTGAGGTGCTCGTATTGTCCAGTAACAGAGCTGCAGGAACAGGCAGACAGGACTGCCTCAGCCACTCACCAACAGATACTGCAGGGTAAACAAAGCACGGGAAAACAGGGAAACAGCTGAAATGTTAGAGGAAAACCCCAGAGATCCTTGCAGTTTAATGAGGGTGTTGCATTCCTCCCGCAAAACAGAAGCCCCTGAGACTGAAGCAACAGGAGAAAGGAGAGTCCTGCTCTGGAAGTCTKAGGCAAAGAGGTGGAGGGGCCAGGTTATCCCTCTGGAATTTTTATTGACTCCAGCTGCTTTTCTCCAGGCTGATTCACCTCTGTCTCTAAGGAAACACGGGGAAGAAATGACGTTTCAAGCAATCTGGAGGGACTCACAATGTGCCTTCAGGGCGCTGGGTGTATAAACAGAAGAATGTGAGATCAATTACCTGTGCTGTTTAGGTTGGCTTTTCCCTCCCCTTCCTTTGCTGACCTGTAACAGAACTTGTATTGAGGTGATTCATGCCCCAAAATTCTCTTGGTTACCATGGAATACTTTGCAAACAGCATGACATGACCAAATCACGTGTATGTGCACTGAGGGTATCAAGGAGTTGGTCGTGGGCCACTATGAAGGTTTCTTAATTGTGTTTTCATTCATATTAATTAATTTGCAGTAGCTAAGAGGATAAACATTCACATGTTACAGAAAGTGTATTTTGTGCAGTGATTCCTGGTACCATTGAAGAATGATAGAATGGTTTGTGTTGGAAGGGACCTTTAAAGGTCATCCAGTCCAACMCCCCTGTAGTGAAATGAGCAGGGAAGCATGAGGAATATATAGAACAGATAAGACATCATTTCTCCGTAGGACTTTCAAAATGCATTTCAGGCAGRTGCTGTTAACAGGTACAATGAAAGCACCTGGTTTCTTCACAAATACTGCCACTAACAATATATATTTTAACCACACAAAGACCAGAAATTCTCACAAATCAGTGTCACWCTGTTCATTTTAACAGTGATTTTGCTTTAAAGAAGCTACAGCCTCAGCTGCATTTTCTCTGACCAAACTAAATGGTTGAAAATTCTCAATTTCACCCGRCTCTATTTACACACTCGTGCATATCAGTAGATTATGTGACAGAAGGTTCCACATCCCTGTAGCTACACCCACTGCTGCGGTTCATCTGTGTGGGATCTGGAGGAGTGGGTGGAAAGAGGAGCTGTTTCTGTGTACACTGAGCTCCTGTTAATGGTTACCTGAAAGCAAACTTACACCTGCTCAACGGGACATTGTCCTGGTGTCCACTTGTAGTGGAGGGCAGGTGACCTTTTCTGCCTGCGTGGAGGCAGTTTCCTTGGCTGCTAGATGGATAAAGGCACGTGCAAACCCCTTGGGAATTTCTCAGCTCCTACTATGTTGACCGGATCCTTTCCATTCCATAAAACTGCTTTTCCACTCTTGTGGAGTATGTGGAGGCACTTGCTTTAATTCAAAAGCAGCGCTACTGCTCTTTGCACCATGGAGTTGGGAGGGTCACCTGCTCTAAAGAGGGGCTGAGTTGGCCAATGCAGGGTGAACCATGTGATTATGGGACCTGAAGTCACACAACATCAACTTTTGTCTTCAGACAGTTCAATCTTGACTTTACGACAGGTCTGATCCCCAATCACAGCTGGCCCTGAGGTCAATTCACAGRGTCAAAAGCAGCTCCCCTCCCACTGGTGATGTCTGTGCAGCAACAACCTTCAGGCTGACCACTATAAGGACCAATAAACACCAGACCATGGGCTCCTGCTTTGCAAACCCCAACTCAAGCCATGGGCCACAATCAAAATGGCTTTGGCCAATGGCACTAGGGAGCTCAATTTAATCTCTGCCTGTCCCAGCACTTGTGCCAGAGCAGAGCTGCAGAACCCTGTGCTGCACCACGCTGCGTTTGCATGAGTTATAATTTCTTCCATTAGAAAAATTATCTATAAAAGCAGAAGAAAAACCCCCTCCAGCAAATAGGCCCAGTTAAACAAACATGTAAATTTATGGTAAGCCCTGTGAACTACTGAGAAGTGTCTGCTAAGGCCCATAAATGTGCTGGCTTTTAGTCTCAGGCTTAATTACCCTGTGCWGCTTTGCTGGGTGCTTCCAACGTGCAGAGAAAATACATCAGAGCTGCATATAACAGCTGCTCATGTGCCACAAAGTTTCATCCTTTTGGGAAAAGAGATGTGTTTAATAATTCTGAACAGTCTGGCTTGTGTTGATAGCTGGCTTTCATTTATTTGGTAGGAGCCTGTAATTCCTTCAGATCGAATCCGAGACCAAGCGAAGTGGGAGCACTTCTGTAGATGTGAATTTGTAAAGAAAATTGCAGTGCTACTAATTTTTGATTAATCCTGACTCCTGCTTGAATACAAGCTCTTTATAGCAGGATAGGAAGTAAAGCTGGTTCACCATAAATCCCAGAAGAAATCTAAAAACTTAATTTTTTTTCTATGAAACTGTGTATTTTAAAGTCTGGTTTCATGTCCTTCCCCCCCCCCCCCCCCACCGATTTGTATCTTTGAGAAATATCAACTTTTCTGGTTTTATTGCGCTTTCTCACAACTTCCCCTCTGGAGATTTAAGGATCTGAGATATTTATAAGCTCAAATACTCTGACTTTATTGGTCCTCCAAAGGCTCCATGTATGGCTCAGCCTTAGGGCCAGCTGATGTTCTTCTCTMTGGTTTAACCAAGGCTGTTCAAGGAACTAAACCTCTAAGGACAAAATCCCCCAAAGGTCATTTATCAGACATTTTGCTGATAGAGTCAGTAGCAGCTCTGATAATGCTTCTGATGCGCTAAATGAAAGATCTATAATCCTTTCCTATAGAAAATGCAGGCAAATCTAGATCTATTCCTCCTAGCAACCAACAATTTGACATAAATTACACACCAACGGCTTAGCAGTGTTTGGAGGGTGGTGGTGGTTTGTTTTCTTTGCCCTCAAGATGAACTTCATTTGCAGCAGGGCTGCCAAATCCATTTCATTGTAAAGAAATTTGCTTTCTAAACTAGATACCCCCAGGGATGGGGATTGTGTGGAAACGAAGCCAAATCCAATTGCTTGGCTATCTGTACTGGTTGGAGGGAACGTTAGCAAACGTATCGCTCTTTGCATCTCCTGTTTACTAAGCCCTTTACTTACTGGCTCCAGGCTGCATTCCTGGCAGCCTGTCAAGCTGTTAAAACACGTGGAGCCTGTCGGGGAGCTGTGAGGAGGCTCCCACCTCAACGTGTCCTGGAGCCCCTTGGGAATTCCTCTCTGCAGGCCGGTGCAGGGGGAATTCCATCCRCAGTTCTGGGTGGGCGCTTGAGCCCTCACGTGCCACTTGGGATCTGGTCCCAAGGCTTTGCTGGCTGGTGCTGTGACTTGGAGTTGTTTTCGCTCTTCTTWACGTGGATATCTGATGGAAACCACAGTCTATCCCTAAGGAAACCTTGGAAAACGTGTCAAAGTTGTAGTGCTGCACGATTTTGATGTTGCTTCTTGAGACATGGTTGTGGATTAAACCTTCCTTTTTTCACAGCAGCCATTGAAAATGCTGTTTCACTTGCAGGGTGGGAGGATGGGTTTGCTGCTGGCTGGGAATCCATGGGATCCAAATTCCAAGGAGTCTGTAGGTGCTCCTCTGCTATAGATGAACCTTTGCTCTGCAAGTGCTGCTTGTTCCCTACACTTTGGCTTTAGATTGCAGCAGTAGGGTATGGGATGTTCTTTTCTCCCTTTGTAAATCCTGCTTTTCCAACCTCTCCACTATCACTATCAATTTCCAACCTAACCACACTAGAAAGTGTAAGTAGAGCTAAAAATCCCCCAAAAACACAGTCCAAAAGGGGAAAAATATCTTCTCTCAGCCAATCAGAGCGTGGACTGAAAAATGAGTCACGTCTGATGTATTTAAAAATATATGACCTATTCCTGTAATGTAAAACATGGCCATAGCTTGCTGTTCTAATACACTGGAAATTCCATATTTATTCTCATGAAGCCTATCTGTTATGTTATCCAATTGAGTTACTTGGAAACAGCAATTGCTCCAGTGTTTTAACAGGGGACTGTAACCAAACGTTCCTTTGTGAATTCAGTGTAGGCTTGTCTTGACAATCCACGAAGATGATGTAACCAGAAAACAGCCCATTAATCTCATCTGAAGCTTTAAATTCCAAGGTGCAATAAATCAAGTTTAAATGAGTTTCCACTGAACAAAAGTAAAGGGGGCTTTACGAAAARCTTTCATTTTCAGTGAGGATTTCTTTTACTGCATGTTGTTACATAATTCTTCCAGCAGCAGCTAAAGGGGGAAGACACTCTTTCTACTTCTGCATCCTTATAAGATATTTTGTTTAACAGATGCAGAAGGTGCTGAAACACAAAAAAAAAAACCAAGGAAAGGGTGAATTCAGTGTCATACTCTTATGGGAAATACATGCAGATTTATTTCTTCACGGCCTACGGACAAGGCTGATGTGGTGACTCTGCAGAAGTTTTTGGCTGTGTCTCCCTGTCTGTACATGTATCCACGTTCCCCCAAGCCTCCTCCCTGTTCTCCCRGCTGTCCTCACACGGATGGCTGTGCACAGCCAGTGTCAGCAGGGACAGGAGGGGAGGTCTGGAAAGCTGAAGCTCTGCACAAAAGCAGTGCTCTGGCTTTTAGCAAAGTTTCCTTACAACGTCTCCCTACCTGGCAGCTCCTGCCTGCTGTAGGATACAGAGGCTCTAGGATTACTAATGCCTGCACCAGAGCCTCCAGTCAAAGTCACATCAGAACTGCAAAAGAAACAGGAGGCCCTGCGAGGGGAGGCAGAGAAGGGGAGGAAAAGTGCATTTATGCCCTCATGTCTTTGAGATTTTTTTGATGCAACATGTGTAAGCACAAATGGTGTGGAAGCAGGGCTTGGCTGCCTGACCCAGTGCTTCCCCAGGATGACTGGAGCAGGTCTCTTGGCTTCAACAGGCCCTTAATTCCTTAGGCATTTTTAAGAAATTCCCCCAGCTTTATTCAAGAGCCAGAGCCACATCTTGGTGTTTCAGTTCCTTTTTCTCATAAAGTCCATTCTCAGAACGACCTGGGGCAGGGTRGGGAAGAGAAGAGTTTAGTAAAGCCAAGCCAGGGTCATTTTGTCTGGAGCTGTTGGGAAATACCAGTTCTAACATTGGTGTGCCCTCGGATGGGTGGCAAAGGGCTGGAGCAGCAGCCTTTTCCCCTGGGTCAGCTGGAGCTGGAGCAGCATGTGCCCAGTGAAAGAGGAAACTCTCCTGCGTAAATGGATTGTCTGGGATGTACAAAGCTACTTGGTGACCTTTGGATGCCTGAATTTTCCTGTGCAAAGTGCAGACACCAGTGTTTCCTCACCTCACAGAGCTGCAAGGAGAATAAATGAACAGAGTTTGAGAGATGCCCAGATGCCATCACCACCCAGGGAAGTGTTTTTGGAACTGCTGCCTGCCTAGGAGTCCTTTCATGGGACATGGCTCTGCGTGCCTRGCACAGGGATGGTACTGGACTCAGGGAAGCAAGAAGCACACAGGGATTAGGGGCAGCTGCCTCTGTTGTTTGGACACATTGATGTTGCACAACACTCTGAGAATCTGTGGGTACAGCTGTGACTGGCTGAGGGTTCCCCTTACCTGTGTTACTGATTTCCTGCAATGATTTTGTCTTTTCATGMGTAATTTATACCTGCTTGGCTTCTCCATATTTGTATTTTACACAAGGAATAAAGAGAGGGGAGGGAATTAAGTTATCACATTCTTTCTATACTCATGAGACTAAATACACGTTTGGAGGAGACATTGGAGTCTCCTTCTTGGGAGATACTCAAAAGCTGTTTGGGCACAACCTTGAGTAACATGCTCTGGGAGACCCTCCTTGAGCAGGGAGTTTGGACTGGATGACCTCCTTTCCAACAGTGCCCATTCTGGCAAAATCACGGGTCATGTTCCTCCCTAAGTTCAAGTATTTGTTCTTGAAAAATATGTCCCAGGTCAGTCACAAGCTATTGAGCCTGTTGGTGGTGGCTTAGGTAGAAAAGAAAGTTATTTCCCACCCACAGAGAAGCTATAACAGAAGGTTCACTGTCCTGGTGAGGGAAGAAGTGAAGATGTACCAGCAAATGGGTCCTTTCCGGCCTTAGGAAAATATTTGAATCCACAAATTTCCCCTGGCTTGAGCAATGCTCTCGCTGAACTGAGGAAGAGCTGAAGCACACAAAATTGGCTGCAGCACGTTCTGCAGTAAGTAGATTTAGTGAGAAATAGCATGAAAGGGAAATGTTTGCTGATCAAATACGGCCTAGGTGTAGAGAGCTCTCCAACGTGGGAACAGTTCAGCTGCCTACTTTACCAGGTGATCTCTTTAATGAAAACCGTAGCAGTGAGCTTCTAGTCCCTTCCAGAAAGTATTTTCAGACAGCTTGGGAAACAATAGGTGTGCTAGTGTGGATTCTTTAAAACTAACTAAAGGCATACATGAAGACACCCCTTCCTTAACAAGGTATTTAGCGACAGGATTCAGCAGAGGAATTCTCTTGGGAAATCTAGATTTCCACAAGACATTCTCCTTTTCCTAGCTCTAGGACAACTGCCTTTTGTCATTCCTTTGCCTCCGCTGGCACCGTTGCTTTTTCCTTTACTGATACAGTGTTTTCCAACAATAAGCACCCAGGATAGGCCAACAGCTTCAAAATGATTGTGTTTGCTTTTCATTCGAGTCCTTATCAAGGCTGGGAACTTTTCTATTAAGGTGCCTTCATATTTAATTTCCCCTTTCCCCCTCGTAAATGCTTCCCTGCTTTATTCCTTATTGCTCACACGTGAGAATTCCACRCTGCCCATTTCCCACTGCCCCTCCATCCCCTCTCTTGCAGCAAGGAGAGCACAAACAGGGAATCGGGGCACACGTAAATGGTCTTGCAGCATCAGCAGAGCAAAGGGCTTGATGAATCAGCCTTGACTCATGAACACCCAGCACCAGAGTCTGGCTAAAGAAGCCTCAYTGGCCTCAGAGTGGGAGGGATTTGCACAGCCTTGAGTAAATATCCAGACTCCTAGAAGCCCACCAAATCTGAGCTCAAAACCATGTCCTGGAATTAAGGTTGGATCCTGTAATTCAAGTGTAAGGTCAGGAACATCAGTTTCAGGTAAAGAAGATTAATAAAGGAGCTAAGTTTGTTCCTTTGARCAGAAAGATGAAGTTCAGGGCATGTATAGAAAGATGTTTTGGGGCCCTCACAACAAGAAAGACAGTGAGGGGCTGGAGCATGTCCAGGGRAGGGAACGGAGCYRGGGRAGGGGCTGGAGCCCCAGGAGYGGCTGAGGGAGCTGGGGGGCCTCAGCCTGGAAAAAAGGAGGCTCAGGGGGACCTTCTGGCTCTGCACAACTCCCTGACAGGAGGGGGCAGCCAGGTGAGGATGGGACTCTGCTCCCAGGGAACAAGTGACAAGACAAGGAAACAGCCCCAAGTTGCACAACGRGAGGTTTAGGTTGGMTATTAGAAACAATTTCTGTCCTGAAAGGGCTGTCAAGCCCTGGCACAGGCTGGCCAGGAAAGTGGTGGAGTCACYATCCCTGGAGGGATTCAGAAGATTTGTAGGTGTGGTGCTTTAGAGACATGGTTTAGTGGTGGGCTTGGCACTGCTGGGTTACTGTTGGACTTGATGGTCTTAAAGGTCTTTTCCAACRTAAATGGTTCTGTGATTTCAAACCCTCAGCCTCAGCACTTAGTTGGAAAGTTGTTTCTGTATCACAGGGAGAAGTGAGAGAGCCATTATCCATTATCATGAACGGTTGGATGTGGCCATTTCATGCCACTCAGAAATGCAGAGCTGCAAAGCCCAGCAGTGAGCTGGGAGTAATCCCAGAGAAAGCATGGATCTGTGTCTGAGCTCCCTGTGAGGGCCCAGGTGGAGGGGGTCTCGTGCAATGTTGGATGCAGAGCTCCTGCTGCACCAGGACTTTGCTGGTGAGTGTTGCTCTGGAGGAGATCAGTAGTAGGAGTGGTGGTTTTGTTCCTTTCCCTCTGCATTTTGCCTGTTTTCCTTCTTTTTCCTCTCAYTAACCTTGGAGAAGCTCTAGAGAAGGTGAGCCAGTGGGACCAGTGTCCCACGTGAGACTCTCGGTGAGCGTGCCCACCTTGGCATGGCTCAGCAGAGCTGCTGCAAAGCCCCAGCTTCTGGGATGAGAGGTGGGATGGCAGCTCTTGGGCATATCATAATCCAGGTGAACTGGCTGGGGCACTGTCTGTCTTGCTCCAATGAGAAAAATCCACGGATGTCTAGCATAGTGGAAAATTACAGAGGGTAAACAAAAATGTCAGAAGGGACAGAAACCTCTTCTGATGTACGGCCAGGAAACCAAGGTTTGGAGGAAGCTGTGCTGGTGATTCAAGGGGTGGTATCCTTCCCTCTGAGTCAGTGCTGAGCCCACGCCTGGCTATGGCCACATCTGAAATACGGCTCCTCCGACTGCACCGTGCCCACGAGCGCTGTGCCGGAGCGCCGGCTTACTGCTGGATTTTTCTTGGAGAACTCCCATCCAGGRAGAGTTCAGCCTTGACCAACGGAGCCCGTGAAAGCTGGCAGAATCACAGCAACGGCTTTGTAGCTTTGATTGAGCAAGCAGAGGAATTCAGAGGGATTAGATCAGATCCTCTGTTAGTGMAACTCAGTGTGACTCTGGCTGAACTGCAACTGCAGGCAGCAATGGCCCAGCTCTGCCGATGGAATGGGAGAGAGGAGCAGACCTGTTACCTCCCATAGCTGCAAAAAGGTCCCTGGTACTTGTAGAAGCAACAAATGAGTGAGACCTTTGGTGCAGCAAGGCTTTAATGTTTCCTTGCAAATGAAGAACCTCTTAAAGAGGCAGCTGATGTGGGAATGTGTGAGAGTGATAATGCCTAAGGAAACACATCTAATAATAACATTTCATCACTTGATACTGCAGTGGTGAAATGGCAAACAGCTGAGAAGTTGTTTTCCACAAAAAAGAATACACCAAAAATATTGGGGCTGATTCTACTGATTAATGCTTTATAAAGCAGTGTGTTGATGGAGATGTTGTTCAATGGATGTCTGTGGTGTGGAAGATAAATTTTGGTTAAGTGTTTTCCTGGATTAGTTTGAGACTGTAGAACCCATAAGAAATTCTGAGGCTGTAATAGCCCTTAACCCTGTCTTATTCCATGTTAGCCAGAGCTCCTACCATACAGGGGTTATGCAATTGCTGGGTCACGTAGCTGCAGCTCAAATAAAACCCTTGAACTTAACCTTTGTGTGGCACTTGACTTCGGTCAGATACTCACGTACATGTGGATTTGCATAGAAATGAGGAGAAGGAAGAACAGGGAGGCAGAGGGGGAATTAACACCACCCCTGGACTGTAGTTTCCCTGTTGTCCTGTCTCACTTGTGGGATATCAGGTGTTCCTGGCAGTATCCCTTTCCAGAGACGTTACAGGATCTGTAAGCCCTGTGCTCTGAGATTTGGGGAGCTACCTGAATAGGGACGGGACTTCCTCCTGCAYGAGCAAAGAGCAGGGTCTTTGGTGTTAGTTTGCACTGGGCCACTCTGTAAGCACCTGACAGAGCTGATGATCCTTGGCTGAGGAACAGGAACACCTTCTGCACTCCCAGTCTGGATTCCGAGGGGATACTCCACCACTGAAGTGCAGAGAAGCAGCTTCACAGATTCATCCAGCCACTTAATTTCCAAAGCCGCAATGACAGATGTGGTGATGGTCAGAGTGGGTTCAGCTATACAAATGTGGGAGCATGCTGAAATGGAGAATAGTTTGCTCTTTCTSTGCTGACAGCTTTTGACAGAAACCATTCCTCTTATTCCCAGATCCACCCGTGAATATTATGAGCTCAGAAATAAGGCCTGCAGCCAAACCATTCTTGGTATTGGTTTTGCTAAAGCAAACAAAAAACAAGTGATGAGGTCTGTCCATCTGTTTTAACCCATTTCTAATTATAGCTGTTTTCTCAATRCAATCAATTCCTTCTGTTGCTCTGGTGGGATCACTTAGGTGGTCATCGGGAGCCAATAGYTCTGGCTGAGCCAAAATCCAAGGAACCTGTATTTCTCTCTCAGTTATGAAGCGGTGATGGTTTCCAGCTGGACAGTAGCAGTGGGATCAGGGGCTGATCTTTCCTTAGTCCCCATCACTGTGTCAGTACCTTTGCTGAGCTGGTAAGAATCAGAGAATCCCAGAATGGTTTGGGTTGAAAGGGACCTTAAAGCTCATCCAGTCCCACCCCCTGCCACRGGCAGGGACACCTTCCACTAGCCCAGSTTGCTCCAAGCCCTGTCCAACCTGGCCTTGGACATTTCCAGGGATGGRGYAGCCACAGCTTCTCTGGGCAACCTGTGCCAGGGCCTCCCCACCCTSACAGGGAGGAATTCCTTCCCAATATCCCATCTAACCCTGCCCTCTGGKAGTGGGAAGCCATTCCCCCTCGTCCTGGCACTCCAGGCCCTGGTAAACRGTCTCTCTCCATCTTTCTTGTTGGCTTTGTTAGGTACTTTAGGGAAGGGAGTGAGTAATGCAGGAAAGGGAGAAGGAGCCTTGCTGGAGGGCGAGGCAGAGGARTAAGGGCACTCCCAAGCACAAGGARAGCAGCTCACCTTGCAGGTACAGCACGTGGGTGTCATTGTGCTGCACCAGGCCTGTGTCCTGTTCAGTGAGGGGGATGTTATGGACACATGGAAAGTATTGTCTGGAAGCTGCTGTCCACAGCTTCCCCGTGAGTCAGTGCAGAGGCAGCCGGATAATCCGAGTGTTTGGGGAAGCTGGGCTACTTATTCTGGTAATGCCGAAATTGTAGGAGGGGAACATTCAGTGGAAGAGAGAGAATGAAAGTTTGCCGATGGTGATTTTTGGTAATAACATGGATTGCATGAATGCTTTTTGGCTAAAAGTTTCAGATTTCCTAGCRTGGTCTGAAAGCAAAAGTCAAACTTGAGCTCAAGCATTTGTTTTTGTCCTTTAACGCCACACAGAAGAAAAAGATATTGTGAGAATCATCTCTGACCAGGTCTRTTTTCATGCTAATGGCCTCTGCAGCAGACAGCAGCTCTTGCTGTTGCTTAAAAGTTAAGTTTCTGGGCAGGATCCTGCTTTTGTGGACRTAGACAACCTGATCCCTGTAAGTTGTTTGAGCAGAACAGCCGATTCCACCATAAATAATTTGCAGAAATCTGTGTCGTTTGTTTGGGTTCTGTGAAGTATTTTTGTGTTTGGGTTGTACTTTTTTTCCTGAAAACATCCTTTTTCCCTTAGTAATTATGTTACAAGCATTTAACTGGGTAAGCTGTGCCAATGAAAACCCTTCTAAAATATCAATTTTCATGGTCATCCTGSCGGCAGGACTTAATGACTCATGTGAATCCCTGCTCCTCTCTCCCGGCGGGAGCTCATAAATCCTAGCGGAGTAGCTGCCGCTTGATGGCTCTAGGAAAGATGGAGGAAATGAGCTCCCTTGGGACTCCTGGTGGATGAAGGACACACAAGTCAGAAGGCTGCTGGAAGCTGGGTGGAGCTGAGGGACACTGGTGGTCCTCCAGCTGTTGGACACGTCTGCAGCTGGAGGCACTGCAGAAGTCTCTGCTCACCTTCCCTGGTGCCGGTGCCACCCGACACCRAAGTGCCCTCGAGTTTGCTTTGGCAGGAGCGAGCTGGAGCCTGTTTCTGAGGAATGCCAGCTCCCCACCACGGCAAGACCTCAGGACACCACCTGCAGTCTCACTCCCTTCCAGTAACACGTTGTAGTTTGTGGGTTTGGTGTTCCTGCTCACTGCCTTGTTTTGTTAGGTCCGCCTAGAGGTTGCGGTGAGTGCGGAAAGGACGTGCTGCACATTTGAACTGGGCTGAACACCTCTGCTGCGCCTCTCTGGGCTTTGTGGGGAGTGAGCTCAGTGCCCCAGCTGCTCTCCAGTCCACTGGAGATAGGTGACGTCCCTGTCCCATTCTCAAAGCACTGTCAAGGGAGTGATTTATTGAGTGCAGCTTCTTGGTGAATGATGACATTTGCACAAAGTATCAGCGAGAAGCTCAAGCGGGGGTTGGGGTCCCAGTTTGTGGAGCRTAGGAATTCTTTCTGCAAGGGGATGGCTTATGCTGTCAGTGTGTTACAAGGGCTAGCAGATGAACCCAGCCAATGAACAGTGGGAGCATGACTAACGTGTCTGCCATCGTTTATTCCTGTCAGAGCTGAGGCAGCTGCAYAGAGGAGGGAGTTATGTCATCCCTTACATCCTTATCCCACTGGGGAGATGGGAAGGATCCCCTGGGACACAAAGCTCCTCACCACATCCAAGTGCTCAGATCACTCTTAGTTCTGGGATGGCCGAAAGGGCTTCTGAAAGTTATTTGCATAAAATATCTTCAGGTCCTGTGGTGATCAGCCTCGCTGGTCAGGGTTATCTCCTTTCCTATCAACAGCATGCCTGGCCTCTGCCTGCCATTTATCCACTGTGTGTCAATTTAACTCTCATTTCAAGAAGAACAAACTCTTCCTCCCTTCCTTCCCCAAATATGTCCCCGAAGAGAAGTTAAGTGACTCTTCCYTTAATACGAGACATCTGGTCTCTGGGATCTCCAGCAAAATCAAAGAAAGCATGAAAAAATTGAGGTGGAAAAACATCCCAGCTTTTATTATCATGTCCCACAGAAATGCCTCCCACAGAGCTGCATGAGAATAGTGAGACTAGAGCTGATAAACAGCCCACAGACCAGCAATTCATTCCCTTCATTTTCCTTTTGCCTTAGAATATTCCTTGCACCTCCTCAAACCATCACCTGCTTAGCTAAGGTGGAATATTGGTTTTCATCCCCTGYGAAGGATCCTTCAGTGATAACTCAGATAACTTTGTTGACCAGAAGTGCTCTGRCCTATCAGCTTTTTTTCCATAAAATCAGACTTTTAAAAAAGTAAATATCGCTTTTCTAACAAAAAGATTGTGAACTGTGGAAAAATATCCGTGGGAAACTTTTACCTTTAAGATGAGCACTGAAGAAATCTAGCAGTGCTTCTGGTTTGCAACCCAAAGCACTTTGGGTTTTTTTAATCTGGAAAGGATGAGGTGCTAATTCATGGGAGCTRTAGCACCAAGCTGTGCCACATTTCCTGGGATGCCTTCCCATCACTTCTTTTCTTGGGGCAGGATGCAGAAGTTTCCCTGAGTTACAATGATTTTAGTTGTAGCTGAAATATCGAKTTTACAGATTTGTGCCCCAAGGTTTGAATGCTCAATGGGCCTGTTGCTGAAACCACAGGTAAGCAATGAGGCACGTCACGGGATGATTTCACTTTCTGCTGCCTTCCTGTGGTATTCATTCCATAGCTCAGATCTGCAGCAATGGACTCATCGTTACAAGAATAATGGAGAGAATGTGACTCTCAGTCACTTTTTGAATCTCTGCATTGTGAGTTGGCTTGGCATTCATCCTGACTCTTAGCATAAATTACAGCAGCCTGAGGCTTAGTTTAAATTTGTACCAAAGATGGCCAGGGACTGACTCCAGGACTCAAACCAGACTCCTTCACTCAAACCAGGTGTGAGGCCACAAGTGTTACAGAAACTTTTCCTATTCTAGCAGAGAAACGTGTCCAGCCCACCTGGGTGAGAATTATTGTCCCTCAAACTGAGCCTGGCTTCAGCTGGGTGTCGAAGCACAGGGTACTGAGTTTGTCTTGGAAAGGTTGTTGTGTATCTCAGGGTTWAAAGGGGTGTAAATTGGTCCCCTGACCTCGGCTGGGAAAGGTGCATAGTTGAAAATTTCATCTGTGCTCCTTCTGAAAACTCTGAGGGTTAAATACGATGTGAAGTTAAACACAGCAGAGTCAGGTCTGAATAAAACTTAAGGTCCCAGTCCAGACAAATTAAAATGAGGATGAGAACAGATCTACTTGGCTTTGATTGATCATTGACAGGAAAGGAATAATGCAGGAATGCCTTSTTAATTAATTTCAGGAGGTAGAGGATGGATATTCAGCATGAGATGAGCAAAAATAGGAACATTTCTGGTGCAGGGATCCTCTGCTGGACTCTGTGGACCACGATAAGCCTGTGAGGGGCAGAAAGCTTCCGGAGCTTACTGCAGCAGCTGAGCCATCTGAGCAGTGGGAGCATTACCAGCACAACAGCAAGACCATGGCAGGGTGAGAGACAAGTTATTCCCAGAATCAGGAGCTCTGGAAYGGTTGGGTTTGTACCATATTGTTATAACTTCTAACATGCCCTGCAATAAGCAGCAGTTATGACCCAGACTTCCAGCTCTTTCCATAGTCACCATAGCTCAGAGGTGGAGAAAGGAAGGATAACCCCACTGAGTTTTTGAGTGGAGCCACGTGGATTGGTGACACCTTTATTGATACTCTCCACATGCACAGTGGTTCCAGATATTCTTTGAAGATTGCTGGCTGTCTGCTAGGCCATGTGGAGTGAGTGTCCTTCAAGGCACCATCCTTCACATGTTAAAAAATGAGCCAGGTTGAGTACAGGGAAGGGCTCCTTCCTCAGGAATGTTTGAGATTCACTCGGCAGTAGCACTGGCAAAGAGCAGACAGCAAGGAGGATGTGCTTGCCCTAGGTTAAGGATGCAGCACTGGGAAGGATGGTAAGGAACTTCGGGGGTGTGTGCTCTGGATTCACCCATTCCTGAGCCAGGCAATCCCTCTGAATTCAGAACCTCTCAGAGAGTCAGGATATCTGAGAACACTGGTGGATCAGGAGTAACTTGGGGCCATTCTCACCATGACCACTTGGAGGGTCCACATCCACTGTAATGCAATTCTTGACGTGGAATACCAGAAATGAGAGAACCTTGCTTGTTTATAACCAAACCCTGGAACTGAAAGATTTGCCAGCCTGGAGGGATGTCAGAGTCCATCCTGCAACCAGGAGAGGGCAGAGGTAGGCATGGAAGCTTCCAAGGCTGTTTTGGCTGTGGCTGACACCAGCTCCAAACTGGTGCTTCTTCTCTGGTGGTGGGTGCAGGCCCATGGCTTCCATCAGGTAGGACTGGGCCTCTCACATCCTCCAGTGCAGGGTGGGCCTGTGGAGAACTCCTTTGTACTGACTCAAAATTGAGAAGGGTCTGTGATTCACTGGAGCTTGAAGTCCTGAGGGACTTTCCAGTGATTTCAGCACCCGAAGCAGGAGGCAGGGCACACCCTGTGCGAGGAGGTCCTGCAGGGCAGAGACAGGGCAGAGACAGGGCAGTGTGGCCACTCGGTTCCTTCTCCACCACATTTCACTGGAAACGTAATCTCTGACCCTCCTGGAAACCTCTTGAGCAGCTGGTTGTATGTGCTGAGAGTTCCTCTCCTGAGTCTGCTGCAYGACCCCATAGGATAGCAAAGATTGAGGGAAACAATGGGTGTTTTCCCCTGTGGTGTTTTTGGAAAGTTTTTATTATTTCTCCCACTCTTCCAGTAGAGATATGAGCCTGGACCAGAGCCAAACTTCCTTTTCTCCTGCTCTTCAACCACCCCCTTCCCATGAATTGCCATAGTCAGAAACCTCTCAGACATTAGTGACTCATCTTATGGGTCCTGCTCTGATTACAAATGTTATTTGCAGTTGTTCCTGGATTGCTGTAATGGAAAGATTTGGACATGACCAATGCAGTGCTCTTCATACAAGAGCATGTAACATTTCCAAATACTAGTTGGTGTCTTTCCATTTAAATGGGAAATACAGAAAGAAGGGGGACTGGGATTGTGGCAACAAGGAGATGCCCAAAGCAAAATGTTTCTGGTAAGTATGACTCACAAGAGTCAAAATACTTCTTAACTGCTGGCCAGCTGAGCAAGAAGAGGGAAAGAAGATAAACAGGACAGGACAACACAACAGCATCTCTGCAAAGTTTCCAGTCCTCCTGCCCAGTCTCTGAACACGAGTTTCCAAATGTCTTTCCCTYTTTTACAGCTTATTGGCAAGGACAGCAGGTGCTTCAATAGGATCCTTTCATATTATATTTTCCAAGAAGGTATATTTTATTGGGTTCTTTGGGATTAAAGTAAAATCCAAATAAAACTGAGAATAGTAACAGCTTAACTTGACTACGACTCTGGTAATGATATGCTGATTGCCTGTAAGTCTTTAGAAGCATCTGTCCTTCATTTTCTCTCCTAAACTACACACACATATATCCACCTGAAACTTTAAATAATCAGGGGTTGCAAGTCCACATTAGGCCAACAGGCCATGGAGCTGGTTTCTTGTCTACCAAAGGGTGTTTTTGTTGCTCAGAGCATCAGAGAARTGTGTAGAAAGCCCTTTATGAACCAGTTCTCAAGATATTCTGCTTCAGAAAAATATTTCAGCCTGCAGTAGTTAAAGGTCAGCTTCAGCCTGAATTATGTATTATAACTTTCACAAGTGGCTCTGCTTGATTTAGATAACTCYGGATATAGTTGTCATCCATAATTTCCTTATGTCCCTGCTAAGCTGTCAGGCTCGTGTTCCTTGGTGGCACAGACTGGCTGTGCCCTGCAGGGAAAAAACGACAATTTCCCCACAGAAATGGGGATTAACTGCTGGAAATGAGTCTCTTTTGTGCTTGCAGGGCAGCTGGGAGCAGTTCCCTAACTCTGTGTGGATGATGCCAGCATAGGAAGGTGAGGTTCATCCTACCTGCAGCTGTATGAGGATGCTTTGAGGAAAGCAGGGTAKTGCTATGGTGGAACAAAATGCTCTCTGCTCCTGCCAACGAAAGAGAACAACATTTTCTCTGAAATAAATCCAGCCAAGTATTTTTCTACCATCAGAAAAAAATTATTTTCTGCTTGGTCTCCGGTACTGGCAATATGAGAAACATTCCTTTTCTTTTCTTCTTTTTTTCTTTTTCTTTTTCTTTTTTTCCCCAGCATGACTGGAGTAGATCACGACGTCTTAGAAATGCATGCACCAAAAATGTAAAGTTTTTTGAACCGTCCCTTGACACCGGGTGAGTTTCCACTGCACTTTTAGCCTGAGTTTGAACCCTGACTTCAGCCTCCCCACACAGTGAAGCCTCGTGGGGGTGGTTTGAGCCAAAGTGAATTCAGCAGGGGATATAGATAAGAAAAGGATGCTGTGTCTCACTCGAGTTCAGATCACCCACTCACGAGGACTGGTTGTTCTCCTCTTCCTTCYCACATGTGGTTCTCCGTAATTGTGTTACCTTCACACCAGTGCAATAGGAATAGAAATATTTGTTTCATTTTTATTTTCCTCTGTATTGTAGAAAATCAAAACACAAGGATATGGGATATAGGACAGAAAGACTTTTTACTCAAAGTTCAAGTCAAATGGCAAATCCTACTGGTGGATGTCGTCATACTCGTGACATGAACTGATGTCTAAAACTCGATGTAGAAATTCAAAATAAAAGTGGACAGCAGTTAGAAAAAGATTTATGGTTTTGGTTATGGATTACCTTGATAGATTTTTATTAGGAAACCTGGAATGTGGTTTTTAAGAAGAAAGAGTTATCTGGAGGGATCTTCTTAGCAGAGATCCAGACTGTAAGTGAATTTGGAAAGTTCGTAGTCCTATATTAATTCCTGCATTGTGGTTGCAAGGAAAAACAATGTATTGCTTCTGATGGGCCCTGCAGGCACATAACCTGAGAGCAGAACTGTAGGCTGCGCTCATCTCAATGGCTTTTCATCCTGTATATAGCACAGAAGCAATTAATTAGTCAATTAGCATAGCCTGAGATTTTCTAAAATCTAAACTAATAGGGGCCAAAGTTCTCTCTGGAGAACATCCATGGTGCTCACCCTGGGCATAAGGCACTGTAAGAATGTGGAAATGCAGGATCGCCTGGGTCTGTGTGACTTTCTCRGGTGGCCTTGGGCAGGTTCCTCCATTTCTTTGTGCTTCAGCTCGTCATCTAAATTATACTTTTCTTAATTTGCCCCTTTATATTTAATTCTCYTCAAAGCAGGATGTTTTTGCCTCTTTATAGTCCCCCTCCAGCCCATTAACATCTAGTCATGTGGTACAGTGCTAATAAAACTTGTAAATAAGCAGTAATTTTTCCTGGAAACGTTTATAGTGCTCAGTACATTCAAGGAATCATGGAAGGACACATAAAAATAAACATTTTCTTTGTAGCTAGTAGAACTTGAGCTGAGATATCACTGTATTGACTGTGAYATCTCAACCCTAATTCCCTTTTGAAGGAATATGTTCGAGCATCCCATGGAGTGCAGTGAGTTTCAAACATTTCAATATCTTTGAGGAACTGCAAAGATTAAAATACACAGTTGTTGCTCTTTGCCTTGTGGCGGCATGAAAGACTTAAAATCATGGCAAAAGCAAAATATTCTAAATTAATCCTAAACACCACAGCCCTGAAAATGTTGAAACCATCCTTTGCTGCAGCCTGTAATGCTGTGGTTTGATCCAGCAGAAAGTGCTCGTTTGCAGCCTCAGCAATTTATATTTTATATTTCTCTTTYGCAAGAGCAAGACATGGCTTTGTCTCATTCCTGCCTCAGTTATCTCATTTGTTGCTCTCAACTTGCATTGCTCAAGCTCCAGCTCCGTTTGCTTCAGCAATGAAAGTTGCACAGATGAAGCAATACCAGGAACAACGGAACTAAAAGCTCCCCCCMAAAATTTTTAAAGAAGAAAACAAAAAAGGCAAGGTGAGGGGAAAGAGACTTGGGAGAAAGTTCGGAGCAACTCTGTGACACTGAAAGTCAGAAAGCAGAAATTATAATGTTCCCCATAGAGACAAGAAAGTCATAAAGAAAATTCTTGCTGCAGTTGAAGAAGATTAGAGGAGACTACAGCAGTGTCTGTGGGAGATAGCTGGTATCTTCAGGAGATTTACAGGAATTAATTGCACTGAAGCAAGTTATTGGTAATGGAAGTTACAGGGATCATCGCTCGTTTTTGGGAGACTTTCCCACCATCAGTCTTGCTTGGTGTGCATTTCTCTGCTGACAATTCAGGTACTACTAGGCTGGACCCAGCCTAGATTAAGCCTCTGCTGCAGGATTGAGCTTTAAAAGGGGCTGGCTTTAAACTCCAGGCTGAAGTATTGATGTGGCCCTACCACTGCCAGGCTAAGCTCAGAACAGGACACGTGTCCTGGGCAAAAATGGACTCGAGGGCAGATGGACTTCAAAAGCAAAGGTGCCATAGCTCAGAATTTCCACGGTGAGCTGATGTCCTATGACAAAATGGTATTTTCCAAGTGGTTAGAAGTAGGAGCAGGCACATTATAGTCTCTCTGAGGTTTGTTTTTTCCTTTGAAGCTGGAAATCCAGCCTGACACATGTCTGAGCTCGTGGTCTTTGAGGTGACATGAATGAATATGTAGCACCTGCAGGCAAAGAGAAATGTCATGATCAACGATGTAGCTTGGGGAGAGAGCTGAAAACTTCTGAAACAGTAGTCAGGAAGGTGAGCTCAGTACAGCTGCTGTTTAGGATGTCTTGAGTGTCCATACTGGGTATCAGATGGAAAATCAGAAGTGTTTGTCCATTGCAATGCTTGAAACACCTGAAATCCAGGTAGAGAAGGCACCAGGAGACACGGTCACAAATGTAACCCTGACCACAGCAGACCCACACAGTCCTGCTCCATGTGAGCTGTAACTGTCCAGCTTGGAGACTGGTCACACCAAAACCTTTCCAGAGATCTCTCTGGTAGTCTGACCTCGAAATTAGGATGTGCTAAGTAGTGTTAAAAGATGATAGTAGGGGTTGCTTTTAATTTCATCCGTATCACATGCAATGGAGCAGGAAGCAGAGCTGGCTGCCCAGGGGTTACTGATCTGCTCCCAAGCTGTGGAGCAGGGCAGTAATCTGGCTCTTCCAAGCTGCTTTTGTCTCTGACATCATTTTTTCCATGTTGACAAGCCAGCACTTTYAGCAGAGATGCTTTTTCCCTATTGTGCAGTCTCTTTCTTGACATAGGAAGGAATAACAAGGGCTAATATCAGGTTCTCTTTCCATGCAGAGCAGAGCGAGGGAGCTTACCCCTCACTGCACAGCTAGCAGCAAAACTAGGGTTTGGGGATTTTTTGCCCTTTCAGGGACTGCTTGTTTGGTGGACAGTGCAGTGTATCTGATAACGTGAAACAGCATGGAACCCCATCTCTAGTTTTGTCCAGAAAAAAAAATAATTCCGTGAACTGTGGTACCCTGACTTCGTCTCAGCTCTTGCTCTTGGTACAAAACACCAATTTGCTGCCCTAAAAAAAGCCTCTCTTGCAAAAAGGAGACACCGAGTGCTTCAGTTGCATCTGAATGATGAAGTGTTACAACTCTTTCCCAAAGCAAGCCTTCAAAGGCTTTAGCTGATCAGATAAACATTTCACAAACATTTCTGCTGGGGCTGCAAAATCTTTTGTCTTCRGTGTGCCTCAAGCCTGGAGAAGAAATAAGGACAGCAGATGATGCTGAGGAGATGTCTGCTGCATTTCCTGATTGTGACAGACAAAACGCACATAAGGATTCCCCCCTTTCTTCTCTTGGAATTAATGCTGAGCTGACACAATGCTTTCTCTTTCCTTTCCCCTGATCTGCTATGGCCTCTTGAAATAAAACTTAAAATCAGAGTAGTCCAACCTTCCTACCCTCCAGCAGATCAACAGTCCAGCCCAACTTGGTGTGGTCCGAACTTACAGAGGGTGCCCTTGATCCCCTTGTCTGGGTTGTCAGTAAAGGAATTAAACAGAACTGCCCCAATACSGAGCCCTGGTGAGTGGTCACCAGCTGGGCGTAACTCTCTGGGCTCAGCTTTCTTACTCAGGGACAGTGGACCCATCCRAGCCATGAGCTTTCCCAAAGAGCCACCGCAAACACGAGCGTTGTTTGTAAGCGAGTTGGGTCTCCAGGGGCCTCTCCTTATCCCTGTCACGTCTGGAAGCTCCCTGGGAAACATCAGCAAATTGCGTGCGCAGCAGATCTCCTTGTAAACACACCAAGCCGACTTTGTCGCTCCCAAACTCTGGTTGCTGGCCCGGGAAAAACAGGAGACCTCCTGCAAGTCAGGAATCCCTCCAGTTCCCCATTCTCTTGATGGGTTTGTCAGCGTTGCAGCACCGCGACTGAGTCTGGGAAGTGGCTGCTGAAATTCCCTCTAATCTAAGGAGATTAGACTCTGGCAGGAAGCTSTGTGTGCTGGCCATTCCATTGATCTACTTGCTGAGGTTTAAGCCAACTTAAAAGTTCAGGCTGCTRTTTTGCAAGCTAAAACCTAAAGTGTCATAACTTTTATTTGGCATAAATAGTATGGTTGCACGTGCTCACTGGAGGGGGAAAAGCAGGGTTTGTATACTCTGTGCACCTGAGTTTCAGAAGTTTGACTCCTATTCCACATTTGGGCAGCAGCAACTCTTTTGGAAGACCTTGTTGTKCTCAGGACCTCGAAGAAAGAACTGGAGAGAAAGTGCTGGTAGCAGAGTGCTGATACCTTGCAGATTGACACACCATGGAGCCAGTGAGCAATTGAGATATTTGCATTTGGTGCATCAGCAAGGCGAAGGGAATATGCCAAGTAACGAGCCAAGGAGACAGGCATTTCAGTTTCTCCTATGCAGGAGTCCTTCTGTTTTCTGTTTTCTCTTCCCTTATGCAGCCGGTCCACACAGGCTTTTACCATGGATGAACTTAGAGCTRGCCAAAGCATTTCCAAATTTTCATCCTGCAAAGTGCCAGCATTTTTGCTCATCTGCATGTTKTCAGCTTCCAACTCTGTTTGCAAAACGCATCCATCCTACACCAGCCTGTGATTTTAGTTGTGTAGTAGATACTGATTGCTCTGGCAAGAAAAGCTGCTCATTTGGGATGGGCTGTGGGATAAGACCTCGGTTTTGTAAGCATCTTGAAACACAGGCTTTTCCCTTGGGAATTCAGTAATGCCCCAGGATTCACACTCATAAACAAAATGATATCTGGGCTCRATGTTGGTCTCTAGATTATGGTCCTATGTCTGCAAATATTTGCACCAATGTTTATCCCTGAGCACAGGGCGGGGCCCATCAGTCTCAAGCTGTTTAACTTGAGAAGGCAGAGGGAGAGGAGTGGTCAAAGGGATGCATTTCCCTCAGCCTCACTGCCTGCCATCATGGCAGGAGGCTGAGCTTCCAGTCTGCATCCAGTGTGCCGGCAGAAGGTGATGGAAAGCCTAAATTGTGGCTTTGTCCCAGAGCATCCGAGGGGCCTGAGGAGCTGCGTTGCACAGAACTTTCTGTGTCTAACCCTGCTGGGAGCAGGCCCTGCCCCGGCGTGCAGTGTGTCCCAAAGTGTGCCCTTTCTGGAGGTGTTGCCTGGATCCCACTGTTGGCTGCTTCCCTCAGTCAAGGGAACCTCTCAAGGGCGTGGCTGCTTACGAGAGGAATACAGAACTGATTTTGAGCTGACCAGTTACCACTCGTCAGCCAAGGTGCAGATACTGGCAGRGTGTGCTCACAGCCTTCCCACCTAGAAGGCCAAAATCTCCAGGAGTGGGACAGTGCTGCTTCCCCACAGGGCAGTAAATTGCAGTGGCTCAGCAGACGACACTCCTGACATGTTACACTGGCGTGTACAACCCCACACCTCATCCCAAAGTCTGTAAGTCCCTATAGTGCACAGTGGTGTACAGAAAGGGTGATGGGTTTTAAGCTTTATTTCACTCCTAGATAGGTGAGAGATGATGCCCACAAGGAATTTCTGCGCAAGAGTGTGATGTAGCTGTAGCCAGGTCACTGGGGCCTTCTAACCACTAATTCCTTTTGGCCAGGGTTTTACCCACTGGCCTTGCTTCAGTGTAGTAGTGAAGCCAGCACATACCCTTACTTGGCCCACAGGTTCTCATGACAAACAAGAACACTAATAATATCTTATTAAGGAATATTTATGACCAGTTTAAATAATTGCTGCATGTCTTTTCTGTCTGTGCGTCATTACAATTATTTATTGCTGTTAAACAGAATATCCCAGATACCTTTTTACTTTTAATAGCAATAAGAGAAAAAGAGGATGAGGCAAGCCTCTCCAAATAACRGGAATGTCATTTCTCCTCTCTTTGGCTATTCTGCATTTTCAGCAGGCAGTAAAATGCAAAGGAGCCCAGAAGATTCAAGAGCACATACTACTTGTAAATAAAACTTCTTGCTTCTGAATCTCAGATGAGGATGCTGGTTGCAAATGTGGGCTTGCAATTTCTGGAACAGGAAACAGATGTATTCTGTATCACAAACCTCTGTGGTTTGGAGTGGGGAGGTGGGAAGGGTGTGATAGCTAAGGTCAGAGATATGCTGCAAAGTTAAGGGCCATTAACTYGGAAATTAATAATTAACACTTGTCACTGCCATGCTTTTCTCCATGGGCCTGAGCGTGCTTGGCAGGCAGCAGATGAGTAGCCATTGATCCCTGTGCCTCTGATTTGTGATGGGGATGTGAAAACTGTGATAGRGTAAATCCAGCTCTCAGTTCCCAGCACTAGATAAAACATGCTGGCAGCACGATGCAAAACAAGATGATCCTGTGCAAAGTCCTTTTTCTATCTCAAAATTGTTCTAAAAATGCAGCCGGGAAAGCTCCATGKTGGCAAATGTTATGTCGTGATAGGAATTGTCTGGTTTCTGACATACATAAAAGCAGGAAGTCACTAAATTCATATACTCCAGGTAATATAATGTGATGARGGGTTACATCCACGATGAACAAAGATCTGGCTCCAGTTACCATGGAACCGAGGTCTGCAGGACCTGGACCTGGAAAACAGAGGTGATGATGTGCAGTCCCTGCTTCCTGCAACTGAGCTCATAAAAGTAGTTTGCAGCCACCCAAGGACAGCTGCTGAGCTGCTCTTGCTTCGGGATTGCTCCTGGGTGGCCTTGGGCTCGGCTTTGTCTGTGTTTTGAGGGTTAGCTGAGCTAATTGCACTCTCTGGCCCTCCTGCTGGGGGCAGAATTTATCCTGGCAAAGGATCTCCAGCTGGAACGTGCACTCAGGTGCGCTGCWGGGTACAGCAGAGCTGTAGGGTGAAGGCGGCCAGGTGGCAGCTTCCTCGGAGTTCAGAGTGCAGCAGGAGCTCGGAGAGCCAGATGTTCTCCCAAGAGATTTCCTCCACGGCATCAGGGTCTCCCAGCTCCCAGAAATCCAGGAGCCTGAGCTCGTCTTCAGGGACAAACACCATTGCTGAGATGCAGGAGCACCTCAATCCACCCCCTTTTTGAAAAGGGTGGTATAACTCTGCCAACAGCAGGCTCAGAACTCAGGGAAGCCATGTGCCATCCCAAGCCTTCCCTCCATGTACACAACCCTGCTTCTCCCAGCATGGCCACCGTTCATGCTGTCAGCTTTGTTCCCGCTTACATCCGAGCTCCGTGGGAAAGCAGGAACACAAATGGATCTGAAACTTATTTCAGGCTAAGTTTCTGACAGACTGGCACCTCTCTTTTCCTAGCAGTTCACTGGGCTTTGTTTAAATCCCCTGATTTGTTTCTGCTGTTAGACCCAAATTTTTGAGTCTGCTCTGAAAAGCAAAGCCATGATCCCAAAGCCATGAGTGAGACGACGGGAAAAGTAAACAGAGCTCTGTGGGGAAGAGACTTTACCTGGGCTTTGAACACCAGAACTTGACCCGACTTTGACTTCTCCATCAGCCAGCACAGACGGCGTGTGGGGAAAGTGAGGTCAGGCAGAGCTGCGTGGGCAGAGGTGGGCACCACCCGCCGACCCGGGGCACAGACAGGGAAATTGGCACATCAYGTTGTTTT
Organism: Amblyornis subalaris; assembly: GCA_018881555.1. NCBI lineage: Eukaryota > Metazoa > Chordata > Aves > Passeriformes > Ptilonorhynchidae > Amblyornis > Amblyornis subalaris. Next base: position 171,401 of record JACAXG010000153.1, on the reverse strand, counting down.
CTTCCTCTGTGCCAGGCGTCAGAAACGAGGGAACAGGTTGTTGCAACGTAGGAGAGCGGAAACAGATGCGCTCCGTGGCCTGCCGGGGCTGCAGTCGGGCACGGCTTGGGAAGGGTGGGAGCTGGGAGATGCCCGAGCGTCAAGAGCAGGGCAGCTGAGGTCACCAGGGTGGATTTCGGGGCTGGCTGGTGTTGAAACGCTATGTGGTATTGCTGTGAGAATATGAAACACAGCCATACTTGGGCTGTTGCTAGGCAAACATTTCAAAAACAATCATATTTTGCAAACTAATTCCTTCTTGTCTTTTTTTCCTTTTTTTTTTTCCTGAGGCCTTTAATACATTCTCCATGATTTTTATCATCATATCAATTCTTTGCTGTTGCTGTGACTGAGCACTTACCAATTTCTCAACTTCTCAAATCGTCCGTGAGTTAATTTTCCAAATATTCATCCAGTTATTTGATGCACTACAATTTAATACGTGGCCACACTGGTTCCGGAGGCACAGGAATTGTTTTTTCTGCATGAAAACAGGCTCAAGGAAATCACCTTTCACAGTCGTATTGCTGGTATGAATTTTKCTCTGTGTGGGCATTGGAAACCCTTATTTCTTAGCCATTATTAACGAAAGTGCAGCCTGTTTCTCACAGTAAAAGAATAAATAAAACATAAGTGCTTTAAATTAAACACACCGGATCAAAGCTATTTACTTTATAAGATTACTCTGTAAGTGAGTTTGAGCTAGTTGTCAAATAGCAGGATTACAGCCGTGGAATGGTAGAAATAAACGTGGATTCTGCCTTTCCCATGTGTCTCCCCCTGTGCTGTGACACCCCACTGCCCACGCTGTTTTACTGTTTGCCAATCACTCTCTCATGGATGAATTCCCTGGTGTCCTGCCAGGCCAGGTGGGATTGTGGGGCCAAGGCAAGGAGAGACACTTCCATCTTAATTTTAGGCACATGTCACCAGCCCTCCCTGTCCAGTTTGTCCATCCCAGGAAAGATCAGAGGCACCTAAGCCTGGTTTCCCAAGAGCTAGAGGTGAGATCGTCCCTGGCACAAACAGAGCAGAGATCACAGACTACTTTGGGTAGGAAGAGACCTGTAAAGGTCATTCATTCTGCTCAGAGCTCCATCCAGCCTGACTTTGAACACTTCCAGGGATGGGGCACCACCACCTCACTGGGTAAGCTGTGCCAGGGCCTCACCACCCTCATTGTTAAAAACTTCTTCTTCCTTCTATCTAAAATGACCCTCCTTTGGTTTAAAACCATCCTCATCCAGTGCAAGGGGCCCTACTGAAAAATCCATCTCGATTTTTCTTACAGGCCCCCTTTAAGAGCTGAAAGGCCACAATGAGGTCTCCCTTTTCTTTTCCAGGCTGAACATTCCCAATTCTCCCAGCCTTCCTCATAGCAGAGGTGCTCCATCCCTTTGATCATCTTGGTGGCCTTCTCTGGACTCTGCTGTCTTCTCTCCCATCATCCCAAGGTTACAATCAGCTCATTCCCAAAGAATACAGGGGGTACTCTTGACAGCTCCACTTTCAGAGCGCCAATTGCTTCCTCTTTCCAAATGCTTGCTCCTGGTTTTCCCACAGCACTTCAGGTGCATTTTATCTCCTCAAGGGCCACAGAGAAATCCACACTCACACACACACACACAGAGAAAAAAAAAAAAGGTGGTCTTGAATGAATTAGTCTTTGTGTCTCAGCTGGAAAATTATAATTTGAACCATTCCACTGAAGCAGTGAAATAATATATGCAAAGTGCCTGAGAGGAGCCCAGCTTGGAGGCTTCTAGTGGAAAAAGAAAGTTCAGATAGACAAAAAAAAACCTGGCATGAAGGAGAATGTCATGAGATCAGCCTGTAGAATATGCTGAGGAAGACAGAAAATGACTGAACAAATCTAAGTAATTTGGGTAGCAGTTTGCATTTATTAAGTTCTGGCTCATCAGATCTACCAAATTAGGCAAGTGCACAAGTGCCATGTTTATCATACCCGGCTCCTAACGAGCATCCTCCGACTTCAGGAGCTCCACTTAAACAAACAGAGGCAGCCGGGGGTGGCTGGGAGGTAATGAGGTGGTGAGAGGAATGTGTGCTGAATTCAGCCCCTCTCTGGCTCACTATCAAGCCATTAGTCCCACAAGAAATTCCCAAACATTGTGCATGAAAGATAGGATACACTGCRTTGTCCAAGCGGCCTCAACCACGTGCTGCCTGCAGAGAGGCCAGGCCCAAGCCCAGCTCCCACTTCCATGGAGCAATCCAGGATTCCTGGGAGTGCTGGATCTGCTTGTGATGTGAAGCAGGCCTGTCTTTGCCTCCTTCCACGCAGACTTGCTTCCTGCATTAGACTTTTGTTCTTCAAGTGCTTTGTCTGGTCTAAGGAGGCTGCTGGACTCGAGGGGAGTGCTCTGATATTTAGCATGGAAATCCCAAGTGGCATTTTTATCAGTTCCTTCTCATTGCAYGCTCCGACTGCAGCCGACAGCCGTGAGCAGCAAACTCATTTGAAATCAGCCCAGGAAAGGAGGATATAAACAAGCTGCGAGTAGCTCTCATATGCAGAGAGAGGCATTTTCTCCTTAAATTCAGCTTTYCTCTGTATCTCCCAAATAGTAAATTCACAGATGCCCTCTTAAAACCTAGGCAACAGGTGAACAGGTATTTATCCTGACTAGTTTTGCATACCAGTTTTTGATACATGTCTTCAGTACCTCGATGAGTGTGTCCCTGCACTGTGGTTGTTGCCATTTCACAGAAGGATTAGTTGGCTTCTCCCACGTCTGGGTCTTGGACTAGGTTTGTGACATTCTGAGCTTTTGAACAGTTTTTGGAATATTTTTCTGAACCAATACCTAGTTCCTAGTGAGGGCTTGTAAGTGTTTTAAAGTAAAGGGTAATTTTGTCTACTTGTAAGACTTTTCTAAATTTAATTATTTCAATGTGTCTTAAAGTTATATGCAGTTATCCCTTAATCATTCCTCTTATTCTTGCCTGAGTTTTCTTGGTTTTTTCCATTTAAGTTTGGAATCATCAGTAATATCCCTGTAATCTCACCAGTGATCCCTTTGCCAGAGATGCTCCCTCTCTGATGCACACAGCAACTACCTACAATTTATTATAGCTGTCTTGCCTTACTRTTTTATAAATCCATGTCTCAGAGGATAACCTTCACCCCAATCCCTGCTCTCAAATGGTATTTCTTCCACTGAATATCTGCATTTTGGATCACTCTCCCTCCCTGGCATTCCCTATCCTGAACTGAATCTTGTTTCACTGTTTCCTCCTCATATTTCCGAGTGCTCGGTGCAATACGGATGTTGGCTGCGTGTCTCAAAGTCATTTCAGATGTGAATGTACTCACTCCTCTTGATTCTCAAGGAATTAATGATGTTGTTAAATAAAACCAGACACCGACTTTAATCTTTTTACTGCTCCCCTCAGTATCTCTGCTTTTCAGTACGGAACAGCTACTATTTCTTCTTGTCCCATGGATCTTCCATCAGAATGGCTCTCTGGATGAAGGGTTTCCCATCCTCTCCACTCTAAATGTCTCTGGAGACAYCGTGCTCAAAGTTTGATTCCTTTCCCTGCAACGTCACCTTCCACTCCTCCAGGACTATTTGTCCACGTCCAAGCCAGGGCTGTGGTTTATTTGGTGCGATGAATTCTCTTCCTGCGTACGTGTGAATATGCAAAGGAGGCTAAAAATGACCGAGCAGGCTTAGCACTCCTGCTGTTTCTTGTTCCTAGTACTGTTTGTCTCCTGAACTATGATCTGCCCTCAAGGATACAGCTAATGCGGGTTCCTCCTTCCCACATAATCTCCTCTCTGTTTCTGGAGACAGCAGGAGCCATGGGCTGCCCTCTTGGGTTGTGTCGCTCGTCCACGGAGAACAGGGCAGGTTGATCTTGGCAGTGCTTTCCAGGGCTTTGCTCAGACCACCTCGCAATGACTCAGGCTCAGGCTGTTCCCTCAGAGAGCTGATGTCCCATCCAGCACATTGCACAGCCAGGATTCATTTCTGGCCCCTGGCTCCTTCTTTGCTTGTTTCATCCCCTTCATCCAGATGCCACATCCCATTTCCCTACCTTTCCATTTGACTGATGCCTCCARCACCTCTGGGACAAGCTGCCTGCGGTTACAAGCGTCACAGCTCCTCAGCAAATATAGAATCATAGACATGTATAGAATCACAGAATCACTGAATGGTTTGGATTGGAAGGGACTTTAAAGCTCATCCAGTTCCACCCCCTGCCACGAGCAGGGACACCTTCCACTATCCCAGATTGCTCCAAGCCCTGTCCAACCTGGCCTTAGACAATTCCAGGGATGGGGCAGCCACAGCTTCTCTGGGCAGCCTGTGCCAGGGTCTCACCACCCTCACAGGGAACAAGGTTTTGCTAATATCCCATCTAAACCTACTCTCAGTCAGTTTGATCATCTGTTTGTCATTTATGTATTGTACCAAGCTCAAGCCAAAGGAGCATCTTCCCTTTGCRTCCACTTTCTCTGGCAGGTTTCTCTCCACAGCCATTTCCACTGTACATTCATTTCTCCCACAGGCAGCAAAGTCAGAACAACTTTGGAGAAGACATTTATTCTGCAGCTGGTACAGCCCAGGCGCTTTGCTACGTGCAGCAATATTGGAGCAGCAGTTTGGAGGTGGCACCTCTGCCCCTGACTCAGTAACTGAAGCGGTGCTGGCACTACYTGGGTTGTTTCGCTGCCCCAGTTGATGTTTCTATAAGAAGGGCTGTGGTATCTGTGGGCTGTGGCCATGCAAATTTGTCAAATCATGCAATGATTTCTTTTTACCGCCAATGGGTATCACCTAATTCTCACAACATTTCAAAATGCAGCATAATTCTCTTCRAATGGAAGTTCTTCAGGGTCAAAATCCTATTCCTATGAAAGTGAATGGGAATTTTTCTTCTGGCTCTCATGGAATCCAGATCTGGCAAGCCATGAGTGCAGATCTGTCACATTTCTTTCTCTTTCTTCATTAAGTTACAGTGATTTTTTTTTTTCCCCCTGGGAATCAGATTAGTGAACTCTCATTTGACTGAATACCTCTCGGAGGTGCCTCGGCGAGACTGGAACATTTCCTGTGGCTGTCGTATCCRCTTCAATATCCTTCAAAGTGAATGTCACAGCCCTTAACCATCGAAACAGGCTTTTCTTTCACAGCAGCAGAACAACAAACCAGCCTGGATAAGATGAGAGGGACACCATAAATATTACATAGGGTCTGAGGCATTTGCTGTAAATTCAGCAGGATCTATTCCAGCTTCCCACTGGGAGAGATTTCTTGGGAATAGAAAACTCTCTGGAGTTTGTAATAACTTCTGAAGCGATATTGAGATTTTTAACATTCCATATTACACAACAGGAAGCAGAATCTTAATGGAAACACTACACACAGTTGCCTTTAATAGGAAACAGAATCTATGCAGTGGTGGAGGAACATGTAAAATAATATTTCCCTTTCTTTTAATTTTTTTTTAATTACCACTGATTTTCGCTATTTTTGAATTTGCTGAATCCTTTATACTGCTGGATTCAAGAAAAAGCTGTGCAAGGTGTGGCACGGCAGTCACAAGCACAACCTGTACTCTCCAGGCTTGTTGGATCCTCCCTCCATTTCTCTCAGCTCAGGAGAACAGGCTGTCACACGAGTGCCATCAGGCTTCAGCTTTGAGTTTGCAGATGTTGTTTGTAGAGCTGAATCTAGATCCAGGCGTTTTCCAAAGCCAGCAGGACCTGCTAACCTTCAGGTTACAGCAAGCTGAGTTTCCYCTTGAGCCCCTCACAGAATGGGGGGGTTTGAAGCTTCAGGCTTCAAGTTGGCAGCRTCAGCTTTTGTTCACTTTTGTGTGTGTAGGATGCAGCAGCCTGACTGGGAATTCCAAGCACACCTGGAGGGAATGGGATGTAGGATCTTAGCTCGCTGAGGCCTGGCTTAGCCTCGTGCTGCTGCACAGGGGTTGTGTGGCATAAATGTTTTCCCTGACTTTCAGCTGAGAGAAATTCCTTCYAACTGATGTTGCTTTTTCATACAAACCACAGGGTACATGATCTTGAACCCAACCCAACCCTTTCGCTTTAAGGTAATTTGTGGCCGTTTCTTGGGTCTGAGCAAAGAATGGGGCTTGAACTTCTCCTTGCCCACAAGCAAGTGGCTGGTGAGTAACACTTGTGAGTAAGCCTCATCAGATGTCTGTGCAAAAGGAACCTTTCCCCCACCCAGTCTGAAACAAAGTGATCCAAAGATCCTGTGGAAGCAGGCAGGCAGGAGGGCTCGAGCAAGCCTTGGCACCAGAGCTCCCCTCTGACTGCAGGGAAGCTCTGACCGGAATCCRGACTCCTTGCCTCACCCCTGTTTCATTTCCAAATTTAAATGTGGGATAATGTTTATAGTAAATACAGGTCACCTCCACGTCTGGGAAGGAATTTCATGTCCGTGCCCTTCTGTGCTTTCAAGAGAGTTGAATTTTAATAGCAAGKCTTTTATTTACAAGCGGTTGGAAAGGGGGTTGTGTTTTAATAAATGAGTAATCAATGGGTAGCACCCAGCAGCTTGCTGTTGGTAGTGTATAATTTTCCTGTCTGTAACGTGCTCAAGGAGCTCTATTGAGCATTTATGAACTCTGTGCATCACTCAGGAATCAGGCTGTGCTGTGAAGTGTACTCGACTGCTGCAGAGACTGCAGAGAGGGCAAAGATAAGAGCCCGGGAATTAAAGGAAATCTCATGCCTGACAGTTGCACCAGCTCCTGGCTGGTTTAGGATCGCTCTGTTGGACCACAGTGAGAAAAGGGCTCCTGGCATGTTTCAGYCTCTCCCAGAAAGGGCAGGACAGACAGAAACTTCATCTTGGAAGTTTACTTGAATGGTCATCCCCACAGTCTGCTACTTTTTGCTTGTGTTTGTAGAAATTTCCAGGCAGTGCTGTTGTGAATAATAGCTAAGCTGACGCTGAAATCGGGTTGCCAGCTACTGTGCCAGAGGGTTGTATGTTGAGTTCAGATACARACAAATCCTTACCAGATCCCTCTGGAACAAGCTCAGAGGGGCAGAGCTGTAGCAGAAGGAAGGCTGTTTCCAGCTAAAAACTTGATTATAAAAATGATGCTACGGTGGGAAGCAGCTCTATTGCTGGAGATSGGACCATGCAGCTCCCTCTGGGCTGTTTTTCCCTTTAAAGTGAAACTGCTCCGTTGCCCAAAGTTGCAGGAATCCTGGATACCAGGATACCGCCTGCTCCCCCTACACCTGAGCTTTGGAGCAGTGACCAGCACAAGTGGGTGAAGGGTTCCACAGGCTGAGAGGGGACACAGCCCCAGCCAGGGCCGGGAGGGCTGGGAAGGGCTGGGAAGCTCTCCCATCATCCTCTTGGTGCTGCTGTGCCCTGGGGCGTGGGAGGGGAAGCCGATGACAGGTCAGGCCTTTCACCTGGCTCCAGCTCACGCTCCTTCCTGCAGGCCGTGTGGAACCTCAGCTCCTGCGTTTGTGTGCCCTGGGGAGAGGCAGATTGCCTTTGCAGACCTCTCCTGGCCCACGGCACATCGCTAAGTCATTCCGCAGCTGCCCGCCTCAGTTTCCCCCACRCAGGGAATTCTGCGGGATTACTTAGCTCGTGCCTTCTCTCACCCCTTCCTAAGGGATGCCRAGCAGGAGGTCTATCCATTACCTGTGAAAGAGATCAAAGAGAGGTCCTGGTTACAAAATTAGACTGCTGGTTAGTGGCTTCTGGCCTTTCCCGTTTCTGGGACTGCAGTTCATTTCTGTTTGTGATTTTAAGCAAGTCTGGACAGCTTTGACAGGTTTGGTGTCAGGACTTTCTAATCTGGAGTTGTCTGCGAAAAAGGAGGATCTGGGTGTATTTTTGCCTTTCCATGACTAAAAGCTGCTGTAAGYCCTAGAAAGGCTTTTCCAATGTTAAATAACATGTTGTGGTTTCTATCCTGAGGCATATTTAAAAGGCTTRGTTTTCCTAAGGTGGATAATAAGGTGAAAATTGTCTCCTCGTATAATTTCTCAYGTCTAGCCCTCCTCCCAGTTAGCACCAGAACTGTCCCCCCTGCTCCTGAGCATTGAATTCAACTGCTTAGACTTGTTAAAGACTCTAGGTTTAACTTCCTGCTTAAACTGTAATTTTAGATCCTCAGTGGGTGTAAATAGACACAAATGCACAAAGCAGTTCTGCTGAGTGACATTCCCTGGGAATAAGACCCAAACATTTATTCCTTCTCTTCACCTCTGATGTTTGTGTTTCAAGCATATACCACACACACACACACACGCTTGTACCAACTGGGACGCTGGGAAGGATTTTAGAACTTTAACTCCTGCAAAACCCGTTGTTTTCCTTCTACTGTGGGAATTGATCTGTGGGTTTATTCGTTAAATCTAGATACAGAATATAATGGCCATAATGGGAACTTTGTGCAGACCTTCGATGTCATTTCACGTGACAATTTGCAAGAATACAAAAATCTACAAATCAGTGTGGTGACCCACCAGAAACACTGGGAGTTTGTCATTCCTTCTCCGTGACTTTATGTATACAGTGCTGGGAGGAGGAGGCTTTTTCTCAGTGGGTTGYGTTTTTTCCTGGGTTTTTTGTTTGGTTTTGGGGTTGAGTTTTTTTAAGAGAAGAATAATTATAACCRGCAAATGCTTTTGGAGTTATAGGGGAAATCATCTCCGATAAGCCTGTCTGGAATGACTCAGCTCAGTGTTGGGGATGTGTAGTGCAAAGCCATGGATACAGATGGGGTTTTCAGCCATTTCCCGAGGGATAGCTGCTTCCCACACGGCCCTGGGGTCCTTGCTCACAGCTGGCATCCCTCCACCCCGGACTAGGGCCATGCTCAGCCCCTGGGGACAGGTGGGAGACACTGGAGTCTGTTAATCTGTGTACACACTCATGTCAGTGCACATGGATGTACCCACTTCAGCACAACAGATCTGTTCTTCTCACAGAGCAAGGGARGGGTGTAGGATCTGGGATCAGCAGGGTATGTTGGCTCCATGTTCATGGGGCACCATCCCAAAAGCTGATTGCCTAGACTGGCTCCTGCAGAGGGTTGTCTGCAGGCRGTGGGCATTGCCCATCACTCGTTGTCATAGAATCCCAGAATGGGCTGGGTTGGAAGGGACCTTGAAGCTCATCCTGTTCCACCCCCTGCCGTGGGCAGGGATGCCTTCCATGAGACCAGGGTGCTCCAAACCTCATCCAGCCTGGCCTTGGACACTTCCAGGGATGGGGCAGCCACAGCTTCTCTGGGCAACCTGTGCCAGGGCCTCACCATCCTCACAGGGAAGAATTTCTCCCTGATATCCCATCTAACCCYGCCCTCTGACAGTTGGAAGCCATTCCCCCTCGTCCTCTCACACCAGGACCTTGTAAACAGCCTCTCTCTATCTTTTTTGTTGGCTCCTTCAGGCACTGAAAGGTCACCCCAAAGCTTCTCTTCTCCAGGTTGAACAACCCAAATTCTCTCAGCCTTTCCTTATAGGAGGGGTGCTCCATCCCTCTGATCATCTCCATGGCCCTCCTCTGGACTGGCTCCAACATGTCCATGTCCTTCCCGTGCTGGCGACCCCAGACCTTTGCCTCGTCCCCCTGTTTTCAGCAGCTCTGTGCAGCACCCGCTCGCTGCAGCTGATATGKGCACAAAGCAGCTGCTCAGAAATGTTTGGTCAAGGCTTTGCTTTTCTCCTCCCCCATGAAAACTGGCTTTCAAACAAACTACTTCCCATGGAGAAATTTCCTTTTGCATGGACATTCCTGGAGGAGGAGGGGATGCCCCAAAAGCTGAATTGTCTGTGGAGGATACAAACATCTGATGGTGCTTAAACGGAGGGAAATGACCCCACACACATCCATTTTCACTGGATTTGAGTGCCTGAGTGTGTTTTCTCACGGCAGTACTGTATGATTAACCTTAAGTGCTTTCCATGACTGATAAGTCCTTTTCTAAGGGCCTGCTCTGCACTGGCTGCTCAGGAAGTGAATTCCCAGCGTTGTCATCCCTGCTCCTTCCCGACCCTTAAATCCCTCTTGGAGCAGAGTCCAAGGGGATTGTCCACATCGGGCTGGATTTATAGGAAGCAAGCGAGAAAGGAGGGGGGATATTTTCACATTCCTTTGAAACATACGTTTGGAAAATTTCCCTAGGAAAGAAAAGTGCTTACGCAGCTTTAGTTACTGTACATGTGCTTTGGATTGTGTGAAACCCTATCTGCTTTGCCTCAGTCCTGATCCCCACAGGAGAGAGGCAGATCCAGCACTGGTGACTTGCTGCAGAACTCCTTCCAGATTCCACAGGCAAGGAATGCCCCCACCAGCTGCATCTGTCGGCCCAGGTGGGTGGGAGGAAGAGGAGGAGAGGTTCCTTCTTGGGCTCGGGCCCAAAGAACTTCTGAAAGCAAAATATCTGAGGTGCAAAGAATTCGCTAGGAAAGATGGATATGGATTAAAATGCCTCAGACTTTTTATCAGGAAATGATTCTGAAGAGATAGAGGGTCTGTTCCCCTCCTCCATGTCTATMCAGCTGCTTGTGCAGCTGGATAACTCCTGCCTGTGGCAGAGAATGCTTGGGATGAAAACCCCAGGACAAAGCCCCCTAACGGCTCACATGGACAGGAGGGCAGTGAAGGACTGACGAAACACTCAGAGCTTTGGTCTGATTAGTCTCAAGTCCTCAGTTCAGACCTCACCTCCTGTCCAGAAGTTTTTGGGGCTAAATGCCCAGACAGCTTCCCTTGCCTTTCCTGGAAATGAGGGGATTCCCTTCTCCTCTGTGCACAGGTGTGTCTCCGAAGAGTCTGGAGGAAGAAGCGATTGTGGCCATGTGTGTGGGCAGCCACACTGGAGACACCAGCAAAAATGACACGTTTTTGTCACTCCTGACAGGCTCCAAGGGCAAAGACACCYGTGAGAGGACAAAAAAATCCCTTCCTCCTGTAATGGAAATGTGGTGCTGGAGAGAGCAGGAGGCAGCTTCCAGGAGATGACTGGCCTGACACTGGTTTCCACTGCTGCTGCCCATGGAAGTGCGTGTGTCCCTGCAGGGGCTCGGCATGTATGTGAGGAGGAGGAGGAGGAGATGGCTCCCTGAGAGGGGAGAGGCAGGGGGAGCACTGGGAATGTGAATACCACAAAAACAAATCTGTTCATAATTACAGCCTGGCGATGCCACTGGCAGTCACTGCTTTTTGAGCTGGACCCTCACCCTAAACAGACWTCTCAGGCTCCCCTAGACTCATTTTGGAAGAAAATTGGGCAGGGTCTGGTAGAACATCAACTTGGGGGCAGCTTCCAGTCTCCTGAATCAGCATTTTGAAAGCCAGACATGCTGAGTTACCCCCCCCTTTCCTCCCCCCAGGCATGTGTGTATATAGACAGCTATAAAACACACATATAGCTCTGTGTTAGTACACACACTGCTGCCTCTGGGAAATGTCAGCCAAAATATTATTCAAAGATTGCTCAGCCTGCTTCAAATGCTGTTAGGCTTCAGAAATTACACCCCGCTCCAGGAATGGGTAAGAGCTGACACAAGGCAGCAACAACCAAAAATTTCCCAGCTGTTGTGTCTGGCCTTTTGAAAACAGGAATTTCTTGGTACAGAGCCTGAAACCTTACTCTTTCCATTCAGCATTGCTGGAGGGAGGGCACTAAAAGGATGTATAAGGAAGAGTTTGTCAGCAAGGTGCTTGTAACAACAACATTATTGTGTTTAARGACCTGAGCATGGACAGGATGGGGCGTAACCATGGCTTGGTCTGTTTTTTTCCCCAGAATGTCTGCATGGAGATCCACTTGCAAGGAACATGTTGTGCTCCAGAGCCCAATGGCCCTACAACACCAGGGGAGACAGCTCATAGCTCTTCATGGGTTCATCAAGTTGGCTGCAGTCAGGGCTAAAGGAACATGATGCAGACCAGGATGATCTCAGGAGAGCCCCATGGGACAACAAGGTATGATGTTCTGCTTGGCCTGGTTTACCTGAGTTTTCTCTGGGGACGTCTGTTCTCAAAGGCTGGTGAAACAAATCCTGCAGATGAATGCATGAATAGTCTATGGTTCCCTTAGCTGCTCCCAGAGTATGTGTAGATTACTCTCAGAAACTCACGACTGGGATGGGAAGCAGGTTCTCTTTTAAATTCCTGGTGCACAGGACTTGAGGCAGGTGACAAGCCCATGAAGTATCCCTGGCCGGGGCCACGGGAACTGGCTGGAACAGGGAGTCGGAACTAGATGACCTTTAAGGTCTTTTCCAACCCAAACCATCCTATGATTCTATGAAGGAGCTTTAAAATGCTCCACTGAGCCTCAGTCTGCCCTGCACAGGCCTTTGGTACATTACTTGATGCACTGCAGCTTCAAGTGAAACACTGAAAAGCSCAAGATGCTCTTGCAGGGGTTGATTCCATGCTATATCTCACTTTGAGAACACAGAACCCCACAGCTTTTAAACCAGCACGTTTCCTCCAGCTTATAACACCACTGCAGCTATTCCCAGGGCAGTCATAACCTTTTGACCTGGAAATTTTCCCTTCATGGCCTGTGACACTGTCTCAAGCTCCAAAGGTTGTTGGCAGTGTGTCTTCAGTGGCATGAAGGATGCTAAACCTCTGAGAAAAGCAAATCTGTGGGAGCTCTGAGCTTCCCTCGTTGCAGCCTCCCCCCAGACCATGCACATCTTCCCTCCATCTGACAGCACAAACCACTCCAGTGCAGATTTCTATTGTTCTCAGAGTGCTTTGATGGCAGAAACCAAACTTTGTGCTTGCAGTGCTAATTGGGTACTCTGCAAACTCTGATTTATAGCTGTACTCTCCATTTTATTATCATGCCACTAAAGTCAGATCCTTTCCRTCAAAACTCCATACGTAAGGCCGGATACTGGGATCTGGGCATTGTGATGAAATTTTGAATAATCACAATCTCAAACAGTTGGAAATCACGCTGTCATTTCTTCTACCCAGTGTTACTTTTAAAGGTTTCTTTCAACATATATACGCACAAAGAAAGATCTGGTGCAAAACACTTAGACTTGGTGTGAAAAATGACCTAGATGGAAATTTGGAAAGGACAAGTCATGGTTTGTCTCATGGCTTTAACAACGATCAGTTTGATTTTTTGGTAACAAACACTGCRAACACAAAATCCTGAAAGAGAGAGTTGAGGAGTGCCTGGTGCTTATTTTGGCTCTGAGCAAGGTAGGTGTTTTGAGGAGCAGAGCACCCACAGCTCCTGTTGATTCCAGAAGAAGGACGCTGCTTCCAGGATTTGGACAACATCCGATGGAAACGGTTAAATGCGAAACATTCATCACGTAAGTCAGCACTGAGTAAATGATCTCATATTTATTTGTGTCCCCAGCCAAATTTGTACTCATTTCCTCTGTGAAAGGCAATAAATTGCCTCAGCTAGAGGCTTCAGCATCCAGCTTTAAGCAACACGACACCCACAGTCCCCATCATGTTTCTGGTAGTCTGAAGAGGTCACGGCTTGTGCAGCAGAGGGGACAGGGAGCACTGCCGTGGTGGCCTTTGCATCCCSCTTTTCAGCTCCACCTTTTCCCATGGGCTGGTGGAGGCTCAGGACCACCAGCCTCTGTCTCCTCACAGGTCTCAGGAGACCTTGTTTGTCTGTGCCAAGGTGCTCCAGTTATCAAACCCTGTGATATCTCCCTTTGCTCTCACAGAAGGGGAGCTGAAGGCATGGGGTCATCGTTAGATCGGTGAAGTTAACCTGGAAGTGAAATATAAACATCTAATCCATAAGTAGCAGCAAAATTTTAATCATTTGGCACAAGCTATTAGCAAATCCCTGGAATTAATACAGTGCCATTAATCAAGGTTTACTCCATGTTACCATGATTTTGTTTCTGACCACTGTGTACAGTGCCCAATACTGATTTCTTGTTTAGCCATCCAAGAATTTGTCATGGAGCTGGGAAGGAAGATTCACAATTATATCCAAGTCTAAGAGCAGTTGTTTTGTATTTTCAAGTTAATCAGTATTTCCACTAACTGCTAGGGCTGTGTAAGAGGAGACACTGTTGGTAAAATCATAATTATATTTATATTCCACGATGCTTTATTTAAATTAACTTTTTTTCCTTTTCCRGTCTAAGTAACATTACTGTGTTACTTTTCTGATGTAGTCCTGTGGTTTCTAAACTGAGGCCCACAAAACCCTGCAGGGTGATTGTCCCAGAGCTGGGTTGTTCCAGGCTGCAGCTTCAGAGCCCCCCACGGGCTGATACGAAGCTTTCTGTCCCACTGCCACAGGGCTTGACATGTTAGATGTGTACCCCGGCTCTGTTGCTGCTTAATAGTTCTACACACACCAAAATTAAAGCAGATTTGGCAACAGCTTACCCAGAACATTCTTGTCCTCAAAGGGATATGGCTTTGTCAGTGTTTTGCAGAGAATTAACCCTAAGGCATGGCCCTGGAGAAAGAAGTATTTGATTGGTTCAGAAAGAGCTAAAAGCTGCTCCCATAGCAATCAAAGGAGGTTTTGCTGTTGTTTTTATGAAGTTGGAAGAGACTCAGAGCATCCCGTGATGGCTGCTTTGGGTTGTGGGACTTATGGTTATGGTTTCTCTTGCTGTTTTTGGAGTTGCAGCTTTGTCCAGGTGCATCACATTCAAAATGTTATGGCTTTGGTGTGTGTGAAATAGAGACAGGCCGGGAAAATGGAGGGGAATGGGCTGGTATTGGATGGGATGAGGCCTCTCTATATGTGCACCCATCTGTACAAATCTTTTTTGCCCCTTTTCATACATGTGTTTCACTAGAAGTACTGGGATAACACTTTCCAACAGCGTGAGAGGCCAAAGGATGTTGTAATAAACCACCCTGGCTGGAACCGGCTGGTTTGGGAAGCAGGCACTAGGAAATTTGTAAGACTATTCCCATTCCCTGTGCAAGTTAGAATTGTCTGTATGTAAAGTGAATATTTATGTGCAAAAAAAAAGAGAGATCTACTCATAATTTAAGGAGTCCAGGGAAGAATCATTGGCATTAAACAGTTCATGAAACAAAGGACAGCAACGCAGCAATTTGCCCCATCCCTGGAAGTGTTCAAGGCCAGGCTGGACAGGGCTTGGAGCATCCTGGTCTAGTGGAAGGTGTCCCTGTCATGGCAGGGGTTGGAATGACATGAGCTTTAAGGTCCCTTCCCACCCAAACCGTTCTGGGATTCTATGAGGAATGAAAACCAGGAATTGTCCCTAAGTCAGCAGCTCTACCAAAACCTGCTGTCCCTGGTGCGCTATGGCATAGGAGAGGTGTGAGGTTCAGTGTGCAAACAGCAGGAGCAGGTATCTTATCTCCAGATGTGTGAGGAGCTTGCTGAAGGGGCTGAACCTGGCTCTCCCAAGCTCCAAGATCCAACTCAAATCACCAGACAACTCCTGCCCTCTTCCTCTGCTGCCGCTGATCCGGAAAAAGCTGTGGCCGTAATCTGGTGCTAAATCTCTTCTGATCAAATAGCTTTGCTCTTAACAAAATAATCCTATAGAATGACTTGGCTCTCAGCTGAGGCTAGAGGAAGATCTGGGCAGTGTATTCCAGTCAGGGCACGGCACCAGGAAATTAAGCTTTATTATGTGTGCTCTGGCAGCGGAGCGCACACGGAAGGGATCTTTATGGCATATGCACCACCATTCCTTCTTAATTCTTATTCCTTTGCCCATCACAGGATGGCTGGGGAGTTTATTAGGGGAGAATGAGGGTAATTTCTTACTGTTGAACAAAAAAAAAGCTGGCTGTGAAGTTTTCCTCCTTTCTGTTTTTAAGCTGCCAGACGAGCTCTCTGCTCTGCCCTGCTCATGCCCATTCACCTCTGGAGTGAGGTGGGACATGAACCAGAGCTGTCAAGGGTAGGTCCATCCCCAAAAGAGCTCCAACCCCTGACACCCACTTTCCTCTGCTGCTGCCAGTCACGAGGCCAGGACCACCACTGTACCTCCCATTTGGATTCAGATCTGTGCACCACCCCTGCTGCCTAGACCCCAGAGAAAGGGACAGCAGAGCCCCTTGGAGACCAGCTGGTTTTCCACATAAGACTATGGATTACCCATCTGGCTTTTAAAAACTACATTATTGCTTTAGAAACCCAGTAGTGGTAACGTTTGAAGCCGTGGCTTCAGTTCCTTTCTAATTTAAAGATTA
The DNA here is from genome assembly GCA_018881555.1 of Amblyornis subalaris. Taxonomy (NCBI): domain Eukaryota; kingdom Metazoa; phylum Chordata; class Aves; order Passeriformes; family Ptilonorhynchidae; genus Amblyornis; species Amblyornis subalaris. Next base: position 155,184 of record JACAXG010000153.1, on the reverse strand, counting down.
GATACCAGACGATAAGTCAAGAGATTCGGTGTCTGGCCTTTAGCTGTACTGTAAATCTTTTTCCATTTCCTCTGGCCAAATCTGGAAAAAAAAGCTGGAGTCGTGACCCAAAGCAAAATCCCCAACTGCTGTCAAGTTGCTGGAATATTTCTTTGCCTCAGGGAAACTCTGTTATGTTGGTGAATTCCCAGATTTTATTTCATGGTATCCTAATAGTGATATTCAGAGGAACTGTCCCTAAGGATCTGTTCCCCAGAAATATTTGTGATTTTCAGCTGTTAACAGAAGTGCTTACAGAGCCCTCACTTATATTGCATCTGTGTTTGTGATGCATTTTGCTGAGCATGGCCAAAAGGAGGTGCAGAAAGGGCAGACTGGTATTTTCTGGTAAAAAATATTTCCTGAGAGGCTTTTCGGGAGAAAATGAGGAGATGCTTTGAATGTGTGAAGATCTCAGCCAGCTAGAGACATCCATATTTCAGACATAGGGCAAGTACCCAATAAAGCAAAATACAACTCTCCTTAACTCTGCAAATGACACATTTTTAATTGGAGCCCCAGGAACGAGGAGTTTGTGGTTCATTCCCACTCATTTAGCACTTCTCCGCCTCTGTGTGAGCTTGAACTTGTGGCTCATTCAACATATTAATGCTAGGCGTTCTTGAAGCCACCAGGTCTCTCTCCAATGGACTTCCTATCAAAAGTATTTATTTTAAAGGATCTCTCTGTTCCCAAATGCACAATTGTTTAAAATTTCCGGAAGAAGTTTGTCTAGGCTTGTTCAGAACCGGACCTCTGCTCATTCACAAGGTTCATGAACCTTCACAACTCTCTAGGTGAACTTAGCCTGACTTTCCCATGTAAAAGCAAATCTCAGTCTGGGTCAGTCTCATTTGGTTTCATGTTTCACTCCAGGCATTTTTGTACAGCTCAAGTTTTAAAGACCCTGGCGTGGGACAGATGCAGAGCTCCCATAAACGCAGGCAACAGCCATAGCTGTAGTTGTGCATCCCATTTGTTGTGTCTTATGCTGAAATGTGTTTTCCTGTAGCAAAATCCTGGAGTAACTGTGATGTGAGTTAGTAGCAAAGCAGAAACAGAAAGGGAGCGTTTATTGCTCATATGTTAAAATAATTCCACCAAAGTCTGATTCACTCCAAACCTCTGTTTGGTCTGAGGCATTGCAAGTTTGCAGAAGTACCAAAATGTTGAGGGAGGCAGCTCGGTTTGTTCTGAAATGACCACAAAAGGGCAAAGACATTGCCTAGAAATATATACTATAATGCAGAGTATAGAAAGCCTGCCAAAAAGTCTGAATTAGACAATTCTCTCGTGCTATTTCCTTATAAGAGCCCACAGAGGCGGTGCTTTCTGTCAAGGAGCGGGAGCCAACCCTCAGAGGAGGATGCTCAGATGGAAAAGAGACGGAAGCAGGGCTCTGCAGGCTGTGCTGCTGCAGGTCCTGTCCCTGGAAGTGAAAAGCAGGGGGAGGGAGGACAAAGGGGATCGGTGACAAGTGACGTGATGGCATGGATGTGATGTGTCGATCACGGTGGGATTTCAGCCTGGCCCCGTGTTCCAGCAGGGCTGGGAGTGCTGCTCCAGCGAAGGCTGCGTCAGCACTTGGTTTAGCTTAGACACCAATTTATGCTCAGCCCAAAGAGGCTGATTTTTCTGGGAGTTAACCTGGCAGCAGTTCTTTCAGCTTGTGCCTAGTTCAGGAGTTGTTTAACCTGTCACGCCTCAGCCTCAGTCCCAGCTTAGCCCACCATGGCACAATTTTCTCGGCATGACTGGGGTTGTAAGTCTGAAATCCAGACCCTACAGTAAAGACAAGGGTTTGTGCACAGGAAAACACCTGTACCCTGTGCCTGTCCTGTCCTTGAGCTGAAAGTTCTTTGGTGGCTGGGAGAGCTGGGGGTGTTCGCCTGGAGAAGAGAAGGATCCAGGGAGACCTTAGGGCCCCTTCCAGTGCCTAAAGGGTCTCCAGGAGAGCTGGAGAGGGCCTGGAGGGACAGGACAGGGAGGAATGGCTTCCCACTGCCAGAGGGCAGGGTTAGATGGGATATTGGGAAGAAATCCTTCCCTCTGAGGGTGGGGAGGCCCTGGCACAGGTTGCTCAGAGAAGCTGTGGCTGCCCCATCCCTGGAAGTGTCCAAGGCCGGGTTGGATGGGGCTTGGAGCAACCTGGGCTAGTAGATGTCCCTGCCCATGGCAGGGTGGGGGATGAGATGGGCTTTAAGGTCCCTTCCAACCCAAACCAGTCTGGGATTCTATGAAATTTTGGGGCAGTTTCCAGTTGGTTTGAACATGACCACCACATGAGCCAAGGGCAGTGATTTACAAGTGAAGCAACAGAATTGTCCTACCTAATTGGTTGTTGCCCATCAGAAAAGCTGGAATAAATGTGTCTTCTTCATCCAATTCTGTTGTGAAGTAAAATTCAATGCCTTAACCTTCCATCTTTGGGATGTGACTGCAGCCACCTTGCCTGATGGGTGATGGCTTGTTAACCCATGAAGCCCTGATCAGACCGAGCAGAGAGAACAAACTATAATAACTTGCTAGAATGAGTTGCTGTTCTCCCAGAAGCTCTGCTGTTGCCTAGATAGGAAACTACAGCACCACTTGCTGTGGTGTGAAGCCTCTCACTTAATTCAGTGTCTGTGCTGGAAGTTTGGAGTGTGGTAAATATGTCACCAGTTCCTAAAACACCTCCCAGGACCCATATACCAGGAGTCCTGATTTCTGTGTCAGACAGGCTGGCAGGAATGTTAGAATTAGTAGGCACTTGGTTGAAACTGATAGACTGCGGAGGAGCTAGTCTGGCGTTTGTAGGGAGGAATCACACTTCACAAATCTACTACAACTATTTGAAGTGTCAGACGACCCTTAGCTAAGGCTGACGGAGGCAGAAGGCTTTTAACAAGACCCCTCCCCAGGAGGGAAAGGCTTTTCATCAATTACAAACTTAGAGTAATAGCAAACAAAGGACAGGAGGAAATACTTAGATTTTACAGAGAAGTGTTTTGCAAACACTCGGGAGGATTATTTAGAGCTGAAGCTGACTGCAAAGAGATGTAGAAAGACGTCCTGGTACCGGGGGGTTTATTTAGGAAAATGGCAGCTGAGATTGGATTTTGGCAAATGCAAGGTAAAGCACACAGGAGAAAGGGAGCCCAGCCACAAGCACACCCAGTTATCACTGCTCCTGAGAGTTTGCTATGGATCAGCCTGTACAAACATCAGCTTAGTGTTCACCAGAGACCTAAAGGTAGGACTTATCACAGACAAATACCACAGAAAACACTCTCTGTGATTATATAAATCCCTGGGGTTGGGATTCCGTGTGCAGCCCTATTCATCTTTCTCATGAAGGATATTGTGGAAAGCTATGGAGGTGGAAAACAAGTAAAGGAATGACTGCCCTGAAGGGATATGAGAGAGGGTTTTCAATCACACACAGCATGGAGAGTGTAACATCAAAACCCCTTGTCAGAGACTGAAAATGGAAGAGGATTCATGTTGGGGGAGGAGGAATTCATCCGTGTGCTGGCAGTCCCTGACTCACTGGTGGCTACACAGAGCAGGGCAGGAAGGGAGGGATCCCTGCAGGCTTCCCTCTTCCTGCCCTCACTCCCTACCTATGGTCAGTGTACTGGCTTTGGTGGACCTTTGATTTGACCCCAAAAGGACCTGTTCCTATGGTACCTCCTACCCTATGCCATATCTTTAGCTGCCATTCAAGTGCTCTTTTCTAGATGAAGACCTGACTGGCCTGGCCTGCTCCAGCAACTTGCCATGACCGACTCCTAAAGATGATCCTCCCTTTTTCCAGCAGAAAGTGCCCTTGGTACTCCTTAGTCAAAGCCATGTGTGTTAGTGAGGACAATTGTTGCAGAGCAATAAGTGAAACATCTCTTGTGACCAACCTCGCTGTGACGGTCCAGCAAGGCCAGCAGTAGATCTTGAAAGGAGATCTGGCCACACAGAAGAGTATTTGATGATGAGAGAGAGGTTTGGGGCTGTAATGGGGTGGGAATACTAATGAAACACAGTGCCAGAGGAAAGGGCAGTCTTTCTCCTAGGATTCCAGCTATTTTCGTACTGTCGCCCACACCAATGCTCACAGCAGCTCAGCTGTGTCCTCACCTACCTCCAAAGTCTGCCATGTAGATCCTGTTTTACAGAGTTTTTTCTAGTCCTTTTAAAAGAGCAGTTTACCTTTTCCAAAGAAAAATTCATACAAAATTTCACTGTAAGCGTTCAAAGCTCTGAAATCCAAGATTAAATGGCCAGGAGCAAGAAGCCTTGTTTTCCAGCAAGCAGGTTCTTCAAGGCTGCAAAGGAAAGACACCCAAATAACGAGCTAAGCTGGAGCACTGAGGCTGCACAGAGGAAGGTGTCCGGTGACTGTTGGACAACAACTTGTCTTGGTCCCTGCCCAGGATGATTGCATGTTGAAGTTATTGCTCTTCCCAGATATCCAGCAYGCACGGCGAGTCCGCGGCCAAAATCAATTAGGAGCGATCACATCACTCCGCAGAAGGCACCCACACTGTCAGTCTTTCACTGAGCAGCGGAACTGCTGATTAGCTCATTGAGGATGTAATAGGGACAGCAAAGGGTGAAGAGTTCATGGCAGATTATTTATGCATCGGATTTCCTCCTATTCRGTCTGTTTGCAAATTGACCTTGACTTTCCCCAATACATTCATAACTCAGAACTACTTGGTAACTAATTTCGGTGGCAYGGCTCATTTGAGAAGTGTCCATTTCTGAGCTGGTTTTTTAATGACTCTGAACTCCCTCCATCCAGAGGTTTCTCGGGGGCCTCCGTCATGATGGAGATGCTTCATGGAAGCAGGATGGTGAAATACGGAGGGACCCAGCAGCCAAGTGGCAAGAGCAGAACCCCTCCACTGCTTTCATTTGAGCCCGGTGCTTTYGCCCTGAACTGGGCACCCACAGCCCAATGACATCCCCAAAGGGCCTTCCCACTGACCCCTGTAGGTTTTGGGTCAAGGCTGGACCTCCTTGCTCCTCTCAGAGGTACCACAACCTCAGTGCTGAGGTCACACGTTCGGGCCCCCAGGTCTGAAAGCACCAAGGTCAAACCCCGTTTCAGTCAGGAGAAATAGAGCAGAAAATTCTTTGGCCCTACTCAGAGACGAGAGAGAGGAGAGGATGAGCTGGGCAGGAGCCCACATGTGCTTGCACAGAGAGCTCTGATGTTTCACAGACGTGGGGAGGAATCCTCGGAGAGATGCAAGGCACAGCCCGGGCTGGGTGAGCTCTTACAGCTCCTGCTTCAGAATAAAAGCTCTCCCAGGAAATCCACATGTTCATGCAGAAGGGGCAGGAAACAAGCCCTTTCTCCTAAAGCCAGCTTGGGTTATCACTCATGATAATGTTACCAAATCCTCCAAAATCAGGATAAATAAAACCCTCTAACACTGTCTTTTTAGTGTCAGCATTACTTTATTCTTGGCCAAGGTTTGTGTGTGTGGCTGACAAAATTCTGGCCTCCACACACTGGTGCAAAACTTTTCCACCTTTTTATACATTTTTAGCAAACAAAGAAATTACTGCTCATTGATTCTAAATTACATAATTCTCTTTCATTAATCAGTATTCTATCCTCTATTGGTTATTGATTTTTCACTGTTCATGCTAATTATATTTTTAGTATCTTTTCCCTCCAGCAGGGACTTTCCAGCACACATAAAATGAGTCTTTTTTATCTTCTGGTTTCTTCAAAATGTCCTTGTGGTCCATAATTGTGGGTTTCTTGTATCCAGATTCAACAATACACYTCTCTTCTCCCAGGCTTTGTTCATTGAAGCATATCAGAGTTAGCTTACCAAAACTTAAAGTTTCAGTAGTTTTCCCAAGCTACAAAAGTAGCTTATGACAACTATGCTAAATCCTGGCTAAGACTAATTTGAGACTAACACATTACTTATAATTAATATAGATTAGTTACGATTAATTAAAACAATTAATTTAAAAGCTAATTAAAACCATGAACTGAAATCATTTAAAAGCGCTATAATTTCCAACAATAATGCTCCTCTTGGTGCATGCAACACTGAGAATGACACCTGGGACAAAGCAGCTCCAAGGCTCCTGGCTGGGGTAGTGTGGCAGCTTCTCTTGGTGCTCCAGGGAAATTATGGACTAGACATGGCCACCTTTGCACTTTCTAGAGTGTCAGAGTTGGGGGTCATTTTGATGAAAGTCTGGTTGCGTTTGAAGAGCTCTGATTATCCCTGTGACGTGAAGGAGCAGCAGTGTCCATCTCCACGGACGACGTGTCTGTGATCGCCCTGGCCCAGCCCTGAAGACCAGGAGGGGCTGGGGAGGAAGATGGCCAAACACAACCCACCTGAGGCGCTTTCTGAGGTGGTCTGGAGGAGCAGGAATGTGGCTCAGGACACTTGCCCTGGCTGCTGCCTGGGAAGTTGATTCAGCTGTGTTGGGAGCAGCACTCCYCAACACCTCTGCTCCACCACCCACTTAGGCAGCTCTTCTTGCAGGGTGAGAGCCACGCTCTAAGCCTTGGATCCTGCCTGTTCCCACGAGCAGAGGGAGGAAAAAACTGGCCCCGGRGGCACAGTCGTGAGCAAGAGCATGGATATTACTGGGATGTTCTAGGAGCTGCAATGTATAGCAGGTATTTATCATTTTACAGTGTTGKTTTTCCTTCTGTTGATATGCAGGTGTTGTACCTTTCCTGGCACCCTTCCTGCAGGGCTCTGCCAGCCAGAGTCTTTAGTGTGACACTGAGTTTTTGGTAACCCAGTGGCCACTGTCCTAGTGGGGCACTCGGGTGGCACCATGAGGCTGCTCAGGATGGAGGACTAGAAATTACAATTTTACTGGGAGCAAAAAAAGCCATTTTGGTAGGCATGAGAGCTCAGAGGTGTTTGGTGGACTAAGGGGGCTCGGAACACGTGGATCTGACCCCACAGAAGGCTTGAGTGGTGAGGATGAGGTGTCCCCACTGCTTTTGGGGCTCTGTGTGTGCCTCTTTGAGCCTCCCAGTGAGACAGAGCTGCTGTGTGGCTGTGGATGGTGCAGCTTTCCCAGCTCCTCCGTAGGCACGAAGTGGTGTGCAAGTGCCAAGGAAGTGGAGTAAACACTGGGAAAAGGGGCTGGCTGGTGTGGGAGATGGTAACGATAGCCAGCCACCGGGAGACGGGAATGTTTTCCAAAAGGGAAAGTTCTCAGCAGGATTTAAGAGCAAATAAAAGGAGCCCTTGAGGACTCCCGAATCCTACAGAGCTGCGAGGTCAGGGAGAGAGAAAAGCAAGTTCTTGTATATTGTGGTGACAAATCAGAYATAAGGAGGTGGAAGAAGTTGCTCATACTGGCAAGCCCTTCAAGGGCAAAGATTGCCCAAGTTCTCTTTAAAAAATAAATAAGTTGTGGGGGTTTTTTTGTGGATTTTTTTTTTTTTAAAGCATCCCAGCTGTTTTTGCAGGGAGTTTCTCTGTCAGGAAGTAATGAGATCTTGCTGGCTGATTGATAAAACACACACAGTAAAGAGGTTTCATCTGTTGTGATCTTCGGGGCATCACTGTGCTCTGCAATATATATATTAAAAAAAAGATTACTCTGCTGACTCATGCTCTGCTCTCTGGAAACTGTAGCCCTCTTGGCAATCCCCTTCCTCTCCACCCCTGGCATTTTTCTCCCTTGACAGCCATTTTCCAATTTTTCAATTTTTTCTTCAATCAAGCTACATCCAAAAGAGTATAGCTTGTTGAAGGCAGTGTTTTGTCTCCTCTAATCCTATTGGGAACAGATGGAAGACTACAGAAAATCGTGCCTGGAAAAAGCACTCCAACAGCCATAGCTGCCCATGTTTTGTTGWACTGCACACACGTCTAACCATGTGCAAGGCAGACCTGAATGTTATTTTCCCTAATTACTCTTGTAAAGGGACTTGAAAAGAGGGTGAGAATCGCGAACGTTTCAAAGCTACTTTTATTTCAAAGCTTTCTGGAAAACAATACAACTTAAAACATTCAATCGCTGTTTTTCCTAAACAATRCTATCTTGGAGTGGGTTTTTTTCCTATTGAACTGATGTTTTTACGTGGGATTTGTTTGTAAGATGAAGGCTAATCTGTTCTAAGAGTTGCTAAATCAAGGCCCCTGATATTTTTCCCTTTTGAAAGTTTTTTTCCCCTTTATTCTGTGTCCTCAGTGCGAGCTAATGTGGAAAGTGCTCTGAGCATCCTTGCAACGTGGTTTGCTCAGGGGAGAAAAGAGTTTCAGAAGCAAGTTGTGTTTGCAGTGTCCTCACATCCATCATCTCTTTTCGGCCTGGTCTTCCATGTCTGTCCTACTCACTGACTGCTGTTTCCAAAACAACAAACCCCTCSGTGGTCAGGAATTCCTGCTCTGCCTTGGTGGCCTCAGGCACCTCTGCTGGGAAGAAGGAGGGTGGCTTAGTGGTGGGAGGGGACCCAGGACCCTTAATCCCCCAAACATTAATCATGTTAGAGGGTTAGTTTTTGAAAACATCTAAAAAACCTGAGAAAAACCACAGAAATGGCTTAACTTGCCATTTTAAGAAGTGTGGGCAGCAGGATGAGGGAGGGAATTCTGCCCCTCTGCCCTGCYCAGGTGAGACCCCTCCTGCAGAGCTGCCTGCAGCTCTGGGGTTCCAACATAAGAAGGACATGGACCTGTTGGAGTGAGTCCAGAGGAGGCCATGGAGCTGCTCCGAGGGCTGGAGCCCCTCTGCTCTGGAGCCAGGCTGGGAGAGCTGGGCGTGTTCACCTGGCGAAGAGAAGGATCCAGGGAGACCTCAGAGCCCCTTCTAGTGCCTACAGGGGCTCCAGCAGAGCTGGAGAGGGACTTGGGACAAGGGATAGAGTGCCAGGACAAGGGGGAATGGCTTCCCACTGCCAGAGGGCAGGGTTAGATGGATATTGGGAACACCAGTGTGAGGATGGTGAGGCCCTGGCACAGGTTGCCCAGAGAAGCTGTGGCTGCCCCATCCCTGGGAGTGTTCAAGGCCAGGCTGGATGGGGCTTGGAGCAACCTGKGCTAGAGGATGATGTCCCTGCCCATGGCAGRGGGTGGAAGAAGATGGGCTTTAAGGTCCCTTCCAACCCAAACCAGTCTGGGACTCTGTGAATTTAAGATGATCACTGCCCTGTTTGAGATTTTCCTTACACACCACCTTAGCATCCAATATTTAGGATAGTTTCAGGTTGATCCTTCCAACTTTAAAACCCTTTGTCAGTTCATCGTTGTTGTCACTGATTTTTGTTTTAATAACAGCAATTATTATTTCCCTCATCAGAATGACAAACCATCTGGGTATATTTTGGCTTTTGTGACTGTAGTGACTCGTTCAGAGAGCTGAGTTAAAAGCACAACATGTATTGGGAATTGGAGGAGGAGGATGATATAATCCTATGTTTTTCCCAGGAGTAGCAGGTCAAATGTGAATAAATGTTGGCTGCTCTCCTATTGTTACTAAGGTTTTTCTGTATCTATTTTGTACCTGGCCATACTTTTAAGTCTCCTCTTCTCTCTGCTAGCTCAGAGTCATGGAACTTCTTGAGATTCTGAGGGGCTTTTCTCTTCTTTTAACAGAAAAGTTTTGTCCTCAGTGATGCAGAGAAAGTCATGAAAAATACAAATGCAAATTAGTCATACTCAGTTGTGTGATTAGGCTGAATAATCAATGTCTTTAAAGCCTGGTGTTGCCAATAAAAATCCCTCTCGTATTTCCTTCTAATAATGGCTGGAGACTAAGTCTGTTCAACTTCTGCTTGCCCTCTTGGCTCTTGTGGGTTTGTTCTGCTGGAAGTGTCCGTGAATTCAGCTGGAAAGAGAAAGTGATGSTCTCCACAGCATTTTGGGGAGTCAGGTACTAGGATATCTACTCACACCCCYGTTGCAAATGTTTGCATGTACTCTTTGGGGCTATAATTTCATTTCCTGAAATTGTCCCTTAATTAGGACCTGGAAATCACAGGATATCAAGGGAGAGGTKGTATTTCTTGTAGGATGCTCAGTATAGACTTCAGTGCAACTGAAGTGATGAGGTTGGGCTGAGTTTAGAAGGGCTTAGAGAAGACTTGYCAGGAGTTTTTTGTATTTTTTTTTTTCTTTTTCCATGGTAGCTGAGGTTTGTGATGTTATATAGACAACATTKGGCTGTTGTCCCCAGCTGGTTGTGCACCAAGCCGGTGTGTGGGACTGTGAGATGTCATCACAGCCTCCTGGGRAAGTCACTATTTTTCCATGACCTGGAGCACTTTTCATCTTTCTGCTTGCTGGGCTGTGAGTGTTTCAGGGTAGGCACCATATTGTTTTGTTCTGTTTCTTACAATACTTGGCAAAGAGCAAAGAGAAGGCTGTCCTGGCTCTTTACCAGGGCTCCAAAGTGCTAAAATATTACTAACCTTGTAATAAAYCTCAAATTTTTATTATTGTCTGACRCCCCGCAGCTTATTTTGGCTCTGGGAATCTGCAAATTTGGACCCAAAAAATGCAAAAACTTGTGAAAGTGGAGCAAATGAGAGCACCCAGCTTCAGTCTCTAGCACGACACAACTGTGAATCACAGCTCCTTGGGGAGAAGAACACAGGATTTCCTGGAACCGAATTCAGGACTTGACAGAGCTGTTTGATCTTCAATTGATGTTTTGTTTTTGTTTTCTAAGCAGCAATAACATCATTTTAAGCTATAAACAGACCATTTTCCCTCATCCTTGAAGTGAGTCATTAATTAGTTAATAACATGAATTAATTACTGCCAGTGCATAATTAAAGGGGCCATATTTGTTTTATCTACTATGTTCTTTCTAGTGGTACATTTTTATTAATAGTCCCTCAAAATCCAGTTTTCCTTGTCCCCCTTGGGATCAAAAGCCTGGTACAACACCTGTGCCTGGGATGTAATGAAATACAACCCTCAAGCTCACCCAGGATGAGAGATGCAAAATAATTCCTCTTGGATGACAAAGAGAAGCCCTGAGGGCTTCGTTCACAAAAGGATGCCTTGTTTCTCTCGGAGGTTGGATSCCTGCCTGCCCTGCTCACCAGGAGCCGGGATCACGCTGTTAKCCCGGGCTGGGAATGGCGGGGCCGAGTGCACGGCCTGAAACTTGTGACAATTGCTTGGTGAGATTTGGGGGCTAAATAAACGGTTTGTCTAATTAATTACCGGGAGCTTGCTGATGGGGCTCTGGACGGTTCATGGTGAAAAGTTTATGTGCATATTTCAAGCTGCTAAAAGAGGACACTTCAAATGTGCTTAAAGAAAAAAGAGCTTGTTCTTTGATGGGGGTTCTCCTGGTAGAAAAGCAGGGAAGAAACAAAAGCCAAGCCTGCCTGGGAAGACAATTTAAGCTTGGGATCCTTGTGCTTGGCTCTTGCGTCTTCCCTCCGTGGCCTGTCCCCTGCCTACTCGTGGCCCCAGTCAGGTGCTGTGGTTTGTCCTTGGAATTAAGTTTCRATAACCTGAGAGTAGCAATGAGTGAGCTGCGCTGCACAGACAAGCAAACTTCCAGGAATATATCCCTCTGCCACATGCCTTCACCAGACTTGTAAGAGAGAAGACCAGTGCTGAAGCAGAGTGAAAATAAAAACCTATTCCATGCGTCACAGCATCTCTTAGTAGCTCATCCATTATTCCTTTATCAAAACACATTAAAAATGCTTCCCCCCCCCCGAAACTGAGTAGAAACCTGACAAATCCAAAAGGGAMAAAATAATCTGTTGGTTTCCTTTAATGAAGTGGTAGAACTGCCTTGCTGATTGCAGATTGCTCTGTGTATTTGGGGGACAAATGTTTGTCATTCCTGCTAAACCCTTGGCCAGTCTGGTCCATTTGTGGGCGTGTGTCACGTGCAGTCTGCAGGTAGCTGGGCAGCCTAGGAAAGTTCAGACATTTATTTTTAAAAATGTGACTTCACCAGATGGAATTCCATCGGATTCCTGTTATTTCACTATGTCCTTACCCCCTCCCTGTGGGCCTGTGTGTAGCTGAGATCTCATGAGCGCAGGTCATGTTCTATAGCAAGAGGATTTCTGGTATTCAAGGGGAATGTGGTGGGTTTTGTTTGTTTCAGCCTTTGTCAAGTTGTTCCTATAACACAAGAAAAACTATACCTTAAATAAGTCCAGGCTGAAAAATATATATTAAATTTTTTGTTCACTTTCTCTGGATTGGCCTCTCCTCTTTCTTTCTCCTGCTGTCTCCGACTGTGGAACTATTTGGAGGTCGTTCCTAGCCTTAGCCTCTATTTTTAGATCTATGAAAAATTGTTTTGTGACGTGTGTTTGAGAGGTGTGTTTTATTTTGATTTTTTCCTTTCTCTGTGACCAAGTGTGATCTGATTGTAGTGCTGTGAGCGATGGGCTAACCCAGAGCTCCCTACTCCCTTGCTGCCAGTCTCCAAAGGATTTGTTATGCCCAAGTGTCAGACAAATCCATCCACTGCAAACAGGAAAAACTCCTTCCTTCCCATTTCTAGCATGTCTCCCCTGGCCATTTGTAATCATAGATCCTTGGATGTTTTGTTAAATGTAAATGTCAAATACACCCCACCCGGCAGCCAGCCGAGACAAACATCTGGACAGAGCTTGCACAGATATCCAATGGGCCCTTTTTGCTGTAGGGGTTTTGGTTTTTTTTTGGACTACTTTTTTTCCTGTACACTGTTAAGAACTGACAGGCTGGAAGAAGTGTGTGGGCCTTGGTGGGACTGCAGGGAGCTCAAGGAGCGAGGTCCTCCCTCCCACGGACAGATCCAGCCCCTGCTCCAGGGTGCGCAGCCCTCCGGGGGTGTTCGGATGGGACTGGGGAGAGAACTGTGCTGGGGAGCGCTGAGAGGGTACTGGGACCAGAGGAAGTCTGGGATAGTGAGGAGGCAGCAGGGCAGCAATCCAAGCAGATTTGAGGCTCTGCCAACTGCTAGCCATGGAAATCTTGCTGATAGGTGGCTATCAGCCCATCCCRCCCGGGTCAGCTTCCCGCAGGAGTGAGTCCTCCTTCCTGCTCCTSGCCCCAGCACGCTGTGCCCCCAAGAGAGCTGACTGCAGCTTGGCCCCTGAGGCGAGAAGATTACACCAGCATCAGCTGCTGTCATGAGCTCATTCCCAAATACTTTTCCACAAGCTTAGRGATGCCTTTAGCAGGTAAGGGAGAGCTGACAACTCTTGATTTGCAAAACAAAAAGACTTCTCTGCTCTGTTTAGCTCCTTCCAGTTTGTTTGACTTGAAGCTCAAGCYGTGTCAGCATCTCTGCATCTTCATCCTGGCTTTAAACCCGCCCTGTGAAATGCTAATGCTGGCTTTGCTGCCTGAGTGTGGGCTCCCCGTAGCCAGAAGGGTCAAGGCAATTGAAAGCGTTCTGGAGAGCTTCCACAGCCCCAGAGGTCCAAAGGCTGGACTGACTCACCTCTGTGTGGGATGGRGATTGAAGAGCTGACTGTTTGGGCTGGTTTTCCTGCTGCTGCCTCACAGGTCTCTTGGAAGATGTACCGAGCTGCTYGAGCAGAGGTTGTGACCTCTCTGTCCTCTCTCAGCGGTGTGTGTGTTGCCAGGAGTCAACGTGGACTTGACCTCTGACTGTGARCCTTGAATGCACAAGTCCTGGGAGCTGCAGAGCAGATACCAATACCTGTTCTTAGCTGCAGCTTTTCCATCATCCCCCTCACACCCTCTTCGCTCTGGAGAAATCGCCCGAGGCCGTGAGGCAGCAGTGAATATTGACACCAGCAGCCCAGCAGCAYGCTGTGTGTTCCCTGCTGCGCCCCAGGCCCTGGTGACAGTCCTTTGGTCCCCACAGYGGTCTCTGCAGATGCTTTGGATCAGGTGAAACAGAGCTTGCTGCTGTGTAGTTTGATCTGGTGAGAGCAGATCCCAACCACGAGGGCGTGAAAATCGCACCCTCCCCATCCCCTTGTGTCTAATGAAAGCTTCCCGGTAGCTTGTGTGGGACGTGTGAGGAGTTTTATGGGAGCCCCAGGTGATGGTTGTGCTGTCCCTGGTGGGCAGCCCTGACCCGACAGCCGTGACCCCCTCGAGCTGTGTGTGCTCGGGGGATTGTTCCAGCCTCTGCCTGGGAAGAACCTCTCCCATTTATCACTGCGGAAAATATGTGCTTTGCTTCCTGAAAGCAACATTTTGCTGCTCTCCCGGGAAAGCTGAGCGTGAAGGGCTGTTGACAAGCGTGAGTGGTGATATTGCTGCCTTCCTCCTCCTGTGGAGGGACGTGGCTGTGGGCWGGGCTCAGTCTGGACACAAGGAATGAGGATGGGCCTCCTCCTCGTGTTTCTGAACTGGCCCGCTGAGTGGCTGGGGAGGAGACGTGGCTGCTCTCCCTTTATCCAGCCCGGTTGTCAGATGTTATTACCTCGGCTCAACATCCAGAGCAACATTCCCTTGGAGCTCCACAGAGCACAGCTGAAAGCACGTGAGCAGCTGCTGGGTGTTCTGTTCTAATAATGCATCTGTTCTGATAATGTTGTCTCAGAGAAACCCCTTCCAGGAGACTCTCGGACCTTGTGTTTCCTCATGTGCTACTGAAAATGAAGGAACAGCTTATGAAATCCTTCTTAAAATCTTGTTTTAATGTGAACCTGGCCTCATGTGGTACTTGTAGGCTTTACTCGGGGTTTAGGAATAGCAGAAACTGGGGAGATTGCCCTGAGTTTCTCTTCTTTATCCCAGATTTCCTGGGTAAACCTGCTCAGTTTTGCTTCCCCTATAAAATATGAGGAAGGATAAATGCTTTCTATTCCTACAGAGATTGCAAGGGCCCACACCAGTAGATACTATTGGCAGTGAGAGGCTGTGACAATGAGCTCTATGTGTTGACAGGTCCCTAATCAAAGCAGCTTGTTAGACCCTGGCCCAAGTGGAACCAGAAATGGCACTGACCTGGGAAGCAGAGCATGACTGGCTGTCACGTTTGTGTGGCCTTTGGACTTGGTGTGAGGTGCATCTGGCAGAATTCACACAAGGAATGGGCTTGACAGCTCCTAGAAAGCTCTTAAAATGAGGAAGTAAAACAGGGAAAAGAACGGGTGAGGGAGGTTAGATTGAAACCMATCACTTATTTCTTGTCACTGGTTCAATATAAATCCAACAGAGTGTTCTTCTTACATCCTCTAAAGGCAAGGTGCTTCCTATTCCCCACCTTTGCTGCTTAGTTCTGATAGAGAGTCACCCAGATCTCCAGTGGGAATCAATGAGCTGTTGGTATCCATTTGATCCTGACTTGTTGGGCTTCAGTGGAGTTGAACGTGCCATGAGAATCACAAGACCTAAGGCTGAAAATGCTCTATCACAGAACAGTGTTCCTATTGTGAGTCAACCACAAAACAACCAGAAACTCATCTCCTGATGATGAGCAGTGTGGGTGTTCTTGTTTTTAAACACAGATTTCCATATGCAAGAGATGTGGGCAGCTCCCACTTCGTTTTTCTTTGCTAGTGAGCTCATGTGCACACAACTCAGATTCCAGATATGTTATTTCATGGTGATAAGAGCTCCTTAAAGCAACGTTAGGTGACCCTAAAACTCTGAGGGGCATGTTCTGGTCTGATGCAAACTGAAATCAATGGATTGTTCCTGACTCGGGCTATATGTTGATTTAACCAAGGCAATTATAGTCAGAATTTTCAGTGCTCTTTGCAAAACTAAGGGATTTTGTAGGAGGGAAATAATGCAAGGTCTCCTTTTCCACCATGCTTTYCGAACAATTGGGTAAGACGTGAAAAGTGGAGAGTTTTATCCTAAATTATTGTTCTTGGCTCATTCTCATGTTCTYCTTCCAGCACGTAGCTCTTGCTTGGTGTTTTTTCTCCTGTATCTGTGCTATGCATATGACTTTACTGTGATTAAACAAGAGAATACAAGGAAAAACTGAGTCAGCTGAGTAGGAAATTGTGTGTCTCCCCCTCAGTGCSAGGCAGGTCTTAGTGAGTTTTTGGATCAAGTTATTCCATGGTCCTCCAGGCTGAAGCTTCCAACAATACCCACTCTTGCTGTTATTCCAGTGATGACTAATTTAGGGATGGATGTAGTGGGGAAAACTGGCTGCAAATCTGCTCCAGAACATCTCAGATGTTCACATTGTGGATACAAGACTCATCAGTGTGTCCCAAAAGCAAAAAGCATCTCTCCAGTTGTGTATTCTCTCCCCTGGCAGCTTTCTCTGAAGCAACAGAGACCTGAATTAGAGCACTGATTTAAAGGAGTCTTTTTCAAAGYGTGGTGGAAAGGCAGAGGAGTACATGGGGAAGAAAAGGAGGGTCCTGGGTGTGCTGAACCTGAAGGGAGAACCCAGAGCTTCAAGGTGGCAAATTTAATGTCACAAAAGGCTTGTTTTCCCAGAGGAGTTTCCCCAGCTCTCAATGAATATGGAGGCTGCTTCTCTACYTTCTAACTTTTCCTACAAACTTCTCCAGCCCATCTGACTTTACACACCAGCCCTCTACATGTCCAGCCCTGCCTGTGACAACTCTCCTGCTCGTGGCACTCCTGGAAAGGATTGATCCTTATTGTCTCCCTTCTGTCCACAGTAGTGGTGCCCAAAAAAAGGACAATTTCAAAAAGGCTAAAAGGGAGAAGAGCTTGTCACAATTCACGTGTCCAACTGCCCTTCCAGGCAGTTCAGCTGGAGAGTGAAAAGGGTTGCAAGGGCAGCAAGGAAAACTGTGGAGGAGTTTCCTGGCACTTCAAAGCCAGGTAATAACACAGAGTGAAAGAACTGGCTCTCAATTGCTTCCTTTGGAGCAAGAAGGAAGACCTCCACTAGCAGTGGATGCAGCTCTCCATGCATTCCAGCAACAGCCACAAATTCATGGGCAGAAGAGATCTTTCCTCTGTAGCAAAGGCTTAAGAAAAACAAAATGCAAGAGTGAGAAACTTAAGGCTTTTCCCCTACTTTCAAAGCTAAAACCAAGCCAAGTGATGCATTTTTTCCACTGTATTTTTTTTCAGTAGATCTCTTTCTCATAGCTCCGTTTCCTGAAGCGATTCCATGTCTCAGGGTCATCCTAAGGCTGCGGATCCTCGTGGTATCGCTCTTCCAGCAGCCTCCCTGGCCCAGCAGGCCTGCATCTGAAATTTGGGAGGGAAGCTAAGCAACAGTGATAGCTTGTCCCTGTGCCAAGCTGTGCTTTTCTTATTAATACCAGTATCTGCAGCTATCCCGTGCTTTGGGGCTCACAGACCAGCACGTCGCTTCCGATTCTCAGTCAAAAATTCAAATTCGACCTCGCATTTCAAGGTTCAGAAGTTAATCTTGAGACACCATGACTGTATTTGCTGTCTTGGGGTCTGTAGAGCACCTGGCAGGATGGCATTCACTCCTTGGCTGGGTAGCTTTAGCCACTGGGTAGTTTCTCTAACTCATTTAGGAGGCTGGAGTTGCCCTTTGCAAGTGCCAAGCTCCACTCGGAGCTCCAGAATTTGGTGTGACAGCCTTAAAGAACCATGGGCTAAATTAGTCCCTCACTGTAGAGAGGGGCTGAATGATTTCTTTGTACTCAGATGACTGGTTAACTCTAAACATTTTTATTCTTTACTGACCCTCTTCTCCCCATTAGTCTCCCTTGTTCTCCAAATGAGTCCAAAACAAAGACTCAAACCAGGAACTGCAGCAGGGGTGAAAGCTGAGAGCCTGGGTCTGGCTGTCATGGAAGAAATCAATTGGCCTTTGTACTCTGGAGATAAATAGCACAGGGGGATAAGGCTTTGTGGCTGAAGATTGTAAGTTCACAAACGTTATCTGCTCGGAGAAAAGCAAATATTTGATCAATCACACTGGATGGAAACTTGGGGGGGTATGTACACAGTCTTGAATTTGTGCTGTCATTGTTGGATGTGGTCAGGGCTGTCTCTTTGGCTTGAACTGGCATGTGAAGGGTCGAGTCAGCAGGATGTGAACAGCCTCTGATAGAGGAGGCTAAGAAATTCAGCATTAAAAAAGACAAACCCCAAAATTCCCCAAAGGAGAAGCCTTTAGCTTCCACTTCCTCAGAAGCCTTCTGGAGGTAGATAATCGGTTGTAGGTCTATCAGGGAGAGGAGGTAGGAAGAAAGGGAAGGTCATGGGGTAAATCCTGTTTGCTGCAACATTTCCATGGGCTGGGAAGCACTGGTGGTCCATCCTAAGGACTGCTTGCAGTAGGAGAAACATTTTGAAAGTTGCACAGAAGTGCAAAGCAAGAGAATTTTCTTGTGCTTYGTTCCATGTTTTTGCTGCCAGAAAACAAGACAAGGCTGCTCCTTGCAGTTTATTTCCCAAGGCCATTTCTGTAATGGTTACTTTATTAGGAGGGAAACATGAAAATTTATAGGAAGGGAATAAAAGCTCAGCCTAATCATCATTTACCAAATGTAAGGACATCTCTAAGTGGCACAGAGCAAAGGTTCATTTTTCCCAGCATCCTTCCTCCACAAGTGCAGAGGGGAAGCACCCGAGGACTTATCCACCAACATTCCCCAGTCCAGCCTGGGAACCTCCAAAGCCCAAAGGCCGTGTCTACATCTCCTATCCAGTTTAATCTCTTCTGAGATGGCTACAGATACCAAATTTTAGTATGTTCCTTTTCTACTTAACAGCATTTTACATTCCAGAAATTCTTTCAATAACCTCCTTTTATGAGGCTAAATATATTTAGACGTTAATGGCACTGAAATGAGTTCACTGTGAATTTATTTTCTCCACAACTTACTAACAAGAAATGCCCACTTTTATTTTTGCAATAGATCTTAGAGACCAGATCACTCATGGTTTTAAATCAGGGTGTTTCCATTCAGAATGATGAGTTGTTCCTTGCTTTTGTCAGCAAACCAGCTGAGAACTGGCTCATGCACCAAACCAACAAACCCACACGTGTGGGTGTAAACCCAGACAGGATAAAAATAGCCTTTGGTACCTCTTGGTGTGTGATTTCCCTGCCTTCCTGCAGCCCCTGGTGAGAACCAAAATTTGACCAAACACTGCTGTCCCCAGGAGAGCTCGATGTACCAGACAACTGCTCATGAKGAATGGCAGGCAAGGTTCCTTCTCCACTTGCAATAAGCCTGATTTCAAAGGTGTTTTCCTGCCAAGTGTGAGCTCTCTCCTACTGAAAAGCAGTGCCAGATCAAACCTCTCCAGTCTGAGGTCTAAGCCAAAAAAAGGCTCTTTGTCTTTTTAGCTCTTGGATGAGAATGATGTATAATATTCCATAGTGCCTGCCACAGGACACCAAAGAGTTAAGATGTTGCTTTGGCTAAAACCTGTCCAGGAAAAATGCACTAAATTGGATTCTGCTGTCTCTGGACTCTGTGATGGGTCTAATGGCAGGAGGTAGTGGGCTGTTCATCCGGACTGATGGCTGCTTTACACTCTGAATTACTGGTAGTGAGTACAAACATGTGCAGTGCCTTTTCATTTATCTTATTCTTATATTTGTGTGACTTTTTGAAATAGACTTTCCCCCTTTCACCACCTTCATCTTGCATTCACCACGTGGTGTGTCTCACACCTTCAGAGTGTGGTCAGCTCCTGAGACAGGCTGTGAGCCTGGGCACCAGGGTGAGCTGCTCCGAGAATTGAAAGGATTCGTGGAAGTGATTGAGTGCCTGAGGAGAGATTCCCTCTTTAACCCCGAAATTGTGGATTTACGTGAACTGAACCACGGAGATTGTCAGTTAAGGTACTTGTTCATTTGGTGTCCCTGTCCATGGCAGAGGGTGGGACTGGATGGGCTGTAAGGTCCCTTCCAACCCAAACCCATCTGGGATTCTGTGATCCAGGCAAGCAGTGCCAGCATCCATGTGTGGATGGGGACAGGAGCTGTTGCTTGGCTTTATTTTATTTTTAATTCAAATAAACATTCTAGTCCTATTCTTTGATGGGTTGAAGGACATGGGAGCCTCTTTTTCCCAGACACTTTTTCTGGGAATCTATGCTCTCTCCCCAGAGCACAGGATAAACAAACTAGACATCTTGGGTTTTAAAATCAAGATAAATAACTATTGTTCTGCCCTCCCCCTTGCCTCCTTTCCTTCCCACCATCTCCCCTGCTGCCTTCCCTCCATGAGAGCATCCCTTGGGAACTCCTCTGTCCCAGATGAGGACAGACACTCCTCTGTCCCTGTGCAGTCCTGAGATAGCACATCTCCTGCTGAGGCACGAGGGCAGCACTTGCTGTGTCCTTCCCTCCGTGTCCAGGGCTCCAGAAACCACCCCCAAATCAGCAAAATGTTGGTTTGTGGTTTTCTCTGCAGCCCACGAGTAACCAGTGCCGTGGTCTGAGGTGGGCTGCAGCCTGGGTTAGATCTGGGTGCCACTGGAGAATAATGGATGATGAACTCCTGTTTTACGCTTAAATAGGATCCCATGAGCTTACCCTGCAAAAGTTTTACCTTTTTAAGGTTTTCACATCAGTAGCTATTTTTATATAGTGCCTGCTATAACAGATCTCTTCCCAGGCCTGGAGGCTTGGACAGGATTTGTGTTCATCAGCTCTTGTGACCACTGGTTAAAATGGGAGGAGCAGGAAATGAGGGTGTCTGGTGTGGCAGGGGTTGGAAAACCTCTTTGCCAAAAAACAAAGYTGTCACAAACCATTGAACCTTGCCTACTAGGAGAGGAAGAAGAGGCAGCAGGGTCCTCAGAGTCCCAGGAAAGGCTAGTATGGGATATGGGGTGTAGATGTGATCATAAATTGATACATAAGGTGGTGATGGCTTTTCTCCAGACAAAAAAAAATCCAATAGGACCCTTGGCTGACTGTAATCACTCAGGCAGTTTTAGGGGTGCAAGACCAGCAGGTGTGGCTCTGCATCCCCGCACRGTTCTGGGAATTAAGGGAAGGAGCATTTATTTGGAGTGAGTAAATGGGACAGTGCTCCCTGCCTCATCCTGGAAACAGCTGCTGCCAGCAACTGCTGGTAGTTTGGCTTCTCTTGGAAATGTAAATAGCTGTAAGAGGCTCCAAGGACAATAAAGGCAGGTGATCCCAAAACAGAGAGAAAACAGAAGAATGCTGGGAATACCAGGTACAAGCACCRCCATTCATATCCTCCCTTGGAGCTCTGCAGGAGCCCAGGCAGATGTCCACATTCCTGTAATGCAAGGAATGGTGCTTGAGCACTTATCCCAACTGTGGCTTTGTGCTCTTTCTTTGGGAGAGGCACCACAGCATCTCACCTGAGGCATCTGAGAATTTGGAGGTTTTTCTTGTCTCATAAAGGACCCTGTTTTGCCCCAARACAATAATGGGCTCTGATCCCCAAACTTCTTTCCATAACAAGAACCAGATTGGTAAGTGAGGGTTGCACCAGTTCTATTAATAAAAAAAAATTTAAAAGGAGAAACTCAGGCCCTCCTAGGTGGAAATCAACTAATAAATTCATCCTGTTCTTAAAAATCCAGGAAGGAAGACTCCACAGATAAATGTGGAGAAGCACCATAGGAAAGGATTGCTTAATATGTACCCAAAGTCATCCTTGATGCAACTTAAGCCTCTTACTACTTCTGCTATCCACAACCTCTGGGAAAGGATGAATCCATTCCTCTGCCCTGAGTGAATCTGAAGGTCATAACCATCCATCTTCTAGACTAAACAATCCTCATTCTTCCACTCTTCCCTCATAAATTGTGTCTTCTCGCTCTTCTCGCTGCTCCCCGTTGGACTTTGTCCAGTTAATTCACATCCCGGTGCCTGGGAGCGGTCACCACGTTCCCAGCTTCCCCTTTGAAGTGAGGAACTGCTGGGTGAAAGTGAAGGGCTGGGGTTACCCGGGGCGAGCGTGGGGAYGGTGGGATGGAAATTTGCCTCTCGGAAAATGAAAGTATCGAGACAGGACGTGCTCCCACGTTACTCACGTGCTGACCAGCACTGGGTCTGGGGATGCTGGAGGCTGATACGGAGAGCAGAATTCCCAGGAGGGAGGTGATGTCTGAGTGCCAGCCTGGGAGAAGCTGCCCCATAGCAATACCAACTGTGTGCTGACATTGCTCTCTGACCCACGCACCATTTCTGCTTCCTAACAGCCTGAACCAACACCTCTGGCCTCTTGCAGCAAAAGGTTTCATCCCAGCTTGACCAGTGCCTGGCTTTTCCCACTGCAGCATCCTCCAGGTGCAGACAAAGCCCAGCTTTTGTGCCCAGGGTGGCCAGGCCCTGTTTATAATTCACTCTCCTTGTCAATAATCAAGGAAAAGTGCTGATAAGGCTTGTTTGCTCTCTGTGGGTATCCCTACCTGGCTGCTGTGCAAAGACCCCGAGAGCAAACAGAAGGGAAATGGGCCATATTGGGGACTGCTGGAATAAAAGCAGGA
Organism: Amblyornis subalaris; assembly: GCA_018881555.1. Classification (NCBI taxonomy): domain Eukaryota; kingdom Metazoa; phylum Chordata; class Aves; order Passeriformes; family Ptilonorhynchidae; genus Amblyornis; species Amblyornis subalaris. The sequence continues at coordinate 132,859 of JACAXG010000153.1, read as the reverse complement.
TGGCCACGACGTGTGTGGAGCCAAATGCTTTGCATAGTTGTGCCGTCAGCAAACACAGGCAGCCAGAGCAGGGAACCAGGCGCTGGCACAGCTTCTTTCTTAGCTCCTATTTGCCTTTTGTTATCTTGGAAATAAAGAGCTCTGCAAGCCAGGGATTTGGGCAGTTAACCTCAAATAAACCCCAAAAGACCTGCTGCAGTGAAGTGTAACAGAGTCTGTTGAACTTAATGGAGCTGGGCTTGCTCTCGCCGAGGGTGATTTGGACTCTGAGGGTTTGCTGTTTCCTGGAAATTAATGGCATTTGGGGGCTTCTTTTGCTTTGTGTGCAACTTTGATTAGTGCTTTTTCACCTTGGCTTTGTGTCTGGCTCCTCTGCACAGCCGAGTGTGTGTACACGTGTGTGAGGGAGAATAGCCAGCAGTGAAAGGATGCACCACTGCAAAGACAGAGATTCGGGTGTGCTGGGAAATATCCTTTATTCTCAGACAGACAGCAAATATTTGACACTGAGCAAGRCAATCAGGTGTGCTGTTTGACAGCGAGGATCTCTGCAAAATGTGATGTGACTCACCAGCAGATCATTTCACAGCTTCACCCAGCCCCAGCACTGAAAAATACTGTTCAGGATCAAAGTATCCTGCAGGCAGCTGGTTTTGTTGCTTTAAACAAAACCCAATCATGCTTTATAAGGTCATCAAGCTCTCAAAGAGTGACTTGGGGAATACACCTGCAGATGGATAGTGACGGGATGAAATGGAACCGTTTGGAGAGACCACCAGCAGCTGCTATTCAGAGGGAGAGCTCTGTGCAGGAGCTCTGCTTTCACTTCTGGGGATGGTGATTCACCGGTGGGTAAAGGGAGCTCACGGCAACGAGAAGTGCTGGTCTCAGCTCCCACGGTGGCTTGGATCATTTCCAGCTCTAATGTTGAGTTCTTGAGGACTTTTGAGTGTTCAGGTGCCGGCTGGAAAATCAGCCCTATCATGGATTATTGGAAAGGGAGACAGCAGTTGAGGTTAAATATAGGCTTTGACCAAGCAGGAGTTATCCAAATGGGTCTGTTCTCCTGCTCTATGTAATCACCAGCAATTGAGAGATCATYGAAATAAAATACAGATCCAGCCATTTGGAGGCTCTGGAAGATAAAAGCCTGAGTGCATCTGCTGCATCTCCTAATAGCACCAAGCTGTTCAATACAGCTTCCAGGACTTGTGATGTGACCCGACTGAGAGCAGCAAACCAGAAACAAAACATTCCCCACTTGRAGTGGCTTCTGGACAAAGACCAAACTGGTCCCATCTCCTATTGGAAAAGCTTGGCCAGAGGCAGGCAGGGACAGAGAGAATTAAACCCCTTTTGAAACCTTCTTTTTAACAGGATCAGATCCAAGCCACAGTTTGGGAATTCAGAAGCCCATATCCCATTCTCTGGTTGTCCTTGATGTCAAGCAGGATTTCTTATTGCTTTATTCCTTTATAAAGATGAAGCAGCACTGTGTGTTTACAGCTCTCCTGGTGACTTCAGGAAGCCTGACTGACACCTCTGTAGGAACACAGTGGAATCTGACATAGCTTTGCTCTCAGGTCTGCTCTCTTCAAACACACACAATCTATCCTGAGCCTCTGCTGGCTTTCTGCTACCCCTGCTTAGTTATTGCTGGGTGCACGGGGAAGGGAGAGCACTGATGGCTGTGCTTACTGGGGAAGCCCGAGAGCCCTGATCCAACTCAGAACCCCCAAGGCAGAGTGGTTTCTCCTTCCCTCCCTGCCAAGGGGAGGGCACGATGTTTTCGTGCTGCTCAGCTAAAGGTATCCCCAGCCTGAAAGTTACTCAGTTTTGCCTGGTACTTGGGATTTCTCGTTGGCATGTCCGGTATCGGTGGATCCAGCTGAAACCTGACGTCCCTGAACAAACCCTGCCTTCAAAGCCCGACTTGCAACATCCTCCTCAAGGCTTCTGGCTGGGCATCACCCTGCTCGGAGTTTCTTTGAAACGCTCCCTTGTTMGCCCGGGAACAGGATGCATCGCTTGGATGGGCGTTCACAGCCCCCATGGCCGCGCAGGGGCCGAGCAGCGAGGGGATTTATGAGACGTGGAGAACAGAGCCCGGCGGGAGGAAAATATTGGGTAATCGGAGAAGTGGCCTCGAGGAGCCAGCCGGGCTGTTTATCTCACCCTCAGCCTCCCCTGGGAAGGCAGCTGTACCGTGTCACCTCCGACGYGCAAATCCCTGCCCAGCCTCATTCGTGACATCCCACAAGAGCCTGTGTTTGCGAGGGGGAGCCCTGCCCGGGTCAGGCTGGGACTCGGCGCAGGCGGCTTCGCTTATCGGGAAGGCTGTGCCCGGGATGGGAGCACAGAGAGCTCCTTCATCCCTCCCTGCCCGGGTTTGGGCCGCTCGGCCGAGGAGCCTCTGCCTCCCCTCGCGGTGTGAGCGGCGTTTGGCAGCAGCAGGGTCACACCTGCCTTCAGTGCTGCGTGCAGGAGGCGAGCGCCAGTGGGTAGGACAGAAATCTCCCACTCCCCACGTCTCGAGGAAGGAGGGAGCGAGGAAATGGTGTTGGGAAAAGCTGCCTGCTCGCCATCAGCTCTGTGCGAGCTGAGCACTGTTCTTTCTCAATGCTATCACCCAGGGGCCTGGGGGTCACTCCTGCCCTGCAGGGCAGACCCTCAGGCTGTTTAAATCGGGTGGTGGCTGCTCAATTCCGATCGAAAGCGTGGTCACCGCCTGCCCACTGGGTTACCTGGATTAGCCATTTACAGCCAGTTGCTCTTTTATGGATTCAGTGTCTGGTTTTCCAACATAATTCTTCCTTTCCCTGTCTGAGACTCTGTTGAGTCTGGCCCCTCGCTCTCTGTAATTGAAATATAAGCATTGCTGTGCATCAGACAGACCTGGGGTTTCTTTCTGGGTTTCTTCCTTCCTTTTTTTTTTTTTTTCTAATTTCTTTCATAGTGACCCATGGGATTATGGCTGTAACTTTAAATACCTTCCAGCACCACCAGCTGAAATGAGGTTGGGGAACAAGGAGAATTAAAATACGCTTCAAAGGAGTACACAGGAGGAATACAAATAGAAACAGATAGCTTGAATTTAATCTTTTATAGGCTATTTCATAGAGAATAATATCAGCTCAGGAGGTGCTAGTGCCTGTAAGGGTAGAAGGAGACAGCTGCCTGCTACCCTCTCCTCTTCCCAAAGTCCTTTATGGAGAGGCTTCTGTGCTCCAGAGTGGGCAAACATCCATCCTCAGTGCAGGATAGGAAGGAGATGGATGGGATGGCACAGCCCTGTCACATGAAGGTTTGGGTATCCTATACCTGCTGCTGCTCACCCACCTTTGGAGCTACAGAAACGTCTCACGGGTGCACCTGCCACGAGTGACAGTGCTCTGTTGGCCTGGGGGATGTGGGCTCACATCCCACCGAACCAGGGAGGTGTTGGAGAAAGGAATCCAAGTGAAAAATAGTGTTTGGTGCACTTAAAGCAAGAAGATAAACTGCCTCAATCAGGTGTGTTCACAGCTTAATCACATCATCCATGCTGACCTCTTCCTTATCCACAATAATCCTCTCTGCATGTAAAACCTGCTTTTTGTGCAAGATTGTAAGGTTAAATGGGTGTATTATGCCTTTTGTGTATTTGGAGGGATTGCCCTGGAGCTCTGGTTCTCCAAGTTTTAGATTAGCAAGAGAAAAACCAATGTCAAAATGTTCRGGACTTCAGGATCACGGCCATCCCTCTCCTTCATCTTCGTTTTTTCCCTCTAAAGGCTACCTTTTTATCAAATGCTAATTCACCGAGTGCAACTAGTCTCTAATCTAAAAGAAATGGAAAAAATGGAGAATATCATCTCCAAAAGAAGCTTCAAACATGGGAATGAAAAGCTGGGTGGAGCTGACTGCTCACCTCTTCTGAATGATCCTTCTTCAGTGTTGAGAAACGTGTTTATTTTTACCTAGAAACTGCTCAGTGACTATCAGCCCTCCCAAATTTAAGCCTCGAGCTCTCTCCCCTGAAGTCAGTGGCCGTATTGGCATGAATCATTAAAAAAGGGAAGGGTTTTGCTGTCTCCAGCAAGGCCTCCTGCCCAGGGCAGTGGGTGGGAGACTCAGGGGCAGGCTGGTGGTTACGGCTGTGCCACATATTTCACAGCAGAGCTGTAGGTTTGCTGACTGTCAGCTCACATAGTTCCATGCTTACATCTTTTCYGAAATATGGGAAAAGCCTGGTAATCACTGACATCAGGTGGGCCTGTTCCCACTCAGCCCCTACCACCTCATCAGCTTTTAAACYGTGTGGATTTACAATATTGTAAGCTAGGAGACAGGGAGGTGGCAAAGGTAAGGCTCAAAGGTAGAAAACACCTGAAGATAACATGAAATAATAGTAATATTTKGGCAAGAGGCAGATTTAAGTACCTGCTGGGCTTTCTGACCTGTTCACCAGCATTCCCAGTACGTTTCCATGTACTCCAGGGAAACTCCTTCCCATCTGCAAAGCAGAATTGGAGCATCGGCCACTTTGTGCATTCTGTAATTCCCYTCTTTTGCCACAGATTGTGGAGAAGTGACAGAAACTGCAAACTGCCTGATTACCCAAACTCTTCTGATTTCTGTGCTGCATCTTGTCCAAAGAGGTAGGAAGGGTAAACCAAAACTATTCCTGTAGTTGGGCAAGTTGAAGCCAACGAGCACTGTAAGGATGTGTGTGATTAGATCAGGACCAGTTGCTGTGTGTTAGCCRTGTCCCTGTTAGCACATCTGCCAGTTCATAAATGTCCGTGGAAGTAAAAGGCTGCATCTGCCTTTAATTGGGACAGATAAACTGCAGGCAAGCCAAATTCCTAGGCATGCCTGCACATGTCTGCACAGCTATAGTCTCTCTTGGTGATCTCATTTAAACAGAGTCAAAATGATTAAAAGATGCCCTTCCCCTTTGTTTTGAAATGTAGTTTTCACTCGAAAAATAATTGGGATGCTCCTGCCAGCTGTGCAGCACACGGCGTTAGTGCATCCCCAAGCAGATCACACAAAGMATTAAGTACTGGGCAGGGTTAGGACTTAAACCAAAACTGAACTAACTCATTCTGTCTGGAAATTCTGATTTATTAGAATTGAAACTATTTGGGGGAATAGGTATTCCCCTGAATTTAGAAAGAACCCAACTGCTTCAGCACTGCTGTGATCTAAATTTGAAACGTTATTTTCTGGATAGAAACAACGCTTTATTTGGCTTATATTAAAAAGCTGGAGAGCATTATAAAAAAAAAAAAAGTCAAAATTGAAGCAAAACATCTTGAAATTATTATAGCAGAGTCTTTTGGATAATAGCATTGTGAACATTTTAGAGATACAAAGCTTTGCTTGAAGACAGACGCAGAAATATCGAGACCTTGACAATACCTCCAGCACAGGAAGATCATTTTGCCACCAGTTCTRTGAGGCACAACCTCCCTGCTCTTGGGTGACCTGAAGGGCAGAGGCAGATGGGGCATGTCTGGGGCAGTGGAGTTTCCAAATCCTAGGCCAACTCCCAACAACCAAGATAACACCGATCCCTTCCCTTCCTCCCCTTTCATCCCCAAAAGGCTCACGGGAACTGCTGACTCTGGGGGTGCTGCTGGCTCCCTGCTGACCAAATCACCCSTCTGGGCATGTCCCAGGCTGGGTGAATCACCCTGGGTGGCTCCAGGCTCCCATCACTCCTCTCTCCAGGTCTTTCACCTGAGGAAGAATGGGAAATGCACATTCAAAGCTAACCCTGATCACTCGAGTTACAGGTATCAAAGCAGTATTTCATGGAGGGATTCGTTCATTCCAAACCTGCTTCCAGATGGGTTTCACAAATCTTCTATTTCACTTCTTTAATTCAAACAAAAAGGAAATTTATTCTCTTTGTRCCAACCAGCACTCCTTTGGAGAGCTGAAACATTGTGTATGCCAACAATGTTTGCCATAGAAGTTGCTCATGCCATTTGCAAAAGGAGAGAGAAGATTTCAAGCAAGAAGAAGGTTGGCTGAGAGGACCTCCCGAGGTCTCCTCCAACCTAAATTTTCCTTGTGATCTCTTGGCTGTAAGAAATGATGGTTTGGGCTTTATTTTCTTCCTTTAGGCAAGTACAGGTAGATCCTCTCATCACTTGCACAAAATCTTCCAGGAACCATACTTGTTATTTTTGAAACTTTGGTGCAGAAGAGGAGTAGATGGGCAGCTGGCAGAAGGTTTGTTTATGACTCCAGTGGTGTCTGGACTTGCTCTGGTGTTTGTGTCTCCAAAGTCTGACTCAAACCCAGTTCAAGCCAGTGGAAAGAATCCCGGCAGCTTAACAGATATAAAGCTGCCACTCTTGGAAGGGTAAACTTCTGGTAACACATCCTTGCGTAAATCTCTCTTCTGTCTGATCTGCTGGTGACTCCTCAGGCAGGGGTTTTAGTGGTGGTTATTGGGGCATGCACAAACCCATGTCACCCTGCTGGTGCCACCCCAGTGACGCTCTGTGCTGCACTGTCACRCTGGGCTTTGGCACCGGCGCTGCACCACACACCAAATCAGTGCTCTGCCCTTCCCTTGCCCACTGCCTGGGCCTAGCTGCTCCAGTTGCTGCCCTCTTGTCTTTGCTTTCAGATCACAGAAGGGTTTGGGTTGGAAGGGACCTCAAAGCCCATCTCATTCCATGGGCAGGGACACCTCCCCCAAGCTCCATCTCTTTGGCTGCCTAAATATATTTATTGCAATGCTGAGGAGACCCTATGGAGGGCACCCACAGCCTCCATGGCGTCTCCCTTTCTTAATCTAAATACAACAAAATACTCACTTAAATTTTTTATCACTTTGGAAAACTACTGTTCTCCTTAAGAGCAAGGACAAGGCTTATGGAGAGAGGTGGCACATTTCATTAGACCAAACAAGCTTTTGGCTCTGCCAGTCTTTGCTCAGGGCCTTTACTAAGAGACATTTCTCCGTGGTCTCCCCTGCGCAAGGACAGCTTCCCTGCGGATGTGTCCACAAGCTCTGCGATTTGGAAGGCAAAGGAATGGTTTTGATAATCCATAACTTGCTTAACAAGGACTCCCCACACAAAAATGGTTGCTTGTCTTCAAAGGAATGCTTCTGGAGAGCTRTTTTGTGGCCAGTCACTCAACGTTACTGATCCTCATTAGACCAGAAAAGTACATGCTTTCCCTCCAGGAAGAGTATGTAAGTGTTGGAATTTCTAACATTAGAAATGATTGAAACTGAGCAGTTTGAAATGGTAATTTTTCCTACMGCTGAAATTTAAAAGATGACAGTTTTCTTTCCCGTGTCCATTCTCATTATTTATCAGAACTTGGGCTGTGATTTACATCCATAACAAGTAAAATGGATAAGCCAGACTCTTTCCAGGCCACTGCATCCCATSTCCTCTGCCTGCTGCTGCTCCAGCCTTTACCAAACACCTGCACTGCCACCTTCTGCCTGTCTCTTACATCTCACAGCTGAATTTCCACCACGATTCTTTTTTTTCGTTCATCCTGCCAAATTCAGGATGTATGTCCTAGGAAAACTTGGAATACAAAGAAGAAACCGCATGTGCCTATGCACAGACAAGATGGTCTGTAAATTGATTTTTTTTCTAGCTGGTCTCTCTTAATTGAACTATGCTTAATTCCTAGCTTTAATTTAGGGGAAGGGAACTCTCCAGTGTTGTTCCCCATAATCTAAAAAAATTAAAATACTTTGCCCAGGATGCCCAGAGAAGCTGTGGCTGCCTCATCCCTGGAAGTGTCCAAGGCCAGGCTGGACAGGGCTTGGAGCAACTTGGGGTAGTGGAAGGTGTCCCTGCCCACGGCAGGGGKTGGAACAACTTCACCTTTTAGATCTCTTCCAACCCAAACTATCCTGTGGTTCTRTGAAAAGAAACCCAAGTGGAGCATGTCTATGGCTTATGAATGGGGGGAAAAAGTTCCTTTATTCTTTCTTTTTTTCTGATGAAACATTARCTAAACGCAATGTCAAGTTGAGGGGAAAAAAGATATCTGAAAGCCAAGTGAACCCAGATGTAGTTTAAACCCTCTCACATCGCTCATTTTAAACAATTCTTGGTATTTTTCCTTTCGTGGTTGAAGGAAGGGATACCAAAATCACCCTCTACTTAGAAAAATAAATAATCTTAATGAACATAAAATCCCTGCAGCAGCCAGCCTCAGGCCAAGTGGCACTTCCAAGCAGGAGCAGAGGCCCCGGCCCCAGCCCTGAAAGAGAGATGGGCTCACCACTGTCTCCTTGAAAGCTCCAGAGTCATTATTGAATATCTAAACCCCAACCTTTTACAGCAAGCCGGTTCTTGCAGGCTTCAGAGACTCGATGCATGCAAGAAAAGGTTRGGAATATTTCCCCTGCATTGTAAACAGGCTTTTTCCCATGCTGAGGAAACAGTGGCATCTGGTGTTCGCTGAGCTTTCCTACAGCCAGTGCTTCCCAGGCGGCTGCTGGGACGTTCCGTGGGCGTGGGCAGGGTTTGGATCCCCAGTGGCACCTGGGACACGCGGGATGCCCAGGACATCTCCCCAAAGGTCGTGGGGGGGGGGCTCAAGCCCCTCTGAATGGCAGCTGGAGGTCTGGGTGCTGCATCAAACAACCAAACTAAGCTGTGTTTCCCCCTCCTGGCAGGACAGGAAGCCCAAATCTGAGGACACAAAGAAGTTTAAGTTGTGCCTCTCCCTGGTATTTTCTATGTAATTTAGGAAAACCGAATTACTCTCTGCATTTTGCTAATTGAAATAGGATTTACTGGTTTCCTGTATTGAATGTATGAAAGGCAGGACGTTTCCCTGCTGAGGTGGACAGAATGACCCATTTGAGCTTGGAKCTATATGGAAGCGATTTCTGCCGATTTCTGTAATTTTTTGAGTTGCAGACTTTCAAAAGCTCTGCATCCTTCTCCTTCACCAAAGGCTGTTGTGCAGAATTTTCAGGATACCCTATGGCCAGTTTTATCCAGGTGCTGGGACTGACATTTGTTCTGTTCCTATTGTGATTGGTCCATAAACACAAGTTCCTGAGCCTGATTATTTCCCTCTGAGCACAGAAAGGAGCAGCTCCGCTCTGATCCGATGCTCCTGCAAATTCCTGCTCCTCCTCGTGGCTGTGCTCAGAAACTCAGCCSTTTTCCTGCACGGGGCCTCATTTCGGTAGCTAAACTCATTCAGAGATCCTGATTATTGTCCCTTTTGGGCAGTTTGCCCTATGAACTTACAACCAAATGCATTTTGGTGACATCAGAACCAGTTTCACAGCTGTGAAAGCGAGGGGTGGCTCTGCAAAGGTGCAGCCAAGCGCTGACCTCTGTGGTCACAAGAAGCAGCACAGCTAAAAGGATCTCTCTTGTTGCCCATGAGGTTTCCAGACTAATCAGGTGGTTTTAAACAACAGGTAGTTCTGTAAGTGACAACGTGCCAAGGGCTGTTTTGTGGGTGGCATCACACACTTTGGCACAGTGTTCCTCATACCCGACCGATCTCTCTGTTCCSCAACAATTTGTTCCAATCAAACCCTGGATCTGTYGTGCACCGAAGTTTATTTTCTATAAAAATATGGGAGGTTTTCCAAAGTGCAGCTGAACTTGGCTAGAAAAAATTAAATCAGTAGGAAATGGGCACCTAATGCCAAATCCCACTGAAATTAAATTTGATCCCCATCATCTCCTACAAAGACTTTGGTCTTAGGCTGGCAAACTCTTGTAAGTCAACAAGCAATTTACAGTGTGTGGAGAACAAGCTGCAGAGGCTCTACAAATATCCCAACCCTTTTGCTATCAGCAGTCAAGATAAACATTGTTACCTGAATACGGTTACAGAGAGAATAAGAAAGGCTGGTTTGTAATGTTTTCTTTATTAAACTCAGSTTTCACTGGTGGTCTGAGTTGGCAAACAGAAATCATTCATAAATATATTTCTTTTTCCCAAACATTGTAGGTATAAACAAATAAAAGCTCTGGTTTGCTACTTTGGGAGGTCCTGTGTAACCAGCGTTTTCAACTGGCCAATTAGCAGCATGTGTGTTAATCAGTCAMGAACTTCCACTTGTTTTTAAATTATCAAATCCAGCATTTTAAAAATTATTGCTCGTTATCAGACAAAACCCCAAGATAAAAAGGATGTTCATTATATCATCCCTGCTGGTAATGAGGATTTCTCTATTGACAGTACATGCAGCTTTGTGGTGGGTTTTTTTAGGCAATTAAGACCGAAACTCTTCAAAATTGATTGAGATGCTGGGCAACCAATCTGAGGATGTTCCAGGAGCCAAATTCTCAGCAGCTCTGACCTTGGCACCTTCCTAAACTCTACCTCCTTTAAGATGTCAGGCTGAGCACCCCGACACGAACATCCCTCAATCACTAATGGCTGGGGATGGAGCACCCAAYTGTGACACTGCTCCAAGGCTTTGCTGCCTGGAATTAAATCCTGTCCTGGCACTGCTCCTGCCTCTTTCCCGAATTCCCTGGGACCTGCCCGGCAGGGCTGCCATGGGCTGGGAGTGAGGAAGAGAACCRGTGTGCAGAGTCACGGAACTGTAGACAACAGAGGTATTTTTGCTCTCTCGCTGCTCCTCCTGGCCGGCCAGGTCGAGGGAGGGGACAGTGGCAGGTACCAGCGGCAGGCGGAAAAGCGGATTTCCTCGCAGCCCTCGGAACCGGGGGCATCTCAGCCTYTGCAGTTCCCAGTGGCAATGCCTCGCGTGGCAGGTCCCCCCCCGTGCCTATGGCATACGCTACCGGCCAGCGGTGTCCCCCCCGGGCTACTCTAGGGCGGTTCTCGCTCCCTCGCGCCCGGGAGCGCCCTGGGGCCGGCATTCGCCTTCCCACGCCGGGGGCACGGCTCGCCGGCCTCCCTGCCTTCCCTGCCCCGCTCCGGCCGCCCGCTCGCTTCTCCGCGGGAAAACCGGGAGGGCTCTCTTTGCGCCGACCCCGGCAGAGGAGCCCGTCCCGGAGCGCAGTCCGCGTCGCGCCGGCGAGGCGCGTTCCTCAGGGCACSGCGGCCGGGACGCTCCGCGCGGCCCTCGGGCCCTCGTCCGCCCTGTCCCCGGCGGGCCGCTTCGGGTACGCCGCGCTGGCCATCTTGAAGAACTCGTCCGCAGCGTCCAGAGCGATGAGCCGGTCCTGCCAAACAACGGGGCTCAGGGTCACCGGGGGATGTTCGGGGCACATCCCTCCCTCCGCAGCCTCCACAGGCATGAGGTCTCATCTTTTCCCACCTCGTTAGCAGGATGCAAGGGCATCCCGTTGCACGCAACTCGCGGAGGGGTGTGGGATTCGTGGCGCTACGACGCCGGCATTTCCAAGGGAACGAAACAGCCAAGCTCCAAGGGCAACATCTGACAGGAGCACCCCGGATGCCACCGTGTATCTGAGCATCCTCTGGGTCACCTGCTCGCTTCCCCTCGCTGCAGGGTTGGGAAGGAGGGAAGGTGCGCTCGGAGTACTCACCACCACGAAGAGGTAGCGCTCGGAAAGCTCCCAGCTGGTCGGGAAGATGTTTGTCTCTTCCGAGAGCTTTAACAGGATGTCCCGGGCTTTGCTCATGTTCTGAGAGTCGCTGATGATGCTGAGTTTGGTCACTGACAACAGAGAATCTGCTTCCTTCTGGAAACCTGCAAAGAGATGTGTTACAGAAATAAGTCAAACATGCCAGCAGGGTCATCCCTGAGCCCTTCAGGCTCTTGCAAGATTCCTTATTCCCCCTCCACCCCGAGCTGCTGCATTCCTACTTGCTGAAACAAACCAGCACTCCCTCAGGCAGGCTGTGGGACAGGTACAAACTTGCTGGTGGGGAAAATAAGTCACAAAAGTACTCAGAGCAAGTTTGTTACCGTTTTCCCTGAGAAAAGGTGTGTGAACCTGCACAACCCAGGGTGTCGATTCAGCTCTTCCATGTTCCTGATGCTGCCAGAACTTCAGGGCTGGAGGGGCTTCCTAAGCACCCCAGTGACTACCCCTATATGTTCTTGGGAGGTAACAGGCATAAAACCTGTGGCAGTAATGAATGCAAGGCTAATTGTTCCTGTAGCAGTCAGCATCGATTATAGGAAGGGTATCCAGGGAAGGAAAGGAGGAGGAGAATGAATGCAGGGATATTTAAATGTAATGGCTACCATTAACTCTTTATTCAGTTCCAGGGGGGTGGTGGTGATGCATCCCACATGAAAACACAGAGGCCTAGATAACAAAAAAAAGCAGGTTTCACACCTGGTTGCTCCTTTAGCTTCGCTAAGGCCAAATGACCCCTGGCCTTGAGCTTCCCCAGCATTGGCAAAGCATCTCCGGGTCTATGAGGGATGTGAGGGGGATGTGGGAGAGCCTTTGTCAGTGTGCAGTAACAGATGGAAGGATGCCAAGTGATCCCTCCCGTGCTTGGCCTGTACAGGCTGCRAGCACCAGGGTGGGGATGAAGGCTGACACCTCATTATGGATTTATGATGTTCCTCCCACCCAGATGCCAGAACAGCAGGTAGGGCAGGAGTGGCCGAGATACCCATCTCTGGCTCCCAGTGATGATATCCTGAAAYAGACTCACTCATCCTCCTCTCGTCAGCCACCAGCCACCTCCAGAGCGTGATAGAAGTCACCCAGCTGATGTGCTGGCACATCCCAAGTGTCACATGTTGTGTGGCACTTGGGAAAACCCTGTCCCACCCAGCACCACAGGCTTGGAAACAGCAGTAGGAGGGTTTCCGTGGAGCAATTCCACTTGGTGAAAGAATATTTCAAATTCACTTGGGAGCAAACAAGGTGAGTGGCTTAGCTCTGATCGGCTTCCATGGGCTAAGGAAGCAAAATAGATGTATCTGTGTTTCCATCTGAAAGGAATATTCATTCCTTCCTGCTTATCTTGTTTGGAAAAACCCAGGGTGAACTCCCACTGCAAGGTTTCCACAAGGAAGTTTGAAATGGATGACTTGTGCATGTTATTATGGGCTTGGAAGGTGATCGTGGTTCATGGGATTTAGACGTGCCTGCAGACAYGGTGTCCCTGTCCCCGCCCTGCCATGCCTGAGCCCTGAGGAGCCTCAGATGCCACGTGGAACACCTGCCGGCATCGCTCAGCAACCTCCTTTTATTTCCCTCCTCTCCAGCTTGATTTTGTGGAGCTGTTCCCATTCTCAGCCACGGTGGGATCCCTCAYGTGATACCACCAAAAGTACATCCTTTTGGCCTCCAGCTTACCTAAATCCTCCAAAATGTGTTTCCACCTGCTCCTCACTTCTTTCCGGGTCTGCCGCAAGGTATAAATGTCATAGTTGAGCTTTTGCCACTCCTGCAAGGCAAAGGGATAAGAGACATTCAGTCATTGGAATCTGCTGCTTTTCAAGGAATTTCAGCTTTGAGGAACGGAGCCAGGGTTGCACTGTTGGTGTAGGCACTGAGTGTGAAGCTAGTGGACCTGGTGAAGGTCCAAAAGTACTAGAAAACAAGAAAAACAGACTTTTTTTAAAGTATCCTTTTTTAAAAGGGCAGAGGTGCATGTGGATGGTCGAGGGCTGGACTGGAGTCATCTGACATAATAACCCTGAGTGGCTGCCAGTTGTGCAGTTAATGCCTCACTGCACTGTACAGCTGAAATCCTTGCCATGATCTCCAGCTTTACACCTGGATAATGGGACACTGTGCAAGAGGGAAGGGTTTGAGGTTATTTATTAAAGTCACACCTGCACATTTAAACACAACTGCACAAGTTTGGTGGTGGGCTTTGGCAGTGCTGGGTTAATGGTCAGACTCCATGATCTTGGATGACTTTTCCAACCTAAATGATTCTATGATTCCGTGATTCAATAAGAATGTATTSCTGTGGAAATGCATGTATTCTACAAGAAAACCAGGAGCACTCTTCCTAGCTGAGTTTATTCAATGCACACACTGCAAAGGGTGCATTTTTAGAAGCAGCCCAACATGGGGGTCACAACATCACCTAATAACTTCCYTGCACTAACAACCTTAATTAATCTCATTTCTCAGCAAGGGATTACCTAGATGGGCTCCTGAAGAATAACCATGTGTTAATCTGTGCTGGCACCCTGAGATTTTCCTCCAGGCCACGCTGGGTTCAGAGCAGACAAACAAGAGGTCACAGAGGTCAGCTATGTGTCAGAAATCCCACTGTTTTCTGGTACTCGGTCAAAGAACTGACTTGATCCCAAAAAGCTTTGAAGATTCCTTGGTGGTTTTTTTCCAGAACGTGGCTGACACGCCACGACTGCAGAGAATTAAAAGCCAAGCCTGTTCTCCTGCTGATCAGCACTAGCTGCAGGAAGCCCTGGGAGATTACACTTTGGAAAAAGCAGCCGGCGGGGTTAAGACTGGTGACTTCAGGTCAGGAGAGCAGGGGAACCGGCTCTGCCACAGCCGCTCGCTCCCAGGGAGCAAAATCCCCTTCCAGAGGCACATTCCCCACTCGCCTGCAGTGGCACTTGAGAGCAGCTTTGCTGTTTGCACAGGAGGGCACCCGGCTGCCAGCACAAGGCCCCAGGACAGCCCTTCACCAGAAAAATGAGGCAGGGGCAAGACTCTCCTCTGAGCCTGACACCGGCTCAGAGCTGGGAACTGAGCTCTTCTGGGTGGAAAAGAAAAGAGGGGGCCTTATTGTGTTAAAGCTTTGTGGGAAGTTTATTGAAAACTTGAGAGTTTTTAAAAAGAGACTGAAAAACTGCATGATGCCTTGGTCCCAGCTGGCAGGGATTCCTTGGAAACGCCTCAGCCCTCTCGTGACCCCCTGGCACCAGCAGAAAGGAGAGGGAGCCAGTCTGGGCATGCTGGTGGGGAAATAAGCTGCGTGTCTCTGCCCTCCCACRGAGATAAACAAGGCCTTTAGCCCAGACAATCGATCCAGACAGCCTGGTGATCCCAGGCGTGCTTCACACTGTGGAATTAGGGAGCTGGGGCAGTGGGAAAGATGCTCCTCTCCACAAAATGTGGCCTCCCRGCACCTGGCAACAGCTCTCGGGGCTGTGGGGATTTACCCCGTGGTGGTGAGCCAGAGCAGTGCTTAGCATGCAGGGAAGCTGCTCCTGATTTTCTCTGGATTAACAGCAGTGTGTTTTCCCTTGTCTATTTTTGTTTTAAGGGAATCTAGGTTATGGCTTTCTTGTACATCGAAGTCTCTGAGTTGTGTTATGGAAGTGAATACGGCGAATATTCAGTCCCAGGGGAGCTCTGACAGGGTCCTGTCGATGGAGAATTTGGGGMGTGTGCAAAGGAGTGGCTTTGGTACAGAAAATGATGCTTAATRGTGGTGCCTGGGTGGGGCCTCTTGCTCCAGTGGGATTTCTTTTGCCTGAGCATGGAGCTGAATGTGTTTGTATTTCTGTAGAGAAAGCTGGGAGGAGGATGCTCCCAGCCATGGAAAAGGAACTAGGGAAGCAGAGATTATCAGTTTGAGGTTGGGCTGAGCTCTCAGAGGGACTCGTGCCCTGCTCTCCATCAGTCTCAGAAACCACTGAGTTTTCTCAGGCAATTCCTTGTAGCAGAGACATCCCAACTGCCGTGGGCTGTCCTCTGTGTGCCTTTAATGAGGGAATAAACTCAAGAGCATCTTTCCACACCCAAAATTATTCTAAAAAGCATCTCCCTGGAGCTACACAGCAGAGGAAGAGCAAAGCTCGTCCTGCCCGTGCACAGGMGAGGGCAACATCAGAGGCTTTGGGGAGGGTGTTCCCGGCGCGCGTCCCGTGAGTCACCGGGATGTGATCCGAGGGAGCGTTTCGGAGGGGCCGGGTGGCATCACGAGGCTGCTCAGCCCCGCAGGGCAGGCGGCTCCACACCAAACCCCTCTCCCTCAGCCTTCTCGGGAAGTCAGATGGAACTGCTGGGTCACTGAGGAGGCTTCTCGCACACGGGAGACTGAAACGCCAAACCTCCGGGTGTTTCTGTGGGTCCGGGACATCCCAGCCAGGCACTCAAAGGCAGTTCTTTAAGAAACAGACTCTTTAGCCAAAATCTGAATTAACCACAGGAAACCAAAGCAGCTGRCAGTTCCCAGCCCTGTTTTTTGCAAACAGTTTTGCCCTTAAAACCTACAGAGCAGGGCACAACAGATACCAGTGGGAGCTTGAGATAACCCTGAGTGTGTGAGTCAAGAATATCCCAGGAGCAGCAGGGAAACCCCGCTGCCTCCCTTCTCTACGTGCTCAGCCCTTCAAATATTTACCTGGAAAACTTCCCCAGACTCTCTAGTGTGAAACACTAAATCTGCAAATGCCAAATGACATGGAATAAGCCAGGCTGGTACATAACTCCGAGCTCTGGAAAAAAATGTGCCAAGAGAACAGGCGACACTGTCCAACTTCTCATCCCTGATCATATGAAAACTTCCTAATTAGTAGGGAGCTTTCTTCATGTTGCCAGAGCAATCCTCTACCAAATGCATTCCCTTTATTCTCTTAAAAGCAATTGAGGTCAYCATTCTGTTCAAGAGTTATTTTAGAAATGAGGTCAAAACAGAGTTATCAGGGAAAGACTGCAAAATATCAGTCCAGGCAGGTACCACACCACATCCAGGGATGCTTCTGCTCTGGCTCCAATGGAAGTAGCTGAGCAAATATAAACTATAGATGCATCAACCAACATCTCATCTTAGAATAAGCTTAAATTGGATTCAATTTAAGAGAGACACGCAGGCATTAAGAGGGTCGGGTCTGGGCTCCCCAGCCGGCATCCCCAGCCCTGGATAAATCCCATCACCTCTCTATGCCCCAGCAACAGCTGGTCACAATACTGACCTTCTCTGTAACCTGTTTAAAAAGGAATAATCCTGTAGGAGAGCAGGAAGAGGAAGAAAAATAGGCCTTGTCAGCTCATTAATGGGCTTTTCAGGAGGATCATGCCAGCACCGCTCTGCCAGCCAGGCCTCTAGCAGGGATGCAGGCTGAGGGATTGCCTTTGCTAGTGGGGTTTATGATCCCACCTTCCCCTAGGGAATAAGTCAGGAGAAGAGAGAAACACTGCATTTACAGCAAGCCACGAGAAGAGGGGGTTTTCCTCAGTCATCATCAAAATGCCACCTTGAGTTTCTGTTCCCAGACCTGAGGCACAGCTGCCCTAGCCCTGGCTCCTCCTCTGAAGCCAGTATTGGTGCACAGCTCTGCCCACAGCTGGGTAACTCCATGCACTCCACCAGAGGACAAGGAGAAACCAGGGCCATCCCAAACTGGGCCTCMTGGAGGGGACTCTGCTACATCCCACTCATTAGCCAGGCCATGAGCCCAGTGCAGCTCCTGCCACTCATTTCACTGCCACATTTGAGATTTACTTTACACCACAACAGGTGGTGCAAAAAATGATGCTGCAGAGCAGGGGTAGGGRAAAAAAAACATTTTTCCCATATTTGAAACATGACCCCAGCCTTCAAAGGCTTTGATGACAGCTCTGATCTTCAAAGGCTGCATCAGTTTGACCAGCCCCTCAAGCCAGCCCTCCAGCAATGGTTTTCCTGGTTTTCTCTGTGCAAGCTAAGGACACACAGTTTGGGCTGGAGCTGCCAAATTTCCYGGGGCAGGGCTGCCAGCAGGGGTGGGAGGAAGACACAGCTCCACCTGGATGGGGTGTGGGTCCAGCCCCATGATGGGGGTAAGGAACTGACCCCAAGGGGGGGCACCAACACTGCTGGGATGGTGCCATACAGATAAAGAACACAYGATGGAGAGCGACCTGCTCTTTGGGATCCTTCCAAAGGCCTGTGCTGGGAAATCCCTGAGATACAGGTGGGGAATGGCAAAGCATGCAGTGAGTGCACTGCACACCAGAATTTCTTTGTTAAAATGAACGACCAGAAATACAGAGAGTTCTCCTTTCAGTCAATCTTAACCACAGGAAGAAAAAGACCTATGGTTTCGTAACACTTACGCACAGCACAAGGAAACCGTTCCTGTGTTCCCTGTCCTGCAGCATCCACAGGCTCTCCCTGGGCACTTCGGGAGCAGAGCAGCCCCCAAAGCAGATTATGGCTTTTGCAGCCCAGTGCTGTTGTGCAATTAGACTTCTTTTCTCTCTCTCTCAGAGCCGAAGTCTCGTTAGGAGGGGAGGGCACYGCAGTCTGGCCTAGTTTTAAAATGCTTGGTGGAGTAAGGAGAGATTTTGGCACCCAGGGCCGAGCACAGGAATGTTGGCTTTGCTGTCCAAGCCCCTCCCTGTCCTGCCACCCAGCAAGAGCTGCAGCTGGAAACGCCAACAGCCTGCTGGGCTTCCCTGGGGTGCCTCAGTTTCCCCAGCTGTAAGAGGAGACAGCAGAGCAGCTCTCCTGGGCTGCAAAGGGCACAGGACCACATTCAAAACAAGCGAAAAGTGCATTGGCTTTCCTCAAAACTTTCCTCAAAGTTGAGCTGATGTTGTGCTCCTCAGGCTTTCTATTAACTGCGTAAAAAGCAGGGTATGTGATCCTACATTTGCTGTGGAGAGGAAGCCCYGTGCATTTTGGGCTGTCCTTTTTCACTGGCAGGCACGGGGACTGCTCAGACCCACTAAAAATCCTACAGATACACTGAAGGCAGGAGAAAGGGCAGGAGTTAGGGCAGGCAGGCACACTGGGTTTAGGGCAGGCAGGGGCAGGAGCATTCTCCTGCTCACCCATAACTGATGCTGTCCCCTGCCCCCTGAACGAGGCTGACACGCAACGCTCCTGTGCCCAAGGATCAGTGCACTCCCTAAACGGAGTCTCCTTGTTTCCTTCAGCCAGTTTGGGATGGATGGAGCTCCCTGGCTTCTCTCAGACAAGCAGTCACAAGGTAGAGAGAGCAGCAGTGGGGAGGGAAGAGGATATCTTCAGTTGGAGCTGTAAAGGTCACATACCACCCTGAAAATGTTACAAAACCATCTATTGTAAACACCAGGATTAAATCAAACTTACCAAAAAAAACCCCATTACATGGGGATTTTGGCCAACCGTATACAAGGACTGCATTACCTCATTTAACTTTTTAAAATTGTAATTTTGATCTCTCTGGAGTCTAAGGCTCTTTGTGAAAGCTGAGCTGGATTTTGGTGTATGGAGACTATCACAGGAGGAACAGTTACACTCTTGCAGACTCTTGGATGAAGCAGGATCATGTTAAACATGAAGCCTCCAGGCTTTCCTGCAAACATTCTGGAGCCATGAAARCCATCAGAGAGAGGAAAAATGTGTCACTGTTTGCTACAGCCTGCTCCTAATCAGGCCACTGCAATCTCCTTTGCACTGAAGTGCCTTAGTGCAGGAAATCAGGGCTGCAAAACAGCCTTTATGTAACAGCCATGATTTTTCCCTTCCCACTAAGAGCTGTGCCAGTTCCCTGCTTCCCGATAATTGCCCTACAACCCACTGGAGAAGGATTTAACTTGACACATCCCCGGAGCGGCAGCAGAGCAAATGCCAGCCTGGTCATGGAAAGGACAAACTGGAGGATATCAGACCAAAAAAGCAGCCTGGGAAGCCAGGAAGTGGGGCTGGGGGCCTCAGTGCTCCCAGTACACATTTGTGGGTGGTGGTAGTTGCAGGGCATCATTCCTGTGCATGTTCCAGCTGCAATGAATGCCTGGGAAACCTCCCTGGAATCTCCCTGCTTCCTGATCAGTGTCAAACAAATGCCTCCCATCCACTGTAAAACRTCTTCCTCATATTCTTCCCATTCCCTGTCACTCTCTTTTCCTTTTTGCCTCTTCTATTCCTCCTCTCAGTTTCCTTCCCCAGAAAGACCATCTGTCTCCCATGTCAAGCCTACCTTTGCCTACATCCCTGGATGTAGGCAGCTCATCCCTAGCTATCCCTAGGATAGGAGTAGATATTCAGTGAAGGGGACCTGGAGTGGGGGGACAAAAGGATCTAGAGGCAAT
Organism: Amblyornis subalaris; assembly: GCA_018881555.1. Taxonomy (NCBI): domain Eukaryota; kingdom Metazoa; phylum Chordata; class Aves; order Passeriformes; family Ptilonorhynchidae; genus Amblyornis; species Amblyornis subalaris. The sequence continues at coordinate 113,018 of JACAXG010000153.1, read as the reverse complement.
TTATGCTCAATGGCATAATGCCGCCGGAAGGCACTGGAAGTATCCAAGCCAAGGAGAACATAGAGATTCTCAAAATAGAGGGAGATGAACCCAAGGGTACCATGGAGATGAGGAAAGCATCACTCCTCAGGGCAGCTCTTCCTGGCTCAGGTGCCAGAGACACCCCTGAGCCTCCCAGGAATGAGATGGCCACAGAGGCATCCACACCAGGTGTAGGATGAAATCTGGAGGGTCATGGAACAGATGGGAGGATCTGATGCCTATACAAGCCACATTGGGGGACTTTGGGGTTTTTAAAGCAGATTAATTGAAGGGAGGACATGGAGCTGTTGGAGGCCACCATGATGATCAGAGGGATGGAGCAGCTCTGCTCTGGGGAAAGGCTCAGAGAATCGGGATTGTTCAGCCTGGAGAAGAGAAGGCTTTGGGGTGACCTAATTGTGGCCTTCCAGTGCCTGAAGGGAACCTCTAGGAAAGACGGACAAGACTATTTACAAAAGCCTGGAGTGACAGGACAAGAGGAAATGGCTTTAAATTGAAAGAGAGTAGGGTTAGATGGGATATTAGGAAAAAAATCTTCCCTGTGAGGGTGGGGAGGCCCTGGCACAGGTTGCCCAGCGAAGCTGTGGCCCCATCCCTGGAAGTATCCAAGGCCAGCTTGGACAGGGCTTGTAGCAACCTGGGCTAGTGGAAGGTGTCCCTGCCCATGGCAGGGGGTGGAACGGGATGAGCTTGAAGGTCCCTTCCAACCCAAACCATTGTGTGATTCTGTGGTGGATGGGTGCTTAACCGGGGCTTTAACTGAAGCCTGAGGTGTGCTGCAGGCCCCGAGCCCGTGAGGCCGAGGGCTGGCGCGGCCTCACCTCCGAGTCCTTGTCCAGCTGGTTCCTGACCACGATCATGTTGTAGAGCACGCGGTCGTCGTCGGCCTCGGTGTGGGTCACGTCGTGGGGAGTGCTCCACAAGTTCTGCTCCTCGTCCCGCGCCAGCGTGGCTCCGAAGGACGCGTAGGGGTTGTTGTTACTGCAGAGAGGGGCAGGCAGCGTTAGCCCTGGCTGGCTCCTGCACCTTCCCGGGGCAAAGCGCCCACTGCTGCGCCCTCCCCTCTCTCTGCCCGAGGAGGGGGAGAGGAGGAGTGGGGAATGGCAGTACAGGCAGAGATTTCTACCTTAGCAAAGACCCTGACCAGGCAAGCCACGGTTCAAACCAAATCAAGCAGGCATTGCCCACAAGTGCCCCCACCCAGCAGCTCCTGCCTCAGAGGTACAGGGATGTCCTGAGCTGTGCAGTGACAGCCAAGGCACAGAGAGGACATTCAGCCCCGTCTTTTTTTGGGAATGGAAATGTCCTCAGCCTTCTAATGAACTCCAGGCTTTATTTGCTTAGTTGTCAGCAGAGCTGAGCATCATCTTCTGGGAAGGCTGTCCCCATGGAGAGAGGGAGCTTTTCTCTGCACCGGGGCAGTTCTGTGATTTATGGCTTTATTTTGCTATTGGGATGTGCAATTTTTTAACAGGGACACTTCTGCCAGGAGAACTTTGAGCAGGGGATTTCCATAAAGTGTCTAATCAAGATGTCCAGGCACTGGGGCAGAACAATACAAGTGGAGAACTATTTTTGGCCTTACTACCCTGTGGCAACCCCTGCTTACTTCTCGTTAGAACAACCCACTGTTTATTTTGTTTGCTACCCAACCTCATTCTTTTTGCAAGGAACACATCCAGAGAAGCCTCAGATATCTGTGGACTGTGGGTGCCATGGCACCAAGCCATAAAAAGATGCTAAGAGGAGCTCCAGCTCACAGATGAAATAGAAAAAAAAAAATTCCCATCAGCATTCCAGCAGGAAGGTTAATTAGACTTTCAATAAACCGAAAACTTGAGCAACAGGTAATAAAGGGAAAGATAATCTCTTACAAACTCTCATTAAACACAAGCAAACCAGGGTAACTTGGAGGGTGTGGATGGCATAACCGTTTTTCAATTGTGGAGCAGACAGGGAGGGATCCTCAGGAGCCAGCTGTGCCAGCAGCAGGAATTCACTCCCATCCTGCCTTCCACAGGCTTCTTCCCACTCAGGCATTTACCAGCACTCTTAACACCCGACTTACTTAAAACACCAGTATTTAGCAATAACACTGCCACACCTGAGCTTTGCTGAGCCACTCCCTCCCTCTCAGCTCGCAGGGCACTTCCCAGCACATTCCCATTTCCAAATCACAGCATGGAGCATCCTGTAAGGCATGTGGGCAGTGCTCAGGAGTCAGCAAATCCATCCAAGCACGGAGAGCTTTGCCAACAACTTTTCCAAGCAACATTGAAAAGGAAGACATGGGAGGGAAAAAAGGAGCACATGAACAGCAGTGGCTTTGCAGGTTAAGGAATCTCTGTGGGACCAGAAGGGACTCAGACCATTTTACACCCTGGATTTTATCCAGAAAATGGTGAGCACTAATGCTTCATCAACAGATTTCTGCCCCAGGGGACTTTCAGTGCATACGAAATACATCTTGGGATTCAGAGCCCAAATATTTTGTTTATTTCCATCCTGAGTACGCTATCCAAGCCAGACCCCACTTTCAGTCATCAAGAGGCAACCAGGCAGCCTGGATGCTTTGCAACACCAGCTCCCAAACCTAAAACTCAGCTAAAAGATCTGAAATCTCAAGCAAAACATTTCTTTTAAACAACACTGCAGTAAAAATAAAAATACAGCCAGCAAGCTATTGCAAGATCCCCGCTATGATATAAGACCCCAAAGCCCCCCAAGGAGGGACACACCAGTGATTAGGCTTTAATTATGCTGGCACACTTGTACAAGAGCAGGCGCCTTTTGAATTCCCAGAATTTACAGAGGCTTTCCTACTTAGGGCCAGCATTAATTGGATCACCAGCGTGTCACTAAAGCGAGGTGCCAGGTGAGGGACGGCCACCGTGGCCACGGGGCAGCAAGAAAGAGCCTCTCCGCACGTGTGCTCGGCTCCCGGGAGGTTAATGCCGATTTCCTGGGCTGGAGGCCCCATGCTTGGGATTAGCTGGTTATTATTTAGGTAACTGCTTTACCAGCGCGAAATCAGGACGTTTCGAGCCGTGTCAGCAGCTCTGCTGTTACCTGACAGGTAGGGCACGCCGGGAGCATCCCACCCTTCTCCCCGAAACGCCTGTGTCGCACCGATGGCGCAGGGAAGGCACGGTCCTTGCCCCATCCCAGGGYTGGGATACCCTCTGCGGTGCCAGGACAGCGGCTGGCACCGGGCAAAGAGGGAGAGCCGCCGCAAAGCCCCTGCACGGATGTTTTGCCACACGCGCACCGTCTTTAGGTGCTCCCACAGCTCTTCTCCACGAGTCAGGGAGAACCTGCTCATCCAACACCCCCAGCCTCACGCTGTGTGCRCAAAGCAGATGCGACCGACAGCAGGAGAGCGGGATCTGCTCCCTGGAGACCAGCACGCGCATAAAGCCGGCTCCGGCCGTGCATCCTCATCTCCTCTCCGGCATCCCTGAATGGAGCCGGGCTGGGAGAACTGGGGGTGTTCACCTGGAGAAGGGAAGGCTCCAGGGAGACCGGAGAGCCCCTTCCAGTGCCGAAAGGGGAGTGACTTTTTACATAGGCTGATAGCGATAGGACAAAGGGGAACGGTTTAAAATTAAAAGAGGAGAGATCGAGATTAGATGTTAGGAGGAAATTCTTCCCTGTGAGGGTGGGGAGGCCCTGGCACAGGCTGCCCCATCCCTGGAAGTGTTCCAGGCCAGGTTGGGTCTTGGAGCAACCTGGGATAGTGGAAGATGTCCCTGCCCAGGGAGGATGGGACTGGGTGGGCTTTAATGTCCCTTCCAACCCAAACCATTCTGTGATTCTGTGACCCCAGCCTGGGAACAGAGCTCTGCACAGCACAGAGCTGCCGGCAGTGGGACCTGACGCCCTGTGTAGGGATGAAGGGGCCCCCTTTTTGTTCAGTGCCTCGGCCGCCTCCATTGAAATCCCACCGTGGAAAGACAAGCGCTGCACCGTCCCTARGGACGGGGAGCATGGGGAACACGGAGGGGATGCCGCGGGCAGGGTTCCGGCGGGCATCGCGCCGTGGGCTGTCAGGAGGAGCCCAGCCCCTGTGGCTGCCGAGCCGGGAGGAAAGAGAACGGGAAGCGGCTCGTTCCCGCCGGGGGAAGATCCCTCCGGAGCCTGGAGCGCTCTGGCAGGGGATGTCCCGTTCCAGCGGCCGTGACAGCGCGGGCAGCGGGGCCGGGGACGGCGCGGCGAGGAGGCGCTCGCGCGTGGCCGGGGACCGGGTGGGCGCATCCCCCGCYGCGGGGGCCGGGCCGGGTCTCACCTGAGCAGGGGCTCCTTCTCGGGCGCCGCCGCCTCCCCGCCGCAGCAGCCGCAGCAGCCGCCGAGCGATCGCAGCCAGGCCCGCAGCCCCATCGGCGCCGCCGGAGAGCCGGGCCGGGCCGGGCAGGGCGGGCCGTCCCCTGCCCCCGCCCCAACGGGGCCGGGCCGGGCTCTGCACCGCCCCCGCCGCCGCGCCCCGCCGCGCCCTGCCCCGCCCCGGCCCGCGCCGCCCGAGCGGCGGCTGCTGCGCCCTCCTGCGCCCTCCTGCATCTTCCCGCAACCCCCTGCACTCTCCCGCATCCTTCCGAACCCTCCTGTACCCTCTTATGCTCTGCTGCATCTTCCCCTGCCCTTTTGCATTCTCGCGTCTCCTCCTCCATCCCACCGCAACCTCCTGCATCCTTACACACCCTCCCACACCCTGCTGCACCCTTCTGTGCCCTGCCGTGTTGCCTTTTCCACCTAAAATTAGAAGCTGGRTGATGTTAAGAGGATAAAGAAAGCGGTTCCCTTTACTGGAGGTCCTCCAGGGGTACAAAATGCACACTAAGATGTCAACCCGAAGCTAGCCGTGCCCCCGCCAAAGGACTCCAACACTTTTATAAGTTTAGCAAATCAACATAATTGACCAAAATCTCCCAATTAGAAATACAGTTAATGAGGTAATTCCCCCTTGRTTCAGCCTCCTACTGAAGCCCCCCTTTAACTTCTAGCTCTACTGTTGTTTATGCTTTTAGGGTACATGGGATAGAGAAATGTCCCTGGTTCCCAGAAGACTAGCGGTGATAAGGTGTTCAGGAATGTCTTGTCTAAGAGGTAGAGAAACTGCTAGCTAAGAATCTACATAGTTATACAGTAAAAGGCTAGAGGGCTACTAATATATAAAAAATATAAAAGCAAAAATCTCTTTGGCATCACTGCACCCTCCTCRATGTCACACTGCACAGCATTTGCAGCCTCCAGCCCTCATGCCTCACTGGAACAGACCATCACTGGCCACCATGGCATGGCCAGAGCCCCAAATCCCCCCTTTCCAACTCTCTGCACCACTACCCTTCCAGGCCTGTTCCCACCTGGCTTTTGGGACACAGGGCTGTGATCCCGGGAACTGGAATGGGAAATGGGCAGGGGGTGATGGACTCAGCTGTTTACTGCTGCAGGAACTTTTGGAGGAAGGAGAGAAGAGCCTAAAATATTGTTCCCTTCTCCTTTCTTTCTCCCTATGTTACATTCCTATCACATGCCTGGCTGGGACCCCAAGAAGAAAAAGCTTAAACTCTGAATTAAGATGGTCCTGGATCTCCTTTAATCACCCCAGATTCTTTTGCATTTCAGAACAGGCCATCAGGCATCAGCCAGACCCAGAGCAATCACTCTAAGTCTGGTTTGGCCATGCACATCCCCAAGAGTTCTTTAATTTTAGTACAGCAGCTTCCTGGAGCCACTGGGTTTTTTGCTGATGCCAGCAGATATAATAATATCATCCACTACATCCTCGTGCCCAGTGTGTGCATGCAAGGAAGGGTGAAATAAGGTCAATTTGAGCTCACGTTTCTCTCCCTCTTTTTATTCCAGAATTGTTAATTCATCTGCAGTGGATCCAGCCCCCGCATTGGGGATGGGAGATCTTGGGTTGCTCTCCCACAGATTCCCAGGTGACTTCTAAATTTCATTTAATTCACTGGCCCCACAATCCGATTTCCCATCTTCCTTAATTAGGAGGTGAAATTAAGGGAGAAGGACCTGTTATTGTTTCTGGAAGACCCCAATGCCGGGCTTTGCTCTCAGCCCACGCTGCGCATCAATCATTCCATCAGGAAGGATTTATGGCCGGATGAGCCGAGGGGCGAGGGAGAATTGCAAAGTCAAGGGCGCTGTGCTCTGCGGGCTTCCTCCTCTGCCCTTGAGCATGTCCCTGCCTGCCTTTGTTTCCCCTCCAGCCTTTTGTGTGCCGGAGCTCGAYGATCACCAGCGACCTGCCGGCTGCGATTGCAAGGATCCGGCAATTGCRCGCACACGGATGCCCTTCCCAAAATAGTCACTGCTGCAGAGACTCCCTTCTCCCTCTCTGGTTGATCCTCTGGGTCTCTTGCTCGTCTGGGCTCTCTCTTGACACAAACACTGACTTTTTTTCTGGGTTGCAAATGSCAGGGAACAGGCAGGGATAGCCCCGATCCCAGCAGAGACCCTGAGGTACTGCTCTAACACACCAGCTGAGACATCCTTGATTTGTGGCCAGCTCCCTTCCCTACAACCAGTCTTACCCATACCCCACTGCTTGTAAGCCAAGAGAATTATCTTCTTCATTAATTTAAAGTCTGAGCCCTCTAGGTTTAATACCAAGTATTTTCCAATCCCTCCATTCCTCATTGTGATAATAAATCTTGTTCCTTTTCCATCAGAGAACAGATAAACAGGGGAGAGYCTCCCAAGAGCCAAAGCCTTCTTGGGATCTTAAAATCAAATCAAGTTTTTCACAAGGTAAGGGAAATATCACCGGCTTCTTCAGGGGATCCCAAGGATGGGACCCCAGCCCTCCCAGCCATTTGGCTATCTTCCCTCCAGTGTGGTCCAGCAAACAGCTTCTGAGTCAATCAAAACTGAAATGAAATTTAAAACAATTAAATTTGTAAATTAAATGCAGGTAGGGTAATGGTGCCATTTGCCTCCTATTCCTCTAGCTCCATGCAATCCATCCACAGGAAAAGCCATTGGTGAAAAATACCAACAAGTGATACAGGAAGACTGACAGGAGCCTCCTTTGGGCTTTTTTCCCCTAAAATATATTGTTTCACTTGTTTAGTTTTAATAAATATCAGAGTGAGATGCATTCCCAATGAAGGTCTATTAATCCAAGACCCTGCTATATAATTTAAATCCACAGGGCCTGAAATTGAGGAACAAGTTGGAAAGACCCCAGGGTGCTTTGGCATTCGTTAAAGCCTCTGGATTTAGTAAGTGGGCAGGTAGGGATGATGTGCATTGCCCATGAAGGCAGCCCAGGGACCTCTGAGTTCGGAAGAGGGCAAGTCACTGAAGCCTGGGACATCATCCCTTCCTGTCTGCAGTCATGCTCTCAGCAAAGTATAGGCAGAACTGGGGTATCTAAACTCCAGAGGGGCTGGGTTATGGAAATACGGGGGCCTTTAGTGCTTGTGTGGTGTTTTCTCTCGCTGCAGGTACCACCCCTGCAGGATTAAGCAGCAGGTGGCCCAAATAAAACACTCAGACACAAGCCCAGTAACTCCAACCCGTGCTTTGATTTGGCAAAGTGCTTCAAGGTGGGCTCCGTCTCCAGTCCTTGAGTAAATTCACCGATTTCTCTTAAAATTAGGAGGGGCTTAAAGACTGTGCTAATTAGCATGGATCCGTGACTGCTGTGCAAAGTACAAACAGAAGAGACTGTGCTTCCAGCGAGCCACGGCTCTGCCGCCTCAGCTGCATGGAATTAGCATTACTCTCCCGAGGAAGGGGTAAAATCCTGCCCCAAATCAGGGCAAATTGCCTAATTCTGGAATACCAACGCTCGGTGCTCTTAAAGTTCTGGTGTTGGTGATTCTGTTGCTCTATTTTCTCTTTCTTCTGGACAACAGGAGGGCACTTCAGTGCAGACAGAGCTCTCTAGGTATGGCTTTGGCTGCAGCATCTAAATCTTGTTTGCTACCTTGCAGCATCTTCTAGGCTCTGCATCTGTTTCCTGAGATGTGGGGGCTGCTGAGCATTCCCGGGATCCGTGGGGATTTTAAAAATTGTAACTCTAATTAGAAACCGCGGAACTGCGTTAAGGCTAAGACTCGGCTCTGGGACTCCAGGATCTCGGTGGGATTGAGCCTCTGGAAGCCGCCTTCTGGATTTTACCCCCCACACCGCCCCGGCTGGGCAGGGGGAGCTGCCGGGGCGGGCGGTAAGTGCCGGGGGCGGCGCCGGCTATCCCTCCCCTTCCCCCGCCTTCCCGTTCGTCCCGGCCCTGGAGCTCCGGGCTGGGAGGCGCTGGGAGCTGCGGGTGGTAAGGAGCGGGGGGAGCCGCGCGGGGTCGGCTGCGGGGAGAAGGCATCCTCTGAGGATCCCTCCAGAAAGGGCTTTGGTAGCGCTGCTGTTCCTGCTGGGAGCTCCAGCCCTGAGCTGGTGGAGCATCTCTTTCTGCATGAAGGCAGACTAACCCTTGATCGCCCGACGTGTTTGTGTGTCGCTCGATAACCTCGCTGCCCTTGCACCCTCTGCCCACTTCGCTCGCTGCGGGCACACGAGCGGGTGTCGCTCCCCGGCGAAGGGGGCAGAGAGCCCTTCTAGCAGTGTCGGTCGTGAGCGCCGGGCGCTGCCGCTGCCTCGGAGAGCGCCTGCTCGGGCACCGACACAAACAGGATACGGCCGGGAGCCTTCCGGTGCGGCGCGATGGGCCCCGGGCACGGCGCCGGGACCGCCCGGGAGTGCGGGGACCGCGGGGACGCCGTGGCGGAGCGGGGAACGCCGTGCGCGGAGCCCGGGGAGCTGCGCTGGCCCCGCGGGGCTGAGCTGCGGGCACGCCCCGCTCGCCCCCACGGGCGGGGATGGGCTCGGTGGGGTACGAGACTGGGTGGTTTCTGGGCGGGAAGCGACAAAAATTAGCAATGGTTCTTTCAGAAAGCGCAAGGTGGAGTTGTGGTTGTGTTGCTAATACTAAAACATGGATTTTCTTAAAAAACAAAAAGTCTGCTCTGCTGGTAGTTTTTTTTGCTTTGCTGCTCAGTCACCACCAAATTGATTTCAGAGAACACCCGGGTGGATGGGGGAAGCAAAGGATTTAAACACTTCTTATGGAGCGTGTAAAAACCTAGAAAGCTTTTCCTGGTCCAACGCTACTGGTTTGCTCCTGTGATTAGCTTAGGGCTGTGGGAGGGATTCTTGGAGAGCGAGTTCACGTTCCCTTGCTGGAGCCTCACGGGCAAAGTCCCCCCCGCGGCCCCGTCGGGAACTGGAGGCTTCAGTGCCTGCGGTCACAGGCTAAAGAGGCGGCAGGAGTTGGGTCCCGTGTGACAACTTCGGCTTGCTGCCTCCTCCCAGGTGCCCGGTCACCCAAGCATGGCCACCCAGATGTTCGAGGGCAAAGGGCATGCGGCTGTCTACCAGAAATACAGGTTTGCCCCGGGCAAAGAGCTGAAGCAGGCCATCCTCTCCTACCTGCAGGAAAGGGTGAGTGGGGTACGGTCAGGCTGTAGGAAAAATCCAAGGAGTATTTAATTGTGGGCGGCAGTATTTACTTTGCTGGGAGCGTTACCTTGGTTGGTGCCTCAGGGAAAGATAAATCAGCAGGGCTCAAGGCAAGATGGGGGCACAGGTTCTGCCATGCCAAGGCTGTTCCTAAGTGGGTGCTGGGGGAAGGAGTGGGGTAAAAGCACAGGAACTGGGCAGCTGCCCACTGAGACACATCCACTCTTCCCTGCAGAAGGCAATCCCTGCGGAGCTGGCAGTGGATGTTGGCTGTGGGTCTGGGCAAGGCACCCACTTCCTTGCAGAGCACTTCAAGAAAGTGGTGGGGACGGACATCAGCAAAGCCCAAATCCAGGAAGCCAAGGACACCCCCTGCATGCCCAACATCTCCTACCTGTGAGTGTCAGGAGAGCAAATACAGCTGAAGGCAAAACTGGAGTCCTCACACGGAGGTGGTGGTTTGTGAGTTATGATTGTTGCAAGAACCAGCTTGCACCAAAGAAAACCCCATTTGATGGAATTCTTGGTGTGAGCAAGCGTTATCCCAGGCTTCCAGCAGCCATGGTCTTGCATCTCAAATCATCATCATCAACTCCAAAAAATACCTGCTGACTTCATGTCCTACTCTCTAATTCCCACATGGCTTTTTTTCCTTGCCCCTTGCAGCGTGTGCCCTGCAGAGGAGCTGCCATTCCAGGACTCCTCCGTGGACGTCCTGACGTCGTTCACGGCCGCGCACTGGTTTGACATCGGGAAGTTCATGAGGGAAGTCGAGCGGGTGGTGAAGCCGGGGGGCTGCGTGGCCATCAGCACCTACACCGTGGACATGAGCCTGCGCTACGGACGCTGCTCCGAAAAGCTCACCAAAATCTTCAGGGAGGTGAGGTGGTAGAACCTCAGGGCAGGGGAAAATGTGTAGTACTTGGATTCAGAGAGGAAAGCGATGGGATTGAGGGGGTATGACTAGAGGAATCCTAATGCAGGATGGGGCAGAGGGATGGTTAAATGCAGGGACAAGGCTGAGGTGGGATGTGGAGGCTCCCACATAGTACTGGCTGGACCGTGAAGAKCAGGACATGAGGACTGATAGGGCAGACTGGTGGGGTGAGAAGGTGCCAGAGCAGATTTGGGGGCTGGTATTGCCCAAGAGACTTTTCCTGTTGGCCTGATCACAGTGAAAAGAATGGGAAGTGGAAACTGTTGGGAAGAAGTCGTCGTTTTTTTAGTGATCTTTCCTGACAAAAGGTGTTTTAACAATTGGATAAAAGGAGACTTACTTCCCACTATGAGTAATAGCTGTGTAGGGAGGACAGGACATTTATTTCTATAATAAAACAGGATCCTTAAATTCTTGACACTAAGCAAGATTTGTGTGTATTTTAATGCAACAAGTCTTAAAAAGCAAAAAAGGATGCATATGAATGTATCAGCTGTGGGCCCAAACCTGAGTTAAGTGGCAATTGAGAACTTCAAGTGGGTGCTTTTGTGTTTGTTTTTAATACATTGTCTTTACAGTGCTGGGACATGATTTTAAAACATGCACATAATAGACTAAAATTTGTCTTGGAAGACTACAAAGAGATCTTCGAGGCCTTGCCATTCCCAGACAAGAAGAGGTGAGTAGAAATACCATTGATGGTGTCAGATATTTTATTCACCACCATGTCTGTATTCTCCTGCCTCTGAGATTTAACTTGCCAATGTTCCTTCCTTCCTTGTCTCTTGTAGAATCACTGATATCTATGATCCAATTCCCATGACTGTTGAGGGTGTGGTTGGTTACATGGAGTCTGCCTCTCCATATCAAACCTTTATGAAGAATGACCCTAAAGCTGCAACATCCCTCCTCCAAGAGACTGAAAAGAGGTGAGAAAACCACTTGGGAAAACAAGCAGGATGTGGAGGACCTGTGCTTATACAGTGCATGCAGAGGGAGGTTGTGCAGACCCCTTCAAAGCTAGAAGTGAGCTGTGCAGGGATGTGCTCCCTCCTTCCCCCCAGGGGTGGATACTTGTCAGGGGTTAGACAGCAGATCCTTAGAATTTAAGTCTGTGTATGATGTGCTTGCGCTGATGTATCCATGAAAGCTCTGACATGAGACTATCTTGAGTTTGTCTTGCTTTTAATTRGCAGAGAGCATGAAAAATACTGGTGGTTGCATCTTCACCAATGTTTCAGCCTCCATCAAGGGTCTGTTGGGAAGTGGAGGCATCCCTGTGTCTGCTCATTTCTTCACTGATCAGAGCAACCCTTGTGCAGCAGTTGGAAGCATTTGCTGTCCCAGCCTCTGTGCTGTGGGTGGAAGAGACCTGTGTCTGGCTGTGGGYGTTGCCCCACATCAGGTGGGAGCTGTCTGGGCAGGGTGAGACCATTCCTCTGCTTCTCCTTTCAGGATGCTGGAGACGATGGGGGTTACTTCTCGTGAGACCCCAGTGGAGTTCTGGGTGAGGCACGTCTGTGTGCTGGGGTGCAAGGGACGCTGAGAGAGCAAACCCTTCTCCTGRTGTGGTGCTACAATGGAAGTTAAAAGTGGGTTGTCACGTAAAACCCTGCTTGTAACTGCACTTACTCCTTGGGAACATTGCTGCTGATTTTGGTGATTGAAATTTTGGTCTCCTGTGGAAGGCAGATGGGGTTTATGCCTCTCAGGTTCCTGTCCGCCTTGGCCCTGCAGTCTCCCCAGTGCTGCTCCCTCGGCACGGGAAGGGTCCCGTTTGAGACTGGTGGTGGCTGGATAACATGTGGGGCAGAGAATTACAGTAACAGCTGAGAAACGTGCTGCATTTCTTACACAATTAATAATAATTAAAAATAAAGCTGAGAAAGCKGGCTGTGGTTCCTGTTTTTAAGAGAGGCTGTGGAGCACCTGCTGGGGTGGGAATAACTGTGCTACATAGACACTGAGTGTCCTGAGGCCCCCAGTGGCCTTCTGCTCTGCGGGGGAGGTGGCTTTTGGGTAGGAAGGGCCATTGACCCCTTTTCCCTGCCCTGGATAAGCGAGGGAGGTGTGCGCTGTCTTTGAAAGCTGACTTGGAAAGGGGCTGTGCYCCCATCCCTGGTGCCTTGCTGGCTGGTGCAGGTGCATCACCACCTTACCTGCCCAGGATTGCTTTGGCCCTAGTGAGGCCCCTCAGCAGAGCTCAGGAGCTTTTCTGGGATTGCTGCTGCAKGGGAGCATGTTTGTGCCCCTATCACCCACCCACACTGCAAAGGGAAGATTAGAGGTTGCGTGTTGGGGAGGGGCAAGGGGAGATGAGGGCACAAAGCTAGGCACAGCCCAGCATAGGTCACCTCCTATTTGCTTTCTGGATCTTTCAAGTCCAGGCACAGCCCCTGCAGGGATCTTTCCCTTTCCTGTAATTCCTGTCCTTGGCAGGAAAGCTGCCCCGACACCACAGGGAGGGCCATGCCCTCACCCTGTTCTACCTCGGTGCTCTGTTAAGAAARGCAAAGTGCCACTTCTGCTCCCTGCCCCAGAGAATGCACCTGGAGGGGGCTGAGAGGGGCTGGAGGTACTTCTGCTGAGGYCCTGGGCCCCAGGAGTTGAGCTCCCCTCAACTTGCCCAGGAGGGTGGTGGGGTGCCGGGGGACAGTTACGGGGCAGGAAGCCCATCATGGGTGGGAAGCTGGTCTGTGTGTCCATGGCCATGTGCCGGAGCAGCGAKGCTGGATCAAGCCCTGCTGTCACTGGCAGAGAGGCTGCTCCAGGTGCAGGTTGGGTTTGGGCCAGCAGCAGCCATCAGCCCTCCCTTGCAGAGTGAGCATGAGGGRTCTCTCCTGCCCGGGATGGCACTGGGTGAAACCACTAATGGGATGCCGATGGCCCAGCCGGCTGCTGGGGCCGGGGAAGCCCCAGCTCTGCCGGCAGGGTTTGTCCCTGTGAGGTGCATCCCCRCAGACATTCCAGGGCAGGGAGGAGGTCCCCGGGAGGCGACATTAGGTGTCCCTACAGTGCTGGCACAAGCACTCGGGAAAAATTGTGGGKTTTTTTCCTCACTTTAAATTTACAACAAGTTTAAGTGTGCTCGGTAATTACACCTGTAATTTACAGCCYGTCCCTCCCCGCCTCAGCAGCGTGCAGCGGGTGCCTGGCCATGATGTAACACGCGGGGTTGCATCACCGCCGTGCACGGTGTCCCAGCAGCGCGGCACCAGCCATCGCGGTGACACTGCTGCAGCTCGCACGTGCTGAAGGGTTCTGGGGCCGGGAGTGGGGCTGGGGGCACTGTGGTGGCACTGACACCCTGGGCTGGCAGGGGCAGGTCCGGTGATGGCTGATGAGCAGAGCCCGTGGGCCACSCTCCCACACATCATCTGGGGGTTTTATTTTTAAAGCTGGCTTCTTTGAGGCACACTTTCTATTCTTTCTGTCTTCTTTACCCAGACTAAAGAGTTTAGCARGAGTCACTTCCTCCCAGACTAGCCCACTGGGGTCAGGAGCCACCTGGGCTCGTCCTTATGTGCTCCAGGGGCATGGCTTGTGGCCACAGCTTTCCCACGCTTGTGCCACGCAGGAGCCGATGAGTCACCACGGAGCAATTGCCTCACCCGGTGCTGATGCCAGCCCTGTCCACAGCCATGTTTCACTTTCCTTCTCGCACCTGGAACTTCCCACATACCTGGAATTTCTTGCTCCGAACAAGCTCGAGTGGCTCCAGCCTCTGGGCTGTGTGAATCCAAGGAGGGGGCTCCATCATCACAGTCTGTGCTGCTTTCCTGGTGCAGTGCCATCAGTGGCTGGGACTGGAGCGATGACTGCGGTGGGTCCCCAGTGCCCCGTAGACCCTGTCGGGCACGGTGTGATGTCCCCAGCCCATGCTGGCTTTGGGCGACCCTCTGCTGCCAGGGCAGGAGCTGGCASTGGCGTTGTTTGGAGGAGCTGTGGCGAATGCAGCCATGGTTTGCTGGCTGGGCTGGGCTACGGTGGAGCGTTACATTGCCGTGCAAGACACACGCCAAGGCCCGGCATGGCAAGACCCCGTCCTGTTAAGAAAAAGCTCTCGCTGCTGCCCAGCCAGGGGGCTCAGCTATGGCTGGGGGTGAGTGTGGCACAAATGTCTGAGCAAGGACCCCAGGAGAGATCCTCATCCCTCCATCGCAGCCGCCATGAGTGCTGGGGGCTGCGCTCATGGCCCACAGCTTTCGTTTTTCTTCGCTGCCTCTGAATTTCCTTTTGCGTATGTGAGGAGATGAGGTTTCRCTTTACGTCTCCAAGCAGAGATGACACCTGGGAGAGAAAAGCCACAGCGATGGGAACCAGGAGCCAAAGCTGTCCCACGGGGATGTGACGCTGCTCTGTGACCCAACGGGTGACCCGAGAGCGTCTCGGCAGGGATCGGTGGTGTGAGACAGTGATTCATGGTGGATCATCCCTCTGTCACTTGGGCCACATTTATTTTTACATCTGTTGGGATTTTCTGCTAAGGTGCCTTCTGTTCCAGCTAATATGTGCCTGCTTGGGTGACAGAAGTGGAGGTACTTATGCTGGTTTGGACTTGTATTTCGYAGCTATATTGATCATGAACTTTGTTGGGTTCAATAAAAATTATTCTTCTAAATCTGTGGGTTTCTTTCTTGGGAGAGAAAGGAAAGACAGAGCCATTGTCCTGTTCACCGAGAGGACAGACAAATGACCAGGCCAAGCCAGGGCTCAGGCTTTTAATTCCTGACCTCACCTTACCTGCTGCTGGGGGAAGGCTGGCACAGGAGTCTGGGCGGCAGCCTGGCCCAGTGGCGACATCTGTGACTGGAAAACCTGTGCCCACCACACTCTGGGGCTTTAGCACCATCTTTTGCTGTCCTGGCTCTTCTCCAAGATGTGTCTGCATCCAGTTTGGTCACAGTGGAAATAACTGCTGTGAAATCCGTGCTGCCCTCTCCTATTCTTCATCTCCGCTGTGGTTTTCCAGGAAAGACCTGAGCCCTCTGAGATGCTGCTGGAGCAGGGGAAGGGCTCAAAAAGGGCTGGATGGACCCTGTCAGTCAAGAGCTGGTCCTGCTCAACCTCTCTATTCATGATCTGGACAATGAAGCAGAGGGGACCCTCACTGTGCCAGGTTCAGGTGACACCAAACTGGGAGAAGTGGATGACCCAGCAGGGGGTCGTGCTGCTGTCCACAGGGACCCCAGCAAGCTGGAGAAATGGGCTRATGGGAAMCTCCTGAAGTTCAACAAGGGGAAGGGCAAAGTCCTGCACCTGAGGAGGAACAGCCCCAGGCACCAGGACATGCTGGGGCTGCCTGGATAGAAACCAGAAAAGGAGCTGGGAGTTCTGGTGGGTGCCAGGTTGAACAGGAGCCAGGAAAGTGTCCTTGTGGCAAAAAAGGTGAATGCAAGGAGTGTTTCCAGAAAGCCAAGGAAGGTGATTCCTCCCCTCTACTCAGCGCTGGTGAGGCCACCCCTGAAGTGCTGGGTCCAGTTTGGGGCTCCTCAGTGGGAGAGGGACATGGCAGGGACTGGGGGGAGTCTGATCAAGGTCATGAAGATGATGGACAGGAACATTTCTCCCAGCAGGAAAGGCTGACCGAGGAGGCTCAGGGGCTCTTGGTGGTACCAACTGACAGCACAGCAGAAAACAGGTACAAGCTGAAACAGTGGAAGTTCATCTGAACCCAAAAATATCAGAGAGGCTGTGAAGTCTCCACTCCATCCTTGGAGATATGCAAAACTGGACAAAGTCCTGGGCAACCCATGTCASCTGATCCTGACAGAGCAAGGGTTGGACTGGATGATGTCCAGAGATCCCAGCCCACCTCCGTGACCACATCCATGCCTCTCTGCCCACCCATAGGTGTATCTTTCCACATGCTTGCATAYGAAGTTTTCTCATTAGCTTGGACTCTCTGAAATCAGCAGTTTAGTTCCAAATATGAACATTAAAAACTAGATCCTCCTGGAGTGTTCTGTGGCCACCATGCCTGTTACTTTCTTACTGTCTTTGCTTTTTAGATTCAGGTATTGCCCTAACTTTTTATATTTAATGCTTGATGAACGCATGAGACTAAAAGCACAGCAGTGACCACAGGAGGTTACCCTGAAGGAAGGACAGTTTGCTGAACAGAGGCACCATTCAAGCTCTCAGCAGGGGGATGTCAATACATCCTATTTGTGTTTCCAGGAAACCCCAACCAGATCCAGTGGCTTGTAGGGTGGCAGCCCTGCTCATCTCCAGCAGCCTCCCTGCACAACTCTGTGTCCCACCTGGAAAACTTTAGGTGGAAGTGCTTTTGCTTTCACCCTTTTCCCTGCTTTGGTGGCGAGCCTGGTCCCTCAGGGTAACACAGACATAAAGCTCATGCCTGCAGCCTGGACTGTGCAGTGCCTGCTCCCGGCTGCTGCTTATGCCCCCTCCCCGCCATGGCCTTTCCCATGGGGAAACTGAGGCCTGAACTGCTGCTGCTGCTCAGGAGGCACTGAAACCCTCCTGTGCCCCCTGAACCTGCTGTCSCCAGGCGTCTCCTGCAGCTTTCAGCGTGGGGCGGGGCTGGGTCGCGCCCGGTGTCCCCACACGTGCCAGCACCTCTGTTCCACTCAGCCTGGCAGCAGCGTGCCCCCCTCAGCCCCCTCGGAAGGTGTGTGCTGGAGGCAGCCCGAGCATCCCCCTGCGTGCCGGGCTGAGGCGGAGCAGGCAGCGGGCAGGTAACGGAGGCGGGATCCCCGTCACCGCGGCTTTCACTTTCCTGTTTCCAGAGCTGCCAGGCCGTGGGTTTTCCTGCCAACACGAAAGCACAATCACACCGGGCAGTGGAATAAAAAGCTGGAGATGGAGCAGCAAGGCAGCCACAGAGACCAAGGCAAAGCAGCTCTCYGGGACAGCCACCAGCCCAGCAGCTCCACGCCCGAACGAGCCACCTGCAGCACCGGTCAGGCATCTTTRCATCGGAAATTTAGCGAATCCTGCTCGAAGTCCTCCGGTTCATCCCCTCTGCCATCTTGCACYGCAGCCTTCTCGCCCCATCGTAACCCATTGCTGACCGTCGAGCTCTCATTGGCAAGATGTTGTGCTTCAGCCTCACCTCACTGCTTGTGCTGGTGCTGGGGKTCAGCCTGGGGGCTGCCTTTCCTCATGATGCCCTGAGGAAGGTCTGCAGGCTGTCCAAGTACCGGAACATTGCACCCAACGAGAAGAAGGCTGTGAGCGACATGAGGGAAGAGTTTGTGAGTATTGCTGGCAATGGGGGGCTGTGGGCAGGCACAGGGGAAAGGCAGAGGGGATGCTGAATTTGAGACCTGAGTGACAAGGTACRTGTTTTTTGCAGAGTTTGGTGATGAGGAGGGTGTTTTCCAAGGGTGTTTGCAGACATGAAGGATGCTGGACCAAATTTTGTCCTGGTTTCACACCCTCAGGGCTGGCCGGGGTTGTACATCCCCAGAAGTCACGATGACAGTTTTTCAGTCTCTCTCTCTTGGTTTATGCCTGCAGGTGAACAACCCCAAGTGCAACACCAGGCTCTTCCAACGGAAATGGAAGGCAGCAGACCTGCCGGTAAGAGTGAGCTGATGCTGTAAAAAGRGGGCACACCTCTCCTGAGCCCATCGCACCTCTACCCGCAACCCCGGGCAGGCCATCGAGCCCCCCATGGTGCTCTGGGTCCCTAACCAGGACACTCCCACCCACAGATGTCCGACCGCGTGATGCTCGTGGCAGCCGAGCTGAACCTCACCACGGCCATGCTGGAGCTCCCCGCTGTCCCCAGCTTTGCCAAGGCGAGCCGGCGGCCCCTGGACTTCTTCACTCAGGCCCGGGAGGATGTGCGGGGCTGTGTGAGTGCCTCCCCCAAGCCCCTGCCCGCGGCCAGCTCAGCGGCCCCAGCGCTGGCGGCCACGCTGGGACTGGTCCTTACCCGGCCGCTTTCCTTGCAGGTGGATCCTTCGCACCAGCCCTCCGGGAAGCTGAGGCACTGGCTGCACAAGCTGCAGCTGGCCCTGGAAACAGTAAGTCAGGCCAGCGGGGTGACGGGTTTTGGGGTGTCAGYGAGCACGCGGCCGCGCCGGGCCTGCTGCACCCCCACTTCAGTGCTCAGCCTCCCCTTCTCCCTGCCGCAGGAGACCTCCGAGTGCCTGAGGGCCTCCACCGTCCACAACATTCTACAAGTGATGGACAACCTGCACTGCGCTGCCCTCCAGGACAATTGCTGAAGTGCCCTCAGCACGCCCACAGCACCGGCTCCAAGGGATGCCCCGCGGACCGGGAGAAACGACCTCTATCGCGTCGCTGCACCGTACTTCCTATTTAACCCTTTTTCTTACTTATGCGAGCCCACGAAACAATTTTTTTTTCATAGTCTTTTAAATTATTGTCTTGAGGCAAAGGAATGCCCTTCCTGAAAGAATGTGAATGTACGTATTTATAGGATACCTTTGTTTTTCTGATTCTCAAAATGTTTTTAAGGAAACCTATTTTTTTACTTGCTATTTATTAGACAGTATATTATGCATATTTACCTCTATAAATTATTTTCTTATATGCTATTTAATATGAAAAATAAAGTTGCCGTCATAAGCAGATAAACTACCATCTCATGTTTTTACTATGCTTTGCTGTAATACCACAGCACAGGTATCACCTGTACATCCTTGCAAGGACATTGTCCAAAAGGAACCTCATGGCGTTTAATCTGGGGACGGGGAGGGGGAAAAAACCCTGGACGTTGGGCTCCTTGGGGAGCTTTAATAGTTTCTGCCGCTTGACCGCGCCCCAGGTGCCACCCATGTGCTGCCATCTAATGGCAGGAGCAGCACCCGAGGCCATGAAAACGCTGGAGGAGGGAAACGCCCTCGGGGCAGCACCGCGGACAGGCAAGGAAAGCCCCGAAGGAGTGTCTGGAATTGCACGTGGACTCCCGGGCTTGGTTCCAAAGAGGCACAGCTCATTCTCACAAAAAAACAGGCTGCAGGAATGCTTTGCCTTGATGGCCAGATGCCATCAGTGCCTGCTTTGGGATCCCACCCCCTTACCCTGCTCCCAATTTCACCCCTCGCTTTTGAAGTCTTGAAAGAAATTCCTCTCTATGGAACTTACATATCGCCAGCACCTGTGGGGAAGAGATTGCTTTTAGAACATTTCTGTCCAAAGCTGCTCTGCTGTGATTGCCAAGCAATACATGGATCTGGAGAGAAAAGCCTAAGAAGGGAAGAAAAGCATTTAAGCAGCCGTTTTGTGCTGGTTTAATTAGATTTGAGTAAGCTAAATTTCAATTCTTTTTGGGGCAGGGGTAGTGGTAGTATTCCAGTGAATGTTTAGGATGCAGTGAGTGTATGAGTAGCTGTCTGCCAAACTTTCTTTGTGTCCAGTGTCTAGTTTTGCTTTATCACACCTTTTAACCTGGATGGTGATTTAATGGCTAAGTCTTGGATCTATTATTTAGTGGAAGCTACGAAATGGAAGAATTCGGGTTTATGCACCTATTTTACAGGTGGAAGGGCTGATCTAACATAACTGTGAAAGCTCCTGAAGATTTTGGTCAGTCTAGTTATGATACCCAAGTAATTCACTCTCTTACTAAATGCATTTGTCATCATTTTTTTACACAGATTCCATCTGATGGAATTGCTTCCACCTGATTGACTATTTATTTTGTCTGATTGACTATCGCTTCCACCTGRTTCACTAGTCTTCCACTAACGTGCTGCGGGAATGTACAAACAGTTGATTAATTTATGCACTCACTAAGGCAAAGGCTGCAGCAAGGCTGGTTAAGCTCTGCTGCTGAAATCACCCTGATAATTGTTGGTTTTCCCCCTGTGTTGCTATTTGCCACAGACTCAATGTAATTTATATCACCGCCATTTCTACAGCACTCTGAGGGGCTAGTAAAAGAATGGAATTTATTGGAAGGGGCTGGCCAGGAAGGTGGTGGAYGCACCATCCCTGGAGGTGTTTAACGAACGACTGGAYGGGGCACTCGGTGCCGCGGCCTGGTTGACATGGTGAGGATCCGTCACAAGTTGGCCTCGCTGATCTCAGAGGTCTTTTCTAACATTAATGATTCTTTTACAAAAGTGATTCCTGTTACAAAAGGTAAGAAMTTCGGCCCGGGGAGAGATAATTCAGATCGCCGACATCAATTCCCCTCAAGCATTGCGAGACCCCGCGCTCGCTGGCGCTGAAGCGAGCGGCCGATTATGGCGGCGCCRCCTGAAGCGGCCCCTGAGGGGGAGCCCCAACATGGCGCCGCCCTCCCGGCGGCAAACGGCCTCCCCGGGCCACGGTCAAACTCTCGCGAGAGCCACGCGGGGGCACTGCCCTGCCCCACCTGGGCTCTCGCGAGATCTCCGCTGAGGGAGGAGGAGGAGGAAGGAGAAGGAAGGAGGAGCAAGGAGGAGCCGCCGCCGCCGCTCCCGCCCGGGCCGGCGCCGGGGATGGTGTTGGCCGCGGCAGCCGGGCCCTGACGCCGCGCTCAGGTACGTGCGGGCTGCCCCCCTTCCCTCACCCCGCGGCTCGGGCCTGGCCGCTCCCGGTGCCCCCACATCTGCCGGCTCGCCAGGCCTCAAATCCCGGTGTCCCGGTGGGGTCCCGCGGCCCAGCTCCCTCGCGATCCCCTGGCCCTGCGGAGGGGCTTCCCCGGCCCCCGCTGCCTCCGCTCCCCTCGGAGCTGGAGAATTCCCGGGGCTCTCGCACCCTTCTSTAGAAATAAACACAGCACCCTCCACACCCTCCCCTGTCTCCCTGGTAAAGCTTTACCTGCGACTTTTGAGTGCTTTCTTGCTGTGCTCYATTGGAATTTGGAGTAGAGCCGAAGTGAATAATTTCTTTTCCACTCTGGTCACGCTTCTCTTGGGTTTCCTGGTTTTCTAGGACAAGCTATAAAGSTRTTTAGGCATTTAATACTCATTGAAGTTGAATTAATTTGGAATTAGCACCTAAAAAGTGGTGTTTATTTGGAGGGGAGAGGTTGCCTGCAGTTTACAGATTTTTTTAAAAAATTTTTTTTCATTTTTTTTTTTCATTTAGGACCGTATTCACTGCCTTGTCGCTCACTTATCTATTCTTCTTAAGCTCCAAGTAAAGATTRTGTCCTGGCTTTTTGCATTTTCCCCCTCTATTTTGTTGAATTATTCCTATGATTTAAAGAGTAAGCATTTCTCCTGTCATTGTAGTGGGAGGGGACCTGAAAGGTTTGATTTTTGTCAGCATTTTGTTGGTTTTGGCCAAACTCTTAAGAAGGAGTAGTGTCAAAACATACTAAGCCGTGACAGCCTGGATGTTTTGGCTTCATTCTGACCACCTTTTACTGTAATTAATTTATCAGTGCAGTTATCTTCTAGAGTGGATGGCTRGCACAGCAAAAGTATCTCTTAATTTCAGCTGTTGAGTCTCTGCGTGTAAGGTTTTTGCCCTCTGAGRAGTTACTGTTGTGCAGCTGTGTAGATAATTGCACTATTTGCAGCTTAAACCCCTTTCCTGTGTGCTGGGAGCTGTCTCAGAGCTCACTTCCTAGGGTTAGGGAATTGTTCCAGTAATCCTTYCCCTTTCTCCTTTTTACTTTTGTAATTTGGCCAGCCAAGAGGCAGCTCTGAATGTTGTCCTGTGAGATGTGGGTGACAGTGGCTGCAGCAGGCTGGCTGGCCAGGAGCAGTGTCAGGCAGTGAAATTGGGTTGTAAACACTGATGYAAGCCTGACCTTTCTCCAGAAAACTGAATTTCCTCTTGGCTTAATGTACTGTAACTCCCTCAGTATTCACAGCCCAAGCAAGCTCCTTCTTCAAGTGCTCTGGGCCATCTTCACCTTTAATCACAGCCCTGTTAGCTGCGTTTGACTGCCGAGAATGTGAGCGGAGTTCACTCCTCGTTCAACAGCTGTGACTTGTGTTCCTACTCCCCCCTCCCCAGTGCCTCGTTTTTGCTGACGGACTCTGCTCTCCCGCTGTTTTCCAGGTGGGAAGCAGCAGTAATGCTAACTCTGGCAAGCAAGCTGAAGCGGGATGATGGTGTCAGAGGCCCCCGTGCATCCAACCCAGCGGCTGATTCCACTCGRAGGGTGTCTGTCCGGGATAAATTACTCGTTAAAGGTGAAAGGAGCTTGTATTTAAATATTTTGGTATTATTTTTGGGTGTGTCACCTGTAAATTRCATGTAAATTCCCACGAATATTTTTTAAAATGGCTTGTGTCTCACCTTGGGATTACTACTATAGTCTGCATATTGACATACATCTCATCTCCAGCAGCTCGTTACCTGTAGGACRTTTATTTTTGTTAAATAATGAAAACCAAGTGTCCTCCTTATTCTGCTGAAAAGTTAATCTGTCRTCAATTGAAACACAATAAAAAATTGCCACGTAATTGTCACTAAACGTATAGGAGGAGAMTATCAACACTAGCATATCTGCCTTGACAGGAAGGTGGGTTTTGAGCAAAAACAGGGAAAAACATCCTGGAAGTAGCAACAGTGTTTTGGTGGTCTTATAGCACAGGTCAGAGGCAGCAAACTTTAAAAAGCTGAAAAAAGCAATGCAAAGAGATTTTTCTAGGCCTGCAGTCACTAGAAGTTGAATATGAAGTTGTGAATAATAAACCAGTGCTGTAGGTTTTTACTAGCTGGTGGGAAAAAAGCCCCAAACTTACTTTGTGGCAGTTCTGAGACAATAATTAAACTATTTTATAGTTAAATCAGGGACAGCTCTTTCCTGCACTTTCATTTTTTTTCTGTAGCATAGATAATATTGTATTTAAAACTCCATAGGTGCTGGCACCTTGCAGTTACTATGGACTTACACTCAGGTTCACTCCCTCTGGTAATAGYTGAGTGTTAGCGGCAAGGAATATGTTGCTTAGGTTGATGTTTCTGCTGAAATAATCAATAGCAAATAAACTGCTGTTGATATATAAGCTGCTACTTTTGGGATTCATGCCAGTCAAAGGAAACTCACATTTCCTGGTCTTGTTTCCAAATGATTTGAGACTTACAGGGGTGTATTTGCCTGGCTGATATTACCTAACTAGCACTGCATGTCGGTTTTTTTTCAAATTAGGGTAAATACTGTCATAAAACTGTACTGGAGCAAGGTGTCACTGGCAATTCTGCTGCCTCAGTGCACTGGCAAGCGCCTCAACCAGACTGTGGGAATGTTATAGCCACAATTTTCTCTCCGTATTGTTTTAAGGACAGGGAATTTTTATMTGCTTTAAATCGTGTTCACTCTTACACTTCCAGTTTGGAAATCCTTATTTAACTCCAGTTCTGAGGGAGAAAGATTCCGGCAGGAGAAATAAGCTCTTTAACCAGGCTAAGCTACAAAGCCAAATTACTAAATATATATAATCTGAGATTTTCCCTAACCTACAGGTGTAGACTTGAGGGGGAGATAGCAGGGTAATATAAATACACTTAAGGTGAGGTGCCAAAGAAATTTTACTCTATCCTTAAAGCAGTCATGTTTTTCAAAACCTTGCCTAAGTCTGCAGGGGAGAAAGAGAATATAAACTGTAGAAAATTAGTATTGACATGGTAATTGCTGTGACTGTTAGCAAACCAGCACAGACCAAGTATTGAACAAGCTGAGTTCCAAGGTGACAAATGTTAAAAGCAGGTCAGTGCTCACATGCCTCTGACAAGCATTGAGTGCTGGTTCCTGATCTGATTGTGCATGGAAGTTGTATCCATGCTGTGAAATGAGTGGTTTAGGTTGCTTAAAAGAGTCACTGTCAAAAGATACTGGTGAAAATGTGCTTTAATACAAATTTGCAAAAGCACAGCAAAGGTTGGTGGCAAGGTTTGTGCTGCTGCTTACTGCATGGATAATACATAGAAAGGAAAATCAGATTAGAGTCACTTTGAGTGGTATTGATTGTGTGGAGCTGTAATAGCCCAGCTAAACTTTGGGCTGTTGAGTTGGATCCCACAGTTAGTAGGAGCCTGGAAGAATACTTGTAAGTAGAAGTTGTTAGTGGTGTGTGTTTAGGCTAGAGTTACCAAACAGTTGCAGAATGAGTGAAAGGCTCCATCAGGTCACATTCCTGGCAACAAATTAGAAAATAATCTATCCTACATAAAAGAAGAGAAATTCTGGCTATCAGCAAGGGAAGGGGAGGAGATGAGAAAAGGCCCAGAGTGTTCTGTCAGTGGTGAAGCACCACTGTCCTGTTCCTGATYCCCAGTAAATTGGGGATAGTCTAATAAATTCTGTAGATGGATGTCTGCCAACTTTCCTCAGGGTATTGTCCAGACATAGACAGTGTCTGGTTTATCTCTGGAGGTAAATTAAAGACAGCCTTGTTTGTGTTGATGGGAGAGTCCAGTCCAGGAAGGCAATCTGGGATCTCTGAGGGATGTGTTGTCACACTGATAACCCTGCAGTCCTCACTTATGTCGTGTACTCTGCTTGGTAAATAGATCAGTGCTCTTTTGATTAAGGTGATGACCATGACCCCAGCCACTGAGAAGTGTAGATGATGCTTACAAACTTTTAAAAACTTGGCATAGACCAACTGCATGCTGCCTTAAAGTAGGAAAAATAAGGGATAGTTTAGGTGTGATGTCAGCTGTGGAATGGAAATACCTGTAAAGTTTTATGTAGGGAAGTAATTCTGAGTCATCTGGATATTAYCTTCCAGCTGTGGAGAGGGTCTAGTAAAGCACAGCTTTCTTAGAAGTTGAGTGTGACTTGTGCATCTGTTTTCACTGGATTTCCATATAGGCTCACTTGGAGAATAAGGCCCTAATTCTGTAGGCCTAGCACCCAAATTGAAATAGAGCAAGCAGTACCATTGCTTTAGCAACTTTCATTTTTTTCTGTGCTGCAGAGGCAATTCTTGATGTTCTGTTCATCCCTAAGGGGAACTTCCTTAAGTCGGGAACAGGGCTGCATGACTGCTCCTCYAGGATGCTGAGCATGCAGTGCTGAACTTGAAATGCAGATCCTGTCTGAAATTTAAAAAGGGCTGAGGACAAGCCAAAGTGGTGTTTAAGATTATATTGTATAATGAAGGTGACTACTGAAATGAATTCAAGATAGAGAGCATGCCAGGAGTAGCTCATTGATCACAAAGRTTGTCCTTTAAACTGCATTTTTTGGAGTGCACCTAAACATCATCATTCAGTTTTATATTCCCACTACTGCTTAGTTTGATTGTGGCAGCTTGAAATAACTTCATATATATGGAAGTGAGTTAACAAGGTTTATTCCTCAGTTGTCTTCAACTTCTGTGGCTTTTACAACCATATTTATGTAACCAGAAAATACTTTACATGTGCCTCTGTATAAACCTGAGAGAATTGAAGTGGGGAAACTGATGATGAAAGTGAGGCGAATGTCCATTGTAACTAAAAATGAGGGARTCCATTTATTTCCTTTCTTCAAGCCTTCAAAAATAGTAATATACCTCCTCACGATAACAGGTGAGGAAAGTTGAGAGGGGAGAAAATACTTCCAAGAATTAAAAACTTCCTTCATGAATGCTCATGAGATTGTGAGGCATTGTTTGAAAATGCTGCATTAACTTGTGCGTGTTGCACTTGAATCACAAAAAGCATTTCCCTTTCACTGATCCTTCTTAACCTCTTCCCTGCTTCCCCCTCCTTCCTCCCATGAAATCCTTTATTTTGGAAGAAGACACTGGAAAGTTGCTTGATAAATTAATGATATATATTTTTTAAAGAGGAGATTTGTTGTTTCCACTGAAATGATTGCAGTTTAGTTGATACTGAAAAACTAAAAAGACACAGTGAGAATTGAAGCAAATTTGAAAAATTATTRCTGAGACATTTTTCTAGAGCTTCAGTGATGAAGGGAGGTGCAATGCATTGCTTCACTTAYTCCTCAGATTTTCAGCATACCTGATGATTGCAGAGTTGGAGATTTCCACCACAGTGGCTTCTAGTTTTTGATTTCAGGGTAATAAGTTTTGCAATAGTGTATAGAAGCTGAAGCTGTGATTTGATAGAGTCTTGTTTAAAATAAACATTCAGGAGTGGAAGGAGAATATGCATCTCTTGCTCTGTTGAAAATGTAGTATTAAATGGCTTGTTTGACTTCTAATACTGATCTGTACAGTTCAGAGGAGCTAAGTAGGGAATGCTATAAAGATGGAGGGATAAGAATTAGGAGGCAAACAGCATCCTAGAATTAATACTTAGAAAATGGAATTTTTATCAGTGTGTCAAGGTATTAATCTGTAGAAGTCTTAARTACATTAAAGAGGGACCTAAACAGGAGAGGGGGCTTTTTGAACAAAACCAGAGAGAAGTAATACTGCTGTGGATGAGAATGTTCAGTTGAGGAAATAATGCTTTCATTTGGTGTATTTAAAACCAAACCCCAACAGSAAGCATAGAGGCTGATTCTTTGTGGAAGACTTGGTAAACAAAGCACTGCTATATTCTGATTTGGGGAGAGGGGAAAATGAGGGAGCAGAGCAATGGGGTTGTGGTCTGTGCATTAAACATTCACATGGGTGTCTCATAAACCTTGTACACACAGSAGGAGTGAGTTCCTATTTCTGTCTCGAGAACTGTCATGGGCAGGGAGAGTTATTGTTTGTGAAATCATTTATAAATAGCTCTGGTGCTTGTGTTAGGCTTAGCTTTTCTCTCTTCTGTACAGTTCCTGAGCTGCTTCTGAGGCATAATCTGTTTGCATTCAACTCTTTCAGTGTTTGTGGTGGGTTTAAGTTTAAGCCTTACCTTTTTTGTGGTTTAAAAAGCATTTGGAACTGTTCAAGCAAGTGCATGCTGGGTCAAGAGTGGGACTCTGCAAATATCCCTCCACCTGGGCTGCTCTTGCACCAGGACACAAAAGGTTTTGAGAACACCAGACTGGCTGTTTGGGAGCTGATGGTATTTCCTGAGACTTGGATTTTCTGGTTGGTTGTCTCATCATCTTAATGGTGTKAATTGAGACACATATGCTGATTGTCCACAAAACGACCATGAAGAGTAGTCAAACTGAATTTTCTTTACTATTTAGCTGTAGTGACAGTCATTTTTTTTGAAAGAGGAGGCCAGAAAAATTGTGAGCTTGTTATTCAATTTAGTGAGGCTTTTGGAGSTCTTGGAAGTTCAGTTTATTGGAACTCTGATTGCCAGTTCCATGCTTTGCTTATTTACAAATCTCATTTAAATAAGTTGGCAGCCTGTGCAAAGGGCATTTTTTTTTTTTTACAGAGAATGCTTATGCCAGAGGTATTGCTTTATGAAAATGCATGACTTAAAACATCAGAATCTTAATAGAGCTTGAATGCTGGGGTCAAAATGCTTGCTTTCTGAGCAGCAACATACAAAAATGGTTTCAGTGTCAAGGTTGTCACTGTTACAGAGTTATAGCATTTGGAAAACTCTCAACTACTCGAGCTATGGCTCATTAAATGTGCTTGTTAATTGGTTAATCACCAATGTTTGTTTTATTGCACGGTTAATAGTAACATCTGTTGCCTTACTTGATGCTATTTCAAACATTTAGCTTATTGAAGCAGATCTTTATCTGCTTTATCTTCGTGAAGTTGTTTCATTCTTAGTTTCAGTGGCTTGTTACAGAGTTAAATAGAAACCTCAGTTTTRGGGGCCTTGCCTTTGTTTCCGAAGCTTTTGTGTGGATTTATTAGCACAGCATTTCCCCCTGTTTGCACACCTTCACGGAAAGAGCACAGTCTTTCCGTCTGGGTTTTCGCAAGAAAACCCTCTCATTCTTGTGCCACGACACAGAAATGTGAACACATTACAGGAAATTTTCACACTTCAGAGGAACTGTGGTGATTGCAAACTCTCTATTGAAGCTCGCAGGGGGCAGAAGTGAGGCCCCGGCTCAGCTCAGCCGTTGCTGGGACTGAACGTGCTCTGCCCTTGGGTGTCTTCCTTTTTTGGGGTCAGGCAAAGGGCAGGCAGGATTCATTAAGCTGAACAACACACAAGCACAGAAAGCAATAGAGGAAAGCAGTCAACACCTTAAAATAAGAGCCGAATCCTAAACTTTGCCCTAACRTGAAGATTGATGTGCCTCCCACTATGAAAGGCTGGTGAATTTAAAGGAGTGAAGAAGTAATCTTATGAAAAGTTTGTATAGCTGCAGCCTCCAGTGGTTGGTTGTCATGTCTTTTTTTATTAACCAGGACAGGAAAATAAAGTCCCTGATTAGAGCTGAAATTATATTTTTTGTGTGTGTATTATTAAGACAATACTTTAGCAAAAGTATGGCCYCAGTGTTGTCTTTCAGTGCACAGTTTTGGGTAAATCAACTCTGGCTGCAAGTGTGGGGTTTTAAAAGAGTGCAACTGTGAACTTTTTAAATAAGTGTGAAGCACAGTGCTTCTGTTTTGGTGGGTTTTTTCTCTCGGTGTAGTAGGCTGCAGATGCAGGGATATCAGGGCTGTGCCAAGCAAAAGGGAGGTGGGAGTCAAAGCAGCATCATTCCCACTGCAGAGACCAGCCAGGTTTGCTAAGCATGGATGAAGGAAAACTTCTGGAGGGTTAGTGAGAGTTGTGATGAGATCAGTTTGGATTCAGTGGCAGAATTCTGAATTAGTTTTCTTTAGATGTGTGTTTTTGAGAGTTGATAYTGAAATCTCTTGCACGTTGTTAGCTGTGTCTGTGGAGGCCTGAAAGCAAAGCTAGAAGTGGAAAATAAGACCACAGAAAATGCCAAAAATACACTCAATTAGATTTCCTAGAACTTTAGAAGTAAAGGGGGGATGATTCTTTATGCATCTCATTCATACTTCTGTGAAATACAGGTAGTTGAAAGTAAGACTTCAATAAAATAAAATACACAAAAGCAGAGGCTCTTCCAGGGAAGGTAAGTTGACAGGGAAAGGGTTTAGGAACTGAATAAGGGTGCTTCCTTTCTTTTATTAATTACTTTTAAGCTCAGGAAATAAAAAAAGAGGAAATTTTAATTGAATATATATTTGAATTGAATATATTGAGTGCATATCAATAACAAACTGTGCTTTGGGAATGCCAGTGCTCTGTGTGGTAGCAGCCCTAGAGCTTCAGTCGTGGCAGAGCTGAACTCCCCTTCAAAGTAGGATATGTTTACAATGTCTGTAGGGCAGATGAACATTTTTAGTAATGAATTGAGTGGCTTAAAGAGAGATTTCAAGGTAAATTTCCATTCCACTGCAGCTTAATTGTATTTTTAAGTAAAATTGGATTTACCGGGTGGTTTAAATTAGATCTGCCAATTTGGACTTCAGGAAGGGCTTTATGCTTGCATGAATAATGGTTTTGGTTTTTTTCTTTCAACAGAGGTTGCAGAGCTTGAAGCTAATTTACCTTGTGAGTATAACATTTAATGGTATGCATTTTAAGGGGGAAAGGACCACATTGTGAGTGAAGTATGAATGCTAGTGATATTTGTTATCTCTAGGGAAAGCTGTGCAAAACTCCCCCATTCTGACTTGAACAGGTTTTCCTTGTTGCTCCCTCTTAAGGGGCTCTGGAGAGGTGGACCCTCATTAGTGTCATTTGGAAGGAGTATTGATAATTTGCCTCCAGAATTTGATTGCTGAGGAGTGGGAGCAAAACTTTCATACAACACCCAAAAGGTTCCCGGGACTGAAGGGTACATTTAGTGCCTCACTCCTGTTTTTTCTTCATTCTCTCATTTTCAAAGCAGGAGAGTCTGATTTAGGGGCAGAGCAAATAGCTCAGTTCTCGGGGAACATGAAGTCAACATGCAGTTTCTTCACGTYGTGTTCAAGATGTAACCTGATGTCTTTGTTAATAGTGAAAATACTCACAGAAATGAGTTTTTTAAAAGTGATCCATATTCCTGAAAAAGAAAAAGGCAAGATAATGCAGTTTTAGCCATGGAATCTTACTTGAGTTATAAGCCTTCCTTAAAGGYAATTATAGACAATTTACACAGAGTAATTTTAGGTAAACTTTTTTGGTGTAGGTTCTGCTATAAGATAACAAACACCTGAGAAATGTATATTTTTAGTTACTACAGTGTGAGTGCGTTAYGGAGTTTGTGTACAGTTCTAGTTAGGTTTTTTTCAGGCAAATAGGGTTTATATCTCTTGATACTATTTACCTCCTTGACTACAGAAAAGGAACAGCCAGCTTGGTGGGTTAGGAAGCTAAAGACTACATAATATGGATAATATATCCATGGATAGATGCATCTTCTCATGCCAGCTTGTCTCTGCCACAGGCAAGAAAGGCCACTTTTATGCATGGCAAGCCAACTTGGGTTGTGTCATCAAATGTGAACAAAAGGCTGTTATGCCCTGAGCTTGCAGCTGTTGAACTGAAACCACTGAGCAGTTCCATCAGATTGTTCTTTTTTCCCTACACTTGTTGTTAATTGTCACTATTCTCATTCAGTTCATCTCTTCTGAGATTAAAAACAGGGAGTCAGTTTGAAGAGTGTAAAACGTGATATATTTGCTTTCCCAACAGTGGAGAACTAATGGTCTCATGTAAATTATTCTTTTGCTTCACAGGTACATGTAAAGTGAATTTTCCCGACCCAAACAAGCTCCATTACTTTCAGCTAACTGTAACCCCAGGTAATGTTTTAAAACATGTTAGTTTTGTTTCTCTGTGTGTTGGTGTTTAGGAAACATAATTTCAAGAGGAATTGTAGTAAAGCCTCTAGTCAAAGAAATTCTGGCTGTAATAGGGTGATTGTTTAGTTAATGGGATGGAGAAACTGGGCTGGATTTTGACCACCAGATTCCAATAAAAAGGCCTTCAAAACTGAGCAGGTTTAGGAATACTCAGATGTTGTTTGCTTACTGTGATTGAGAACTTTTTTTCCTCTCAGCCGGTTTCAAACCTGCTTGTTTTATTTGCTGAGAGCAATCTTGGACTGGGTATTACTGAATTACAGCCCTGTTACAGCAGTTACAGCAACAGTTATGTTGCATGTGTATTGCTTGATTTTGCAGAGGTGAAGACATAGGTGACTGATACAACACTGCTGGAAAACTTCAAACCTAGGCATGTCTGAAGCTGCTTAACAAGGAGGAGTCGCTTAATTTCTGAATGTTCAAATATGTGGAAATTAGATCTTGTATTATTAATACAGCTTAAATGTACTGTGAAGCTTTTGCTGGCAGGCTAGTCAGTAAAAACATTTTCATGAATTGTAATTTCAGGTGGCTCTTAAGAAACTTACATGGAAATGATAGTTTGCTCACATAGCTTTCCATTTTAGAATAGAAAATTGTGTTTTGTGGATGAATTTGCATGGAAATTTATTCAAGCTTCCTATGCACTTCTTGTTTTTGTTGAGACTGTGCAACTGTTTAGATGAGAATGTTGCCATGTGCAGTGCACCGAGTGGTTTGAGTTAGGGATCAGTGTCCCCCTGCCAACTAATTCTTGTAGATGCTTTTGAACTATAGAATCTGGATGAGGCATGTCAGTCATCTGTTGTATTACCTGGAGAAATAGTGGTTTGCACTTACTGGAGAGGACGAAATGTTTCTGCTAATCCAGTATTTTGAAGTCAGACCAGCACTAGATGTCACTGTTGCTGCTTATTAGCCCAAATCAACTGGCCCTTCCTCCAGCAGAAATTTTGGGTGGTCTCTGTTAACATGTCCCTTCATGTGACTCCTTTTTGTGGTGGAAAATGAGTGATGCTGCCCTGGTCAGTGTAATCATGAATAATACAAGTGCTAATCTGGAACTTTTGACCTCTCATTCTGTGTGGGAGTTGTGTTCATGTTTACTTAAGTGCTACTCTGCTTGCACCAAATGTCCTTCAGTTTATAAGATGCTGCTTTATGATATTGTGGAAATTAGTTGACTTTACAAGAGCATCAGTGTGCAAATCAGGGATGTCTTGAATGCGAAGGTAGGATAGCTTCTTCGTACTAACTCCAAGGTGTCTAAATCCTGGAAATTTTTTTGTCTGTTCACTGCTTTGCAGCAAGATGCTGCAGTCAGAAACCAGCTGTTGAATGCAGAGCGTGGCTTTTGTGCCAGCTTCATTACTGAAATGATCTTACCGAGGAGATGATCTTAATTAACATTTTGTTACTCTAAATATAGCTGCACAGCTGAAGTCTCTGCAGTTGCAGCCTGACCGAAGTAAACATCTATTTTCAGCTGTGCATAATTCAGGTGTAGAATCTTGTGATCAGCTGTAGCTTAGCACTCTAGAGGCACAACACAACCCAGGCTAAGCAAATCTTTGTAGTTTTCTGACTCTYTTCAATATTAAATCTTAGTTGCTAAATCTTAGTTTCCTCTAGGCAGCAAAGTGATTGTCAGAAGTTTTATGGCTAAAGTGGGCTTGAGCCAACTGTTTTTGTATTRTCTGAACAGTATTGCATAAATCTTGACTTTGTTCTGTGCAGTCATTTTGAATGTGGCTGGTCTTGAAAGGACAGTAAAGAGCCTTCTTTAGGTTCTCACAAGAARACTAATTTGAATAAGAAAATAAACTTGACCACCAAGCAGAAATCCTTTCAGCTCCCTTGCTCAGCMCCACTCCTGACAGTCTTTCTCAGCCAGTATTTAATGCTGCAAAATCATCCTGGTGACAGAAAGCTTTTAATTTGATTCTGTAGAAAATCTTGATGAGRGTGCCTGCTTTTTTCACATAACTCAATTCAATTCAAGAAATTCAGGTCCCTTTCTGTTGCAGCTTTCTGCAGTGCAGTGGATATTTAGCAGCACATGCTAGAAAATRGGTAAGACTTGGMTTTTTCTGCCGCAGTGGACAAAACTCTTGTGTTCCCAAGGCAGACGGTGCTGGTTTTCTCTGCTGCCTGAAGCTTCTTTTTCCTTTTGTCATCTAAAACAGTTGTTCTGTCTTTGAAAAATGCCCTTGTGCCACCACTTGCCACAGTTTTTGTTTTTGCACCAGTATCACATGGGATTAAAATCGAGGGAAAATAAGGAGATGGATGCTTAGAACACAGGCAGAGTCCTGGTATTTGGAGCACAAAATTGGAAGCTGAGACTAAAACAMGGTAATGACCTGGAAAAAAATAAAGGAGGTGAGTTTAGGTAGCTTATACATGAGAAAAACCAGAAGAGTATGTGCAGTTAATGCAATTTCACTGCAGTGCCCAAGCAGTTGGACTAGTCTGGGGTTAGAGTGGGTATTTGAGTCCCACTCCGGAGGGATTAATAAAAAGCCCATTTTCTGGTTTGCATCCCATAGAACGACAAATATTGGTGAGCATGGCTGAGCATGCTGATTCAGGGAGCTACTGTCCAAAGTGCATCCTTTGTGGCCTGCCCTAATTATCTTGCATTTTCTTTTAAAGTGAGGAAATAATTTGGTTAAGTATTTTCCAGAGCACTTTCAGGCATTAAAACACCGTACAAATGCAGGCTAAGATTAGTCAGGTTGTTGGTAATGAAACTTGAGACTGAAGTGGGAGGGATGCTCGCTC
Organism: Amblyornis subalaris; assembly: GCA_018881555.1. Taxonomy (NCBI): domain Eukaryota; kingdom Metazoa; phylum Chordata; class Aves; order Passeriformes; family Ptilonorhynchidae; genus Amblyornis; species Amblyornis subalaris. The sequence continues at coordinate 79,211 of JACAXG010000153.1, read as the reverse complement.
TGCTAATACAGCTTGAAGTCACAAATTGAAGCAGTAGGAGGAAAACTGTGGCTCAGCCATACTCCCTTTTCAGCAAAAGTCTCTGTGGCCAGCTTCCTAAGTTATGTGCTAGAGCTGTTTTATTWGATGCTTTTATTTATAGCAATTTCCTCACTGTTAACTGCTAGCACTTAGTTTTTCCCACCACTTTTCCATGCCTAAAAAATTGAGGATCTCTCTCTCATTTTGAGAACTTATTTACTTGAGATGCTGAGAGATGACTTCCTTGTGAAGGCTTTTCTTGTTAATGCAGTGCAAGATTTCTGGCTGGCTGCTGAGGCCCTCCRGAGATTTTCCCAATGATTCCTTTCTGGAGCAATGTCTTGCTCTGAGTGTTTTGCACATTTGACAGGGAACAGTTTTATCAGAGGGATATCAGTGTAACTCACCTTTTACTTCTCATCCTTCAGTAATGGCTTGCTTTACTGATTTTATCTCTGTATATTYGAAAACAACAGATAAATGCTTTTGTCTGGCTTTTTTCATATAAAAATCAGTGCATATCCATTTACTTTCTGGTAAAACATAGCATGCCTGAGAATAATACTTAATAAATCCAGCACACTTCAGAATTGAATTGGAGTGGAAATGGAGAATGGATTTGAAAAGCAGATCCAGGAGACAGCAAACTGAAAGAGGATTTTGATGACCTACAGTAGACAAGCCAGGTTTTTTTGGTGTTTGGAACAAGCTAGATAATAACAAAATTCTTCTTGGTCTTTCTGTAAACTATGGATGGTTTCACAGAACATTTCTTTGCATGTGGGTTTAAAAAATATAAAAAACCTCCATCATACAATGCTAACCAGCCCTCCTGGCCTTCACTGGAGCTGAACTATGTGATACAGAGAGCTGGAGTGCTCAAGGTGGTTTGAGCCAGAGCATCCCTCAGGTGCCTCAAACTCCCAGTGTGGGCTGGGTACTTGTCTGGTTTCCYTTTTTAATGAAAAACCTCAGTAATGCAATGCCAGACAGACATTTCAGATCACTTGCAAGCATTTCAGCTTCCAAGCACAGCCATCTCAAGAGTTGCAGGCTGTCATCCTATTGCATTACCCCTGGTTAAGTGTAACTAGATATTTTAAATGTGTCATTTTTTAAAATTTAGCCAGTTTAATAATTCAGTATTGAGTCTGAGGTTGGCAGAGAGGCAGACATTTTCCTTGCTGATATATCAGTGTTAGATAATGACAATAAAAGAGTCTGCTTGCTCTCTGAAACATGCTCTTGCACACATCATTCATACTACTCATGATGATTGCTAGCACAAGTTTGGGAAGATGTGCTCAATCCTGGAGCAGGATTTAACATGCATTAGCAAGTGCAGTATTTCTCCAGCTCATTGCAAGGGTCAGTCGTGTGGTACTGCATGCCACTTGCAGGATTTTCTTCCTGCAGTCATGAGAAGTTCAGTCCAAGGTTCCTCTAGCTTGGTATCCCTGTTACTGTGATCAGGATGATGGATTTTCCTGGGGCTGTTGACTCTTCTGGCTTCAAATTTTTTGCTGTAAAAATTTTGGGAGTTCAGGAAGACGCTGTATTCACACACCCTTTGGATTAGGTGGCAGCTAGTGGTGCAACCAGGTTAAGTATTTGATGATAACCCTGTGCTGTTATTTTAATCTTTGTAGTTTTCTCTTATTTAACTATTTTCCCTGTTTTTCCTTTTCTAGATGAGGGCTATTACCAAGGTGGAAAGTTTCAGTTTGAAACTGAAGTTCCTGATGCCTACAATATGGTGGTGAGTATTTGTAATTAGTCTAATAGTTGTCATTTTAGATTTTTTTTTTCCAGATAAGAGAGTTTCAGAGGGAACTTGGCATTGAGACTAAGAAAGGATCTTCTGTCTGTTGATAAAATAAGTCTCTGCAACTGTGTGGCAGAAGCTCTTGCAAGTGCAGATGAGTCAGGCCTGAGTGTCCTCCCTTCTGGCTGAGGTTCTGCCCTCTCCTGTTAATTAGTCATGAGACCTGCACTTAATCATTATTCTCATAAAAAATTATATGTCTAAAATAAAGAAAGAATGAAATAAGTGAACCAAAGGGAAAAGGTTGATAGTTCTGTAATTTTTTCCTCCATCCTTCTGCTTTGTTTTCTTACTTTTGGTGTTGATAGTTCAGAGCTCTTCTTTGAGAGGCTGAAGAATGCCTAGGGGAGGATCCTGGAGAAATGTTTCAGGGAAGACCTTTGGTTCATGTTCAGCTGCACTGAGCCTAAATTCAGCATTATCTGTATGTAGTAGTTGCAGTCACACCTGGGTAGTGTTTGCAGTTGTGTGGTTTTGGTTGTGGGTTGTTTCAAGTTCCCCTTAACTCTACCAAAGGATTTCCTGCTATGATAGAGGTCACCCTTACCTTGTGCCTACTCATTTTATTTCCTTCGATTTTTGTATTCTGATTGTTCACCTGAACAACATTGCTGCAGGAAAGTATTTGCTGTGTGTTAACAGGAGAGCTGAATCTCAGTTTTGGTCTGGGTTTTTTGATTCTCAGTTCCTATAATTAAAAAGTCTCTGGTTTGTTACGGTTCCCTGCTCAGCACTGGCAGAAAAATCTACAGCAAATGTTAATTAGGAATTTTTAAATTTGAGCACCTCTCATCCAATACAAAAGTAAAAAGTTTTTATTTGTGCAGTTTAGGGATTTGTGCAAATTAGTGCAATGTCATCCTGTGGAAATCTCATGTGGATTTGTTGGTCTGATTAAAAACTGACTTAGAACAAGCTGGAAGGAGCATTTTTTGTCTGAAGATAAATTTTATGGTAGTGCTGCAGTTGTCCTGTCTGTCTAACGGAGGAAAAGAAGAGAGAGAAAAACCTTTGTCTTACTGTCAGGAGTGAATTTTTCTAAGTTTTAGCAATGAAAATATTTTTGAAAGGGTAAAGGAATTCTTTTGTTTCCACAGTACAAAAAATGAGACACCTGTTAATTCACTCTGCCTGTGAGGATTTGGGGATTTTTTTAAACAGTTTCTGTAAAGCTTTTTTCCTGCTCATCAATACTTTCCCTGTTTGAAGGTGCATGTGGTAGAAATTCACTCTTTTATCTTGATCTACTGGTATGGAATAAATTCTGCTGCTTTCCCTTGCTTGAGAACTAAGCATAATCTTTCAAAACAATGTGAAGGTGTAGCTAATGAAAAGCTGTGCTATTAGAAAACTTGTAAGAAGTTTTGAAGGTGAAAAAGTTTGAGACTGTTTTCTGTGTGCCATTTAATTTTCAATAATGCCATGATTGATGTCCCTTGAGCTATTGCACAGACATGAAGTAAGAGTGGAGGAAAGGCAAAATCTGCATTATTAGTCTCAGATTTGTTGTGGTGATTGGTGTTTTTTCTTCTAGAAAATCTCTTTTAGACATGTTTTTGTTATCTCAGTGCCACGCATATTTTCTTACCTCTTCCAAATAAAAAAAAAAAATGTTTTCTTAAAAAAATAATTGGGAAGTTGAGAACAAAATGATGAGACAAAACACATCGTGCTGCCATGGAAATACAGCTGTTTGAGCTGTTTTGTCTCTTGACTGAAGACTTCACTGGGAAAAGTGGAGGGAGATGGCTCCACATCTATAACCTGTGATTTAATTGAAGTTCTGCAAGGTGCTGGGGTGTGCTGATGGATTCCAGGACACTTCTATCAGAAATAATCTGCCTGATTGAAAGCCTGCAGATCGTAATAGGGAGAGCAGGGATGGAACAACGTGCTGTTGCTAAGCTACTGAAATTCTTACATCCCACTCTTTATTTACTTCACAAAAGTAGAGCAAATGGGACTGTATTTGAAAAATCTGTATTTCAAAACCCACTGTGAGATTCAGAAACTTGGTGATCTTGCCTGTGGCTTTTTCTTTTAGTGTCTCAAATTCAGATCTCACACATTCCTGTTGAATTGTGAACAGAAGGGTCTGTATTTAGAAGAAGTTAATTGTTTGATGTGGTTATTATCATTGCATCCACTGCTGGTTTTTTAACAAATCCTGATTTGCACAAGCCTTGGTGGAAAATAATAGTTTTTTTGGCTTAAATTGTTGTCTCACTAGTTAAGTATGAAGAAACTGAAGGACTTTAGAGTGTTTTCTTTCCCCTGAAGGAGTAAGTTTTCTTGGCTTCCTTAAAAGTTATATTTTTCTAAGGAAAAGCTTAATTCTAGCCCAGCGTTGAGAAAAGCTAAAAGGGCAGAGAAATCTAGTTTGACTCCTGTAGGTTTTGTATTGTTGCCCTAAACATACGAACCTAGGCTGTGAATGTCAAACATATTTTCCTTTTTCTGTTTTATGTATAATAGTGGTAGGGTTTTATTTTAAAGGATAACAGGGTAATTTGTTTTCTCTCTTGGCAGCCTCCAAAGGTGAAATGTTTGACAAGAATCTGGCACCCAAACATCACAGAGACAGGAGAAATCTGCCTAAGGTAGGAACAGCATTTTGTTGTTTCTTTATTTTTTAACCTTGGAGGTTTATCTGTTTGATAAAATATTATATGTAACTTCCATTATAGTGGTTTTTCTCCCCAGATTCTGCAAATCCATGACATGTGGCTAGGGACCATGTAGAGCCTGGCTTTTCAGGGTCAGACTTAATATGTTGTTCTACTTGGGGTCAAAATGTAAACTGAATGAAACAAAATGTAATTGGGGTTTTTCTCTCATAACTGTACAGGGGGCTTGAGGCTTTACCATTTAATGCCCAAGCATAAGTACTTGAAAATCCTTTATATTCCAAAAAGAAAGGAAAAACTGTTCCTTAGACTTTGACAGTAACTGTTGTGTTTGCCATTTGTTTTATTATAATATTTAATATCCACTAATAAGACACACGTGCCAGTTAAAGCAGAGTTGGGGTCTAGATAAGTCAAGATATGAAACCTGAAAGCTTTACCAAAGTGAGAGGTTTGTGTTACTGGGTGGTTTTCCTTGCTAGTAAACGTTTCCTCTTCAAAATAAATTTGTGAAACTTTGCAATTTCATCCCGAGTACCTGATGGTGAAATTGGCCAGAAACCAAACACAGACAGAAGTGAGAAGCCTGCCTGTCAGTTTTCAAGTTAATGGCACAGGAAAGGAAAAGCCTATGAAGCAAAGGCTCTAAGTGAGATTGAAAGCTGTTCTGAAAATCCAGCATGGTTGTCATCATGTGTAGCAAATCAGTGCTTAAAGAGAAGCTGGATTTTCCCTTTAGATTGAAGAGTCATTTTAGTGCAGTGTTGGAGGCCCTGGTGAAAATGAAGTTTTCACAGGGCCATCTGTCACCCTTCATAGGCAGGTCAGGCTCATCAGCCTTAAAACTTAGATGTTTTGCTTCAAAAAGTGCAAGTAAAGGCACGAACAAGTGAGCTYCCAGAACCAGGGAACAACAAATACCAGACACCAAACCAGAGTTAAAGCTCCAGCTGCAGTACAACATCTTCTGAGGTTAAAGAAAGCCTGACATTCAGAAAGTCCCAGAATGGGTTGGGTTGGAGGGACCTTAAAGCCCATCCCATTCCACCCCCTGCCATGGGCAAGGACACCTTCCACTATCCCAGGTTGCTCCAAGCCCCATCCAGCCTGGCCTAGAACACTTCCAGGAGTGGGGCAGCCAAAACTGTTTGATGTCTTTAAGTGGTTTTAATTATAAAAGACAAATGTGGTGGTTGGAGCATCATAATTCTGATGAAGTCATTTTTTCAGCATCCACAGAAACATCAGCTTTGATTGTGAGATACCTTGGCATATTAAACCTTTGAAACGTCTTGCATTTAGATGGAAAAACTAAAATAACTTAATTGCTTTATGCCTGTTATAATGAATGCATTCTATGTATAGTACCTGCAATCAACTTCCATAAGAGTCTTTACATTAAAATAGCTTCAGTTATTTTTAAAAGCAGAAAAAACATCTTCATCAGTGTTTTTCCCCACATACCTCAGGCTGTGGCATTGTGTTGGTTTGATAATCATCCCTGGATTAAAACATACTGAATGGTTAAACTTGTGGTCAAGCGTAAGAGTTTTGGGCAGGAAAAGTGKTGTTTCTCTGTGCTTTATGATTGCAGTTACTCTGGGCTGTATTATTAATGACTCATTAATTAGGTCTGGACCATATTGGATATTGCCTCTACTGCATACATGGATAGAAAAAGTGGAGGTTTCTCCTGGACTGATATTCCCCTCACAGTAATTTTTAGTCACTTAAGCTGCAAATCGGTTCAGAAAGTTTTAAACTTGCTGGAATCATGCGGTTCCCAGTTTAGTAGATGTTTTTGAAAGAGCTCTAGGATTTCTCAGAGCTTTCTTCCATGCAGGAATTACTCTCAGAATGAGAAGATACTTGTTGAAATGAAAGCTGAGCAACTTCCTGGTCACATCAGTGGCTGTTTTGGTTACTATAACTTCAAAAATCATGATTTTGCAGTCTGCCCACAGGACCCAGATGTAAGGAGTTGAAATCATCATCGGGGAGGTCTCCTGTGATCTGGGAAATGGTTCTGATTAGGGCCTTAGTGATCACCCCCAATCTGTAGGAAGAAGGRGGATGCTGCAGAAAAAACAAATTCTATCAGCAGATGAGGAATATTAAGCCAGGGGACACTTCTGTCTTCACTGCTTTCCTGCCAGAGTGCTGTGAGAGGTCCAAGTGTCTCCTCAAGTCCTGGCTGTGGTGTCCCCAGCTGGAGATTTGCCAGGAGAGCTCTGAGGCCTTGGGAAGCTGCAAGGCTGTTAATGAGGCTTAGCTGCTGTGCACAGGCACTCTGAGCTCTGTCACTGAATATTTTTATGATTTTATTTTGTGTATTAACTTCCTTCTCGCTTGGAAGTTCATATAAAATGCCTATACTGGATGTGTGCATATAGGCAAGTCTGTATTTTATATATTGATATTCATGTGTTTACATTAAAATTCAACTTCTAGTTTATAAGGAAGTTTTCCCTCTGGAGCAGATACACTAAAACTGTTTCACTTTCTTACCTTTGCCTGTCAGAAGCTGAAGTCCTTTCACAGAAGAAAGGATGATAATCCTCTCTTTGCTAATTAGATATCCCTCCCCAAAATACCCTTGTTTTGAATTGGTTTGTGCCAGTTTTGGTGAGAGATGGGTCATCCTGCAAACCTGTTTCTTCACCAGAGATTAACATGTTCTAAAATGTGTCAGGGKATAAAAAAAAGGTTCAGTGTTGAGACTGTCACAAGGGTTTCTGTGAGGGGAATAATTCAGGTGTTTTGACAAAGGTTGAGCTCAGATGGGGAGTTCTGTAATGRCAATGTGTAAAATGTAATTTTAGGCAGACATCCCAACTCTTGGGGCTCAAAATTCCATTACCTGGATATATATAGTGCAAGAGTTAGATCTTATCTTGCAATTACTTCCTAAGAAGGTTTCTGACAAAGGCTGTTTAACCTGAAGTTGCACTGTTTAATACGTGTGTCTTTTTTTTTTTCCAGTTTATTGAGAGAACACTCAATTGATGGCACTGGCTGGGCTCCAACTAGAACATTAAAGGTACTGTTTCCTTTTGGATGTGTGCATCAAACCAGATACATTTYTAAAGATACTTTCATGGCCTTGGGAAGAAACCCATGATGTGGTTTGCTCTAGAAACAGCTGAGTTTTTGTCTTCCTGCAAGTTGGTGGCAATACTGGAACAAGTACAGTGTAGCTTGTAGAAATGTTTGTAGTTTTGGTGTGGCTGCACAAATCCTGCTCTGATAAAAGGTTTTGGAGCTTGGTGTGACTGCAGGTGACTGAAACCCCATGCTCACTAAGGTGTGCTGGTTTTTACCCAGGCAGCAAACACAAGAGTATGATGTGAACAGGACCAACAGCAATCCATCACCCTTGTAATTTCCATGGGATTGATATTCCTGACAGATCAGTGCGGAGCACTGAGCAGGAATTATTCCTCCTGTTGCTGTTCCCAGGAATGCTGCCAGAATTGTCTTTTCCAGAGCTTTAACAACATTAGGTGGATAAAGGGTGCACACCAGGTGTTTGTCTCTTTCAAAAACCAAATTGAAACTGAGCTCTGTGTGATGCTTGCTTTGCTTTTTGGCACTGTGAATGAGATCTGTGACTTTCTTCATCTGTAAAATCTCTTCTGGGATGAGCACCTGACTTTCTGGAAGTGGAACTGAGTGTGTTTTGTTTGTTTTTTTCCTCAGCTGGTATGATTTTGTTTTGCCCTTTGTGTTTCTGTTTTCATCTTGGGTTAAATCAAGACACTGAGCAATTAAGTTAACTAGTTCTGTTCCTGTCCCTGTATTTCATACCCAGAGAAAGTTTTGGGACTACAGATTTTAAGCTTCAGCCATTAAAAATTAGTACAAGTGGACAAGAAACCCAAAAGCCAGGAACTTTTTTTATGCTTCCATTCTGAGGGCATTGGAAAAACCATTTTAATAGAAAATACACATGAGAAGCCCCATGCACAAACCAGCTCTGCTGAAAGCTGCTGCATGAATGGAGCTTGTGTGCTTAACCCTTTAGAATGCTGAAGTTTTAGATAGTGTCTCATTTTTGAATCCTTGTGGTGGCAGCAGAGCTCTTACATGAAAAATCCTTCAAAATAAGCTATGACCTTTGAAATATTTTCTGTGGTATCAAATGGGTAGAAACATGAAGAAACTTTCTGAAATAAAAATGAAAATCTGCTAAATTGTAAAACTTATCTGATAAAATATATTTTTATTTTAACAGTGTAGAGAATTCTTAAGGGGGAAAAGCTAACTGAATTTTGTTTTCCAGCATTTTTTTGCACTCGGTGTCATCTCATCCATGATTGAATTCTCTTCAGGTTATTAAGTGTTGGGCTTATTTGTTTTCCCTTCTTTGTGTTTGGGAACATGTTTCCATGGACCACTGTGAAGAGCAGCCTGTGTGAGAGTGAAAGCGCTAAAGAATGTGCTATTTCTGAATTCCTGCATTAGGTGCTTTTTTAAAATCAGGTTCTGAAGAGAGCTGGACTTTTACCCTGAAACAAGTTTAAAACATTAACCTACCAACCTGTCTGTATATACTTTTAAAATCCCTTTTTTTTATCCATAGAAACACTCCAGAATCCCAAACACTTGGATCATTTCTGGTAGCATTTGGTCCCCAGGCTGTGGGTTGYGTGAGCACTGCTGCAGTGCTTTCTAGCTGAGCTGTGTGTCATCTTTTACTCCTTTGAGGCTAAATTTACCTTTCAGTCTCCATTCTGTTATGTTCTGCATCATTTTAATATTCCTCAGCTTTGTCCTAAATGCTTATTTTCATTTTGCTGGAAAAACATCTGGGATGATTGATTTTAAAAGTGGATCAGTGTGTTGTGATTGCCTGATTGGTTCTAAAAGTCAGAGGCTCCTTCCGCAATTACCTCTAACCAGCAACAAGTGGATATTGGTTCATAAATCAGTGACTTAATTAGGGTTTTAATAGCAAATGAGAATTTTGTCCTGTTGTCTTCAGGCAGTGGAATCACTTCATTTGAAATCATCGAAATGTCAAACTCATCTCATGGAGAAATAAATCAGAGGGTTGCGACTTAATTTTTCCAGTTTACCTCAATGTTTAAGCATCAACCTGAGTAGTTTTGAAAGTACAAAACTTTCATCCATCATCTTAAGGAAAATAGGTGGTCTGCTGTCAAAATTATCTCTAATTAGTGTCGAGGAGTATTTTAAACAGACAGTAAAATAACTGTCACTGTCTTGCGGATGAAGGGTGAAAAAGAAACCTGTATGCTTCGTGTTACATTAATTCTTGTTGCTCAGGCTGTTTTTCTCAGCATTATGGTAGCATTGTACAGCTCTTGATTTATTCAAGTCCTGTTTTGGRGTTGGTCTTTTTATCTGTTTTCCCCACTTCGAAACATTGAATAAGCCCCAGACAAAAAGACCTTTGGGCCCAGTATTTGTAACGAGAAGTTATAAGCCACTGAAGACAATCTTCTGTGTAGATCTGACATTCAGTTTTTCCTTAAAATAAGCTTCAGGAAATATTGTGTTGTATTTTCACTTTATAAATTGGCTTTATCAGCTTACAAGAACTGATTTATTTCTTTCCCCTCTGTACATGCTCAGGCTGGTGAAAATACACAATTCAGTGTCTTTTATTAGCTTTTCCTTCATAAAAGCTTTGCAAAAATTTCCATTTTCTCTCTTTAATGTCCTCTGGCAAAACCAAGTCTTTGTTTTAGGTGTGTTACTATGAGCATGTGAGTCAGGAGAGCAGASCAATACATCAGTAAGTCTGATTAAACCACGCTTGTTCTCCTCAAATTGTTGATCTCTGAATATATCATTTGTGTCAACTTGAATCCATTGAGTAGACTGGTCTCCAGAGGGTGATGGCTTTAATGTTCTAATCACTGTGGTGTAGTTCATTAAGAAACCATCAGCAAATTCCCTAGGGAACAATTCATACAAGGTTATCCCCTTGCCCTGAAGTAACCACGGGGGCAAATGTCAAGGAGTCAGTAACCAAAGTGAGGGATTTGAGAGGAGTGCTCCTGCACGCTTGGCCATTCCCAGCTGCCTTGCTCTGGGAGAGGAAGAGGCTGGAATTGTTCCTGTTTTCTTCCCTCTCCTATATTTAAGTAATGATTTTCCAGCCTTGCTCCTTGTTTTGTGCTTGCTAACTGGAGCAGTTCATGCCTTTTAAGTTGCCCAAAGCCGTGTAGGAAGCTGCTGTTGTGTTTGGGTGGGAAGCATGGGCTGGGATGGCAGGCACACGACAACTGAGATGGCCTTTGAGGGTGACTTAAGAAAGGTGACATTCTCTTCATCACCTTATTGTAGGTGGAAACAGTGTTTTTCCTGCTACAGGAATTGTGCAGGATCAGAGAGGAGCAGGAGAGGAAATGTAAAACGAGATTTTATTTGGGAGAAGACAGTTTAGGAGGGAAGTTTTTTCATAAGATAAAAAGTGCTTGCATCTCTGGAAGGAACACATTTTATTTTGAACCCCGGGACCAATGATAAGTTGGGCTGGGCAAGAGTGCTTGGCTTTCTAAGCTGCAGTGAAGAGAGGAAGAAGCTGGGCTTGTTTTTAAGTGAATGGAAGAGGAAAACCCCCGTGAGGTGGTGCCTAGGCAGACAGGACAGCAGAGCTGCCCCAGGATGCAGCCATGCATGGCCTGACTTAAAGCAAGCTGAGCTTTGGAGTGTAGTTTCAAACCCTTTTTCAAACAAACAGAAAAAAGTTGCTTCAGACATGTGCTTGTGTGAATGACTGCTGCTCGTTTTGTTCATCTGACTGGGTTAAATTGTTTTTAAAAATGGTTTAGCTATGAGCTGTGATTTAGCCAGTCTGTTAGATCAGAAATGCTCCTTGGATCCCTTAAAGGAATTTCTTTGATTGGAAGTTCATTAGGTGCTTTTGTCTGGCTTGCTGTCTTCTTAAATTAATGTATTAAATATACTTTGCCTGCTAAAGGAAAAATCTTAATTTGCAATTTCCATGTTTGTTCTTTCTTCAGAAGTGCTTGTGGTTGTATTTCTGAAACCCTTGTCCGTGACATGGTTTCAGTCGCATTGCTTTTGTGAAGTGGTTGTGAGAATTGTCACTTGGCAAGATCAGTGACTCAATGAATTAGGACCTCCTACAAATGCAAAGCTTTGAGGCTCTCTGGCCTCAGGAGAAGCTGTTTCAAAAGCTGTATTGAGGATTTTGAGTCACTGCTCTTGAACTTTAAACGCTGCTGCAGCAGCAGGTTTTTTTCTCCTCGTTTGGCTTGCTGTAAATAAATCTGTGGGCAGGGGTTTAGTGTAACTTTTCACTCAGATGCAGCACAAAAATACTGCAGAATGAAAAGGGACGATTATAAAGGGGTGTCTGTTGATCTTCTGACTTGCTTGTGTTGACTTCCCCAAGCAACTCGGGGAATTTGGCAGCTTTGGCTGCAGGTCCAGCCTGGGCAGACCCGGCTGCTTGGGTACAAAAAGCAGCTTTGGTACAARCCCAGAGGTTCTCAGTTTGCTCTGAGGCTGCCTCTCAGCAGTGGTGCACTTGCACTCTGTAACTTTGATGTTAAACACAGAGAAGAAAGTTGATAAAAAGCAGCTTTGTAAAGGAAACAGCTTTGTCGGGTGTTACCTGGTCAGGTGTAGATGTCTGATCTTGTACAAGTAGGTTCTCATTGAAGTGTGGCACCATCAAGGTGTGCCCTATTAACATTTTAACATTGCCACCTGCCCTGCTCCTACCTGTGAAGATAACTTTAAAAATTCCTGTACACAGGCTTAACCTTCTGTTTTCAGAGTATTTAAGCCACAAGTTCAGTAAACGTTTGAAGCCAAGGCTGATGCTTTATTACAGTGAAGGAGAATAGAAGTTTTTGAGCTGTTAAATCATCAGTGGCTTGCACATCCTTTTACTTCCTCGGGAAAACCCAAAGCAGGCATCCAGGCAAGTGCTTATCTGCRTGCAGCCAACAGCTCTGCTGAAGCCAGGAATGCAAAATGATTATTTCTGCAATTCAACAGTGTCAAGTTTTTCAAATATGAAATACTTGCTTCACTTTTGCCCATCTGTTCCATCCCACTTCCCTTTCTCAATATCCTAGATTTAAATCCAAGCTAGCCTGAAGCTCATTACAAAACGTGTTGCCCTCTGGTAATAATTCAGCATTATTTTTTATGGAGCCATGCAAGGGTATAAAATGAATTCAGCAAATCATAAAGCTTGAATAGGTAGAAACATAAAAAATTATATTAAGAATTTCACAGGTAAATTACTCAGTAATAATAATAATCCTGTTATGCTTTTTGGTGTGTCTGGAATGGCATTGAAAATGCACAGCATTCTGACAACTTKTGCTCTTACAGGGGTTTTTGTTGCTTTTTTTTGTTTGGTGGTGTTTTTTTTTTAATAGAACTCTGCCAAACCAGCCTGAATGAGTCAGGCACCCCAAAACTTTAAAACCAGGCTTCAGCAGATAAGAATTTGGGAAAATAATATGGTATCACTTACATCTCTCCTTTGAGCTGCAGCTTTTCCTTGTGTGAGGTATTGGAGCAGAAGGAGTTTTGTCTGGAGAGACACTGCAGGTGTCCATGGGAGGAAGGCTCTGGGAGACCTGGGGGTTCAGCACTGCTCAGTGTAAGGAGAAGCTGAGCTCTTGAGGATTTGAATTGCTCCTGGTTTGTTCCTTTTTAGCCGTGCTGGTAAGTGCTGGAACAGCTGTGGACAGTCTGTAACCCTGGGAATGCTGATTTGGCRTTCAGGATTTAAAAATGGCCAGACCCCAGAGTGCCAGGGTGACCTTGCACCCCTTCAAAATGGTTTTAATGTTCAGTATTGTGATTCTGCATCACATTCTCCAGCTCCAGCCTGCTGCCTCATGGTGTAGGCAACCCCTAAWATGTCATTTCTTCCTGCTCCTTCAAGTGGAAGAAAGCAAATTACTGTGCTTTGGTAAGGTCCCATTATCAACACCCCCAAGACATCAACTGTGCCTCCCTGAAGGAAAATACAGCGTTCAAGGGCAGCAGAGGAASGGGCTCTTGACCTTCAGGGGCAGAGCAGAGCAGCTGCCCAGAGTTGCTGAGCACACTCTGATGCCTGGATGAGGGAGAATGAAGTGGAAATTGAGACCTTCATGCCTGTTGCTACTCTCCAGGCTCTCCATGCCACTGAAATCCTCCTTTAATCTGTGACTTTGTCTTATTTTTTCTCCAGCATCACTGCATTGTAGTAATAATTTATCTCCAGGATTGCTTAATACAGGTTTCCTTAATACCATGCTTTGCTAATCTCTGCTATGCCTGATTTCTGGGCCAGCAGTTCAACAAACACAGAACTTAAATAAAGGCTAAAGCAATGACTTCCATCCATTATTTGAAACAGTCCATCTTCTCCTACTTGCCAGGAAGCTGGCTGAGTGGTTGGTCAGGAGTGAGGATGACTGCTCAGCACTAGAGCCTTAAAATTTACAGATAACTGTAATTAAATGTCTGGGTCACCCCTTTGGTGCAGTTTGTGTCTGTGCTGCCSCTGAAGGTGATGAGCACGTTTGAAAATTGCTCTCTTTGCCACACTTGAGAAGGTGCTGTGGCTGGGCAGATTGATGTTTTTAAAGCAGATAAACTGAGGGGGTTGTTTGTGCAAGATCAAAGGGAAACTGGATCGTGAGAGGCTGTTGGCCACGTAATGCTGACATCGTGCCTTGTTCATTAGGATGTAATTGGATAGTGTCCTTAAGGGATATGGATTTCTGTGGCCCACACTCTCAGCACAGGGCCCGGAACAGGAAACAAGCTAAGATACACTCATTAGTTGAAGTTCTTTGCCATGGATAGAAAGTTTTTACTTTGAGGCTTTATCTTTATTGTAAGAGGTGTATTTTAGCCATGGAATTATTTRAGACATATGCTTATCTAAGAGTAGTATTTCTCTGTATTCATCTTACACCTCACTCTCTTTTCTCTGATATTTTGACAGTTTCAAGTATTTTTGAGCCCTTTTTAATTTTAAGAATAGATTGCTGAATTAAATTTTATAGCCACCCTTTAAACTAAGCAGTGCAGGTTTCAGGTGGTGGCATATCCTAAGGTATCCTTTCTCTCCTTGAATGGAGAATCAACAGGAATAAGGCTCCTGTACACACAGAAAGATTTGAACTTGGATTTGAATATGTAGTATTTGGGTTTTGCTGACTTCTAATATCAAGTGTCCATGAAATGGGAAGGCTTTTTTCAGTGTTTTCATTTAAATTAGTAAAACATCACTCTTAATCTAAATTTCTTTCCCACTAATTTCATGGATTAATAGAAAAATTAAGTTGTTAACATATTCAGAACACCTGAATGCACATCTAACCAACTGTGTTTTTCCTTTGCAGGATGTTGTCTGGGGGTTAAACTCTTTATTTACTGTAAGTAAAGGAATAATTTGCATGCCTACTTTTCTTTTTCCTGCCTGGTTTAGTTTTAGCATCATCTAATACCAACCCTATGTGTTACCTCTAAAAGTTTAGGTCATTATTTTCTTTGGCTTCAGGGGGTGTTGGACAAGTATGAAATCAGTTTGTGCTTTTGTTTGTGTAACTCATCCAGGCTGTCTGAAATGCCAGCTTTTTGTACATGGATTTTACTTGGGTTAGAAATATTAGGGGATATTTTGATAACAAGTTACTTGGTGTCTTCCACACAGGATGAAATTCCRTCTGCTGATTTGCAGGAAATAGAAATTCATACTGCTCTGAGAAAGAAGTGTGTTGGTGTTAGTTTTTAAAAAAAATGCTGTTTAGGAATTAATGACTTCCCTGCAGACTCATTCTTGTTTTGAACACTTATRTTCCTGTGCAAGGGCCTTGGTACCCACACACAGAGTTTGCATAAAACCTGCCTGGTCACGGATATTTTATGATTTTATTCAGGCATGTCATTTCCTCCCATTTAAGATTGATGGACTTTTTTAGGGATTCCAGGGTTTTGTTCCCTTCCCACAGCCATTKCTCTGAAGGAAGGTCAGGAGAAAGCAAAGAGCAGCACTAATTTAGTGGCCACATTTGTCATCCCCTCTGGATACAAACCACCCCAGCCACTCCAGGGTGTAGAAGGAGGCTTGAATTTCCTGGCATCAGAGGCTTGATTTGTTCCAACAACTTCTTTGGTAAATTGATTTAAAATTTTGGAGAGCATTTGCCTTCTCACTCAAAGGTAATTGTGTTTGGCAGTCTCCCAGTCCATGCCAAGTAACTGGAAGGAAACAAAATCCACTGGGGGTACAAAGAGGGGCCCTCAGGGGCAGAGCTGCACATAAAARTATTGGACAAAGAGCTGCAGAGAGGGGTGGTTGTGCATCAGAGACCACGGGGATTTGTCATGCCTGGTAAGGGCCATGCTCCCCTCTTGGATTTCCCTTAGACCCAGCTTCTTGGAAATAATTAGCCTTTGCAAAGCTGACAGTGGGATCACGCTGCTCTGGCAGATTCATTTGGGGTTTTCTTGAAGAAAGTGAGTGAAAATGGGGTGGGTTGATGTCTTGGTTCGAGTGACATAGGAGGTTTGGTGCTTGAAGATGAGTCAGGGACTGCCAGGAGCCGTTCACACTGGTGGGACAGTGTATTTCACTGTCACAGCCTGGCTTCAGACTGGGAAAGGATCTGGCTGCAGGCACAGCTTGGGATTCAGTGTTGTTTTTAATGATGATTCCCCTTCTCCRTTGTTTTTAACCCTAGACCCTTTCTCCTTCCAAAGTTAATATTTGAGATTAAACTGAGAGACCTGAGGTTTGTTTTCACTACTTCTGCTCCCTGACCCCACATGTCCTTAGTTCTTGGGGTCTTTGCCCTCCTTTTCCTCTAGACCCTGTTATTCCCAGAGCACTAAAAGTTCCCTGTCAGGCTCCAGGTTATATAGTTTCCTCCCAGAGGGAATTAAATTGCTTTGCTATGGAGGTGGCATTAAGGAAACTCCTACTTCATAACCATGCTGTTTACAGAGGTTTTTAAAGGTTTTTTGCCCTCCAACAAAAATCAACAGGAATTATGCCTCGTGTAAGTTTGAATGTTCCTCCAAAATTTAGCTTAAAGCTGTTTTCCAATAGAAAACAGTGGATGTTTTGAAAACAGCATGGCTTCCAGGGAGAAGTGTCATGGGGCTGTGTGTGGCCTGCCACCRGAAGGGCTCCAATGCCTTGGTGCASTTGTCCTTTAATTGTTTTGTGATTTGGTTTCCAATTATCAAACTTATTTGCATTTACCTTTAGCAGGGACACCACCAAGGTAGTGAGAAAAGAGCAGTGCCCTCTCTGCCCTGTTTGCTTTGTTCCATTACCTTGTTCCTTTGGGCTTTGGGTTCCTTGTGTGATGCAGTGAGTGGGAGCCCTATGTTCTCTGTTTCTTTTCCAGGATCTTTTGAATTTTGACGATCCTTTGAATATTGAGGCTGCAGAGCATCATTTGCGTGACAAGGTGAGTCAGTGGTTTATTTAAAGCAGTTTGTTCCTAAACAAATACACACACACACACACACACTGTACTCTGCAGTTCCCAGCCAGTCCTTCTAGTKTTGGAGCTGCTACTTAAAGCAGTTGAGTGACTCATTGTATCAGCAACCAGTTCTTCAAACAAAAAGTGCTTTCTCTGGGAAAGTAAACTCCACACAGTAGTGTTAGTCACCAGATGCTGGGATTGTTGACCATCATGTAGTCATCTCCCCAAAATAGATGATCTTTTCCTCCTTGTGTCTGAGATTTCCCCTGAAGTTGTGCATGTTCTGTGCAGCAAGTTGATGGTAAGTTCGTTTGGCACAGTGGGATGAGTGACCTTTACCTTGGAAGACCTGTAGGAAGATCTCCTCTGTCTCTTTCCAAAGGCRACTTTTATCTTCAGAGCTCTTACATGTTGCATGTTTTTAAAAGCCACATCGATTCCTCAAGCGCATGGAACTCACACTTAGTATGTTCAAGATCTCTTGTTTTAATTAAACTCTTCCGACACTTTTGTTAACCTTTAAGATTGAAGAAAGCTTCCAGGTAGGTAAGTATTGCTTTGAAGAGTTCATTGAAAATACAGTCAGGCAGTGCACCTAATTTATCTCATTTTTTCAAGAGGAAGTATCAGGATTGCAAGTTCATCTTTCCAGCTATTTTTTGATTAATGAGGTCTTGTAGCTATTCTGGTATTCATCAGTGTTTGCAGGGCTGGGACGAGACCATAAGCTTAAGGAAAAAATTTCTAGAAACCTACTCTGCAAGAGAGTGTTTTTTGTGGTTTTGTTTTATCATGGAATCACAGAATGGTTTGGGTTGGAAGGGATCTTAACGCCTATCCCATTCCACCCCCTGCCCTGGGTGGTTAAAATTGCTATGCTGCACCTCTCAGCCTCATTCAGAAACTGGGAGTCTTGGGAATCCACAGAAAGGAAAATGTTACCTGATTTAAAAAACACACTTCCCTCAAAACCAGAGGTGAGCACTCAAAATAGGTACTGCTACAGTAATAGCATGGAAGTTGTTTGGCTTTTTCAGGTAGGTACCAGCAGCAGTGGAAGAAGTGAAAGGGAAATTCAGTGGTTTCTTTACAGTTCTAAATTCTTCTAAATTACAAATATTTTTGCAACAAACGTTTTTTACATATTAAACACCATTTTAATTTTTTTTTTTTGGAGCTTATCTGAATTTAGTGTAGGTGTTTCATTGATAGTGACAGCACCAGGTAGGGCTGGATTTTCCATAGTGGTAACATCAAAAAAACCCCAATTATGCCTGTATGGAGAGAATAAATTATTCAAGGGAGAGAAGAGGCTGCAGTTGCAGCCTGAGTTGGTTTTTTGTCTCCCTCTGGCATAGATGTCATGTAGTAGATAAACACTTCGTTGTGGAGTTGGTTGTGGTCCCATCCTGGCTCGTAAGAAACACTTGCAATGCCTACTAGGATTAATATGGGAATGCTGATTAATTTTTCTTCCTGTGAGGTGTTTTTACATGTGTAATACAATTACACAAATAGTGTATGTGTAATATATATGCTCCATATGCACTGTGTGTACGAACAGATGTGCAAATATATCTGTACAGATAGTTCTGTACACAAACATGTGTGTCCAGCAGATCCTGCAGGAGAACCCTGAGAGCTGGGAGTGTGTAACAGCCAAACCACTGGACCTCGAGCTGTCTCCTGTGGTTCTCCCAGGGGGAATGACTCAGGATTTCACTGATGTCGCTTCAGATTTGAAATCCTGGCATTCCTTTGCTGACATTCCAGGCTGAGCCTGGCTGCCCAAGAGGGGAACAGCTAATCCCAAGCCCTGCCTGTGGTCGTGGAGAATGTGGGGCTGGGGTTTGTTCAGTCCCAGGTCACCACAAATGACTCGTGCYTTGCAGATGCTGGAAGAAGTCACAACAGAGATAGCAAATCCTTATTGCTGATTCTTGGAAAACATCTGTGCCGGGAATGTTTGTTAGATCAGGCTGGAAGGGACAGTCATGATCCCTTCCTGTGCAAGGGACCTCTCCATTTTTGCATTAAATCTGTGGTTTATAACTGAGCATGTAGTTGTAGCTTTTGGGAAAGCAGCCTTGTTCTAAGATGTAAAATGATACAAAATTCAGWGCTGGAGTGTTATAATTAGTTGCTTTATTAACCTGTCTTACCTGAGGTCTGTGTTAGTGCAGCTTCAGCTTCCAGGATCTCCTTCAGCTTCAGGAAGGAGCTGTCAGTTACTGAACCTGTTCCTTTCCACATTCCTTCAGCCAGAGAGCACCAAGTCACTTCTACAAATTATTTTTTAAAGTAAATACTTGTCAGTAATTATGTGGATGACCAGAGCCATTAATTGTCAGTCAAGTCAATTCCATGGATTCCAAAGCAACGAGTGWGTGTTTAAATTTTAATGACTACTCACTTAAAAATGATGTGCTAAAACTTGTAGGATTTCCTGGGTTTTATACAGCAAACAAATAAAACTTTACTGATTTGCTCTGTGGCAGCCAGGTAGGCTGAATACTGAAACAACAGGGATAGAACTTGGCACTAGGAAACCAAATGAGCTTAGTACTTGGGGACTTGTATATTCCTCATCCAGAGGTGCTCTGGGCACTGTGTCTGTGATTTGTTAGCTGAAATCTGGGAAATATTTTCCATGTGTCCATCTGTCATGGTTGGTTTGGGWTACTACCTCAGGACATTGCAATTTGCTGGGATCCTTAAAAGCCCTTACATTTCCTAGTGGTGTTTACTTTTGCCAAAAAACATTTCAAAGCCATATGTACAACACACAACAGAAGATTCATTGCTTCATGTGGCTTAAAGTAGAAATGTTTTTCCAGGTATTCCTCACCTAGGCCTGCCATATCAACAGTGCTAATGCTTTGTCCTACTTGTTTCCTCCATCTATCTTCTGCTGCTGTCAGCAAAGGGAGTTTTAATTGCCTCCCTGCCTTTTCCATGGCTATTTCAGTAGCCCAGCTTGGAGCTGTTGTTTTGATTATTTTGCATAGCTTTGTGTGGAGGGGCCTGGTTCTGGCTTGATTTTTGCCATTCTTTTTTTATTTTATTTTTTTATTTCAAATAAAGATTTCTCTGGGTGATTTCAGGATTATTTCTGTGGAGATAGATTTATAAATTTATTTCATGGTGTTATGGAATCTGAAGCTGCCTCTTCAGGTTTCCTCTTAGGCTTGTAATTGCCCTACATAGCCTCAGTTCTTTAGGAAATTGGGCTTAAAAAACCCAGTCCCTCCTCTCAGTTGCTTGCGATCTTTGGAGGTTGTTCTAATGAGTCTTGTGGGATGAACATTTTCCTGGAATTACTCGAGGGCTGTTGCTTTGTCTTTACTAGTGAGAGCACTAATCCAGTTCCGTTAGAAATTCCATTGATAATTAGGAACTGTTGCTGAGTACTTATTTCACTGAAGAGTTTTTGTAACCTTTCATAATTGTATGCAGTTTTTCAGAGTCCTTAGATAGCAAACAGTTCAGAATTTTTATAGAAGAGTTTTAATTTCTCAAACATTGCCCAGAGCAGCTGTGGCTGCCACATCCCCTGGAAGTGTTCCAGGCCAGGATAGTGGAAGGTGTTCCTGCCCGTGGCAGGGGGTGGAATGAGATGAGCTTCCAAACCAGTCTGGAATTCTGTGAAAGCCCTGGGCAACTGGGCAAGAACCAGCAGCATCCAACAAAGTGCCAGCAAGTAAGTAATGAAAGTAAGAAACAGATACAGATATGTCTGTAGAAGATCTTTAGGCATCCCTTTGGAAAAACACTGAGTTGGATTTCCCCCCAGATTACCCCTTTGCATCAAAATCTGTCATTGCCCAGCACAGCCTCTTTAGTTCTGGAGCCACCAAAAACCAGCAACAGGTTGGAATTGTAAACCTTTTTTTCCTCCTTGCTGGTGTTTTTTGCTTGTGGGTTTGTTTTTGCCATCAGACACTTAAGTGTGGCCTGGGAAGCACATCTCCAAATGGAAAGGGCTTCCTGTCCTTGTGTCTCACCTCAGGTTTTATCAGACACTAATCTGGGAGCCTTGTGCTTTCTTTTCCAAGTTACTCCACAGGGTGCTAAATCCAGGAGCTGGCAGATTTGGGATCTTCTATCTCTGTTGAAGTTTGGAGTGATTTTGTCCTTGGACTGATGGTGCCTTTAGACAGCTGAAGAGTCCCAGAGCTCACTGCCTCTATCATTTCAGATCCGATCCTTTTAAAGACCCTTTCAAAATAATGTCATGGCCAGCTGTACTTTTATCCTCCTGGCTTTTTATTTCTGTGCTTATACATAAGAAGGGCATAATTACATTTAGATTTAAGCCTTCCTTGAAAACCCATTTTTCTGTGTAGCTGAACAAAAGCATTTGAAACTAAATAAGGCCTTCAAATTTGGATTATACTTTATGTCTTGTCACTGATCATGTTGAAGTTAGTTTTCTTCTATTAATGCAATTTTATATCTCAGGAGATTAGTCTCTTTGAAATGCTCTTTGATACATCTGAGTGAAAAGCATGATATAAATGCCAGTGTGTCACAGGTGTGTTGGATCCTCTAAGCAGGCAGACTAACACAAAATAAAATTAAACTCAGAAGTTTGGAAAAAAATATTCATTATCTGTATTTCTTCCTCAAATCCCCTAGTTCAAAGTAATTCATTTAAGTGATCTTACARTAGCTGCTTTGTTTCTCTGTTGAACCTGCACTATCTTTTTTATCATTTTTATGTCAAAGGCATTTGAGTATTTAGCTCCTGCAGGGATTCTTTCTGTTCAGAAGACATTAGGTCGTTTCCTTGCCACTTCTCCAGAACCATCCCAAATTTAAGAAACACAAGGAGCAGCAGTTTGGATAGCAGTCACAATATTCTGTAAAAGATATTTTGATATAAAACACAGTAGATAAAATACAATAAATAAAATTTCATGGTCCTTGGATGGTGCATCCTGTCACTGTACCTTTCAGAGGAGATATTTGTGGTAGAAAGCACTAGCAATAGCTCTAAACAAGCATTTTCTTCTCCAGATAATTGTGGATAAGCTGTGTTCCTATGATGGGTAGTGGTCCTTGAAGAAACTGAGCACAGTTGAAATGGTTTTATTTTGCAGAGTATTCCAAAGCATGTGGGTGGGTCAGAAGTCAAATACCAGCTCTCTATTACCCAAGCTGATACCGTGTTTCCATCTGAATGTTCTTTATTGGATTAGATCCAGGGAATGCACTCCAAGGGTTTTTTAATGGCAAACTCTTTTCTTTAATGCCTTCCCTAAGGAATTTTTAAGAAATAATGCTCATTTAATTCATTCACGCATTATTTTTAGCCCAGTTCTCTTTGTCAGAGTTTTTGCCCTTGCAAATGATTTCCCATCAGAGCCAGCTGGAAATTTTTCCAGTTTCCCAAATATATCCCTATAAAATTCTGTATTCAAACAGTGACAATGATATATGAAGAATTATGATCATTACAATTATCATTTTTTAAGCTCAAATGTCAAAAGTTTAGTGATGACTCAAGGCAGCTGGAAAACTTGCCTTAGAACAGAGACACTATTTCAAAAACCTTGACTGGAATTTAATTTCATGTGATCTTAAAAAAAGTACTTCTTGTTATTACAGTGTTTGAGCTGGTGCTGGAGGAGCAATGTGCTGGSGTTGGGTGTGCAAGGTGCTCATAAGGCATGAACAGTTTGAGTTGAATTATTTTTAAGGGGTTACAAAATCAAAGTTTTGTTCCCTAAATCCTGGCCAGTAACGTAATAAGAAACTGAAGGCTGAAAATGTTGTAATAATAAACCCCTGCTTTCATCTGTCAAGCCAACTGAATGGAGAATGTAAGTGATCAAAGCATTGTTTGACAGCCTGTTCAGAATATTGGGRAAGCATCTTTATCAGTTATTGGCAGATAAAACCATGCTGGAACTTYGCTGTTCCTGGAGGGATGGAATGTAATATCCAGCTGCAGTGGGAGCCTGGTGTTCTGCTAATTGTGCATTTGTGAGATGTGCTGTGTTTGCTGCTGTGTGCTTGTCAGGAACCTCAGACCCAGCACTGAATCTCTGCCTTCATCTGAGTTATTTTCAACTTATTGAGACAGAGGAGCTCCTGCTCTAAAACCACTCAGAGAGATGCAGGCACACCTGGCAGAAGARCAACACAGGAGAATTTTGGTACGAACACATCAAAAACTGCAGTCAGGAAACATCTTCCAGCTCGTGTAGAGCACCTGGTGCTGGTGACTCTTTCTGGATTAAAGGCAGTGGTTTAGTGGCACTTTCTCACAGCATCAGGAACATATAAGTCCCTGCCAGTGTTTCTGGGTGTGATGGCTCTCCTGTGACAGCACAAAGGGATCACTCCTGGCAGCATCCTGCTGGTTTGTGCTCTTAGCCACAGCAGCCTGTCTGCACACACATCAGTCAGGGCAGGGTAGCACACCCAATATTTGTCAAAATAATCTGACATGTTATTTGATAACCTCTTGAACGCGGCATAAAGGAGTGGTAGATCCGCAATAAACAAAATTTTCTGGAATTTCTTCCTGGCATCGTGCTGGTGCTTGACTTCAAGTATTGCCTTGGTTAGCCCTGCATTCATTTTGGCAAAGTAAGTGGAGAAAAGGGGATTGGTTACAGCTGCCAAGCGAAGTGTTGTCAGGCAGTGGGTCTTTTCTACGGACTCCAACCCTGTGTTGGCAGACTTTAAAGGAACTTATCAGAAAACTTCAGCTTGTCATCATGTACTGCCTGCCTTGTCAGTAGTGTGAATAATTCAGTAACAAAAGCTGCAGAGCCAGAATATGTTTTCCCACTGTCTTGAAAGATCTTTATTTTAGTAGTAAAACATTTACCATGTAACCTCCAAACTACTTCCCACGTGATATCATAGAATCACAGAGTGGTGTGGTGTGGTTTGGTTTGGTTTGGAAGGGACCTTCAAGGGCCATCCTTTGTTTTAAGGCTCTTAACTTGCTTCATCAGGAATGAAAATTGGTGTTTTACCGCTGCAAATTTGGTCTTCTTCTCCATTGCCTTCAGGCAAGCTGAGCTTTTCACCTTGTCCTTACGGTGTTTAATAGTAACTAATTTCATTTTGATATCTTTTATCATAAACGGAAAAAYGCATTTAAGGAAAAGTACGTAGCTTTTTATTCTCAGTATGATGAAGTGTTTAATGTTGGTTTACTCTAGAATTTGCAGATATGTTTGTGTGAATAGAATAGGATCTGATGTCTACAAATTGCGATGCTGGATGACCAGACTAAATTTAAATGGTGGAGAGCTGTTGTGGTACTTGGTACTTTGCTGATGAGAATTGTAGGGCTGTGCAGAGGGAAATGATTCACCCTGGGTAGGACAATAGAGCAGTGGGAGGCTGGGCATTCATTTGGATCCTCTTAGTCCTGGATAAATACCCTGACATTTCAGTTGCATTCTGTTTCTTATCCTTTCCTTGCATGTCTTAGTCTTGCTGTAATGTTCCTACGCAGACAGCCTTTGTCACCTGTTTTATCTCTGCTCTGACAAGTTCACTTCTGGAGGAGTAAAGCCAGACCACTTTGCTGTGCTGCCCTTTGTACTTGCAGGTGCCAAAGGTTCCCATTACACAGATAAGCTAGAATTCACAAGGGAAGAAGCAACCAGTTTTTTAATCTGACATTCTACTTCTTATTTTTTTATCTGCCTGCAAAATAAATCCTCCTTCTGGTTGTTAGAACTCAGCTTGGCCTGTGGCTTAAATCAGCACTGGGCTGCACTGGCTGTAATCACAGCTGAGACTCTCATCCTAGGGCTTTTCTCTCTTACATCTTGGAAACTTCCACCCTACAGGCTTGTGATAAAGAGAGTAAAGGATGTTTGGCAAGGAACTCAGTGCAAGACTGAGGTCTGAGTCGCTGACAGTGTCAGAATTGGGTGGATAAACTACCCTTCCAAGAGGAGCCTCTGGCACTGCCTAACACTGACAAAAAGAGGCTCCCTCAGGGTTTTTGAAACCCTTCTCCTTGTGCTGCTGAGAGCAGAGTTGCTCTTCATCGTTGGCAGTGGCTTATGATAAGTGGCCACTCATCCATGATATATTTGCTATATTCTACTGGCAGTCCCAGCTATAATTCCTTGGCTGAAAGGAAATACTCTCTCATGTGTGATTAAAGTCTATGGCCATCTTTTTAAAAATAGAAATAAAGGCTGTCGTCAGGAGGGTAATTTCCTGGACAAGGCATTACGGTACAGATGGCTGCTAAAAGAGGTGAAAAGAAAGTTTTTGCCTTATCCTTAGGAGCAATCAACTTAACGTGATTAATGTGAATTATTGTAAGTGGGGAGAGATTAAGAACTGTGGGGCACTTCAGGTTTAAAGTAAATTTTTGATGAAAGTTTCTTAGACTGTAAAAGTGTAATTGCGTAGGGGAAGGAGGGGAATCCCTCCATGTATTATAAACTAAACAATCTGGTGTTGAGCATACTGGAATATGAGATATTAGCAATTAGGTGCAGAACAAAAGAGTTTCTGTGGAGCTGAGGGTAAAGGATGTACTGAGTTGACAAGCCTGATGCTTTCCTCCTCCATTCTCCAAGTTTACAAATTATCCTTTGAACAAAATGTTCCTGTGTTTGGTGCGTCACTGTGGTGTGGAGAGATGTGTCAACCTCAGTGCCACCATCCCTTTTAAAGCATTTCTGTTTTCTGTCCGTTCACTTCTCTGATAGAAGTTGGATGTCATTTTGGAGTCTGTCAGTCTGATAGTCTTGTAACAGCAGCAGAATAATTTGCAGAAATATAAAATTATGGATAATGATGAAAGTAAGGAGCCTCTGGAAAACTTGGCAAGGCAGCTGTCAGGTTGCATGAAAATAATCTTGTGTTTTTGATGTAACTGCAAGTTAAAGGCCTTGGTAGAAATATTTCTTTTTTCTTCCTTGCTCATGGCCAGCGCAACCAAGTAAAATGATTCTGAATCACATTAGAGGGGGTGTTTGTTCTGTAACTGTAGCTTTTGCAGCACTTTACCCTTGAGACATTTCCAGGAGGTGTTTTACAGAACCACAAAGTCACTGAGGTTAGCAGAGACCTCGGGATAGTAGTGGCTCTGTGACAGTGATCATGGCCCACGAACCCAGGCAGTTCAGTGGGTTCAGCTCCCCCACTGCCCCTTTACCTGGTCTGTCCTGCATCAGTTCATCCTGGAGCTTCACTGAAGTGAACCTTTAACAACTGCTTTTCTTTTTAGTCTTTTTTTTGGCAAAGGAGTAAGGCTTATGCAGTGATGTCATCCATCTGTCCCCTCATCCCAGCCTCCCCCTCAATCCCCATAGCTTTTAAACACATTCCATCAGATTTGATGGAGCAGCAGAGACTTTACATCCAGTTCCTGTAGCTGTCASCAAAACTGGCAGCAGCAGCAGCAGCACAGAGAGGCTGGGCTGGGAGGGAGCCTCCAGGAAAGCTCCAGGTGGGCTCTGTGGGCACATCCAGCTTGGAGCAGCCCCCGAGCTTTGCCCTGCCTTGCTGGTCAGGCTGAGGTGGTGAAAAGTGCCAAGGAAAAGCTGTGTGGGTGCAGGGAGCAGTGATGAGAGTCTGCAGATCTGTGAGCAGTCAGATTTTGCTGTCTTTGCTTGCTGAACGTGCCTTGGAAAGCCTTTTCTTGCCTGTGCTGGATATTCCCTKTCTGTAGGGGTTCCAAACTCTTGCACACTAAGTGAGGCTTTATTTTAGTAAAGAGAACTCCCCACAAGCTATTCAGCCACCACAGGGTGTTCCATTACTTCCTGCTGATCATGACATCTGCATATTTTTACTTGCAGTTGTCTTATTTCCTCTTCCCTGTTTAGCCACATTTGATGTAATTGGTGGGCGTACTGCTGCATACATGAATTTTTAGGGAATTTTGTACAACTCTGATTTTTTCATTTTCAGTGCTGCTGGCTCTTACTCCCAACASTGGAAAGATACCTGCTGTTAAAATTGCTGAAGAAGTAATTGAGGTCAAGGCTTTGAAGCTACTGCTTCTTCATCTTGAATTATTAATTCTCAAGGCTTACAGAAAGAGTGACATTGTAAAATTCATTGTAAGATTGTGTACTTTGTCACACTAGCTGCTCTGCTTGCATGCATTCTGCTTTCCTTTCCGTAACATCTCCTTGGATTACCTCTTACCATTTTTAGTTGTTTTCAATTCATCTGTAAACTGGATTTCTGCTCCTCTGCTTTCAGCTCTTCCACACGATTTTGAACTTATTCTGATGCGAAGTTTGTGAGGTCACAGTCTTTCGTGGCAAGAAATTATAGTGAAAAAAGGAAGTTCCCTAGAGTTTACTGTTCAAATTGATAGCCCTGCACAGCCCTTGACACGCTGAAATCTCTCTTCCTGATAGAAAGTAGCTATTTCCAAACATTTGTGAGAACACTGCTGTTTACTTGTAACAGTACAAAACTGGAGTGATGAAGGTGTGACGGTGCTTTTAACCTTCTTCAGGTAAAATAAGAAACTCACTTTTATTCCTGGCTGCTGAATCAAGTATCTCTTCCCTGATTTCTTCTTACAAAACACTGAAGAATTGTTTTAATTAAACGCACCCACAAGGTGGATCTGAAGAACTGAAGTAGATCTTCACCTTTGGCTAACCTCAGCTTTCCAAGCTTTTACCACACTGGAAAAGAATTTAGCCCCAAAAGGCTTTCAAGCTTGATGTGGTTTTTTTGGAAGCTATTTAATTTTTGTTGTGGGATTTTTATTACTCTCTGATTACAGCTTAATGGCTTATTAAGAACAACAGTTCCATCTCAGTCCAAAAACATCTTTTCATAACAGTTCTCTCTRTGAGTCATTGCATTTATTTATCTCCATATTTATTGCAGTAAATCCTTCACTTCCTCTGCACCCCCAACCACCCTGTTTGGTGTTTGTTGTTCTCACTGAAACCGTGGCAGCCATTGTAGAATACATCTTTGTTTTTCTGCAGCATTCSTGCATTTGCAGAACTGCACTGGGGTTTTTCTTGGATTGCCTCCCCATTTTATGTTCTGTGTCCCCGTTACAGCCTTTGAAGGCTTTTCCCACTGAGCATAAAGTACATTAAATGGCTTGTGCAAATGAACAACAGCACAGCTGTTGATTGTGCTAACGGATGTAAATAGGAAAAACATTACTTTTCTAATGCTGCAAGTATTTATAGAAACCATCACCCATCTTCCATAACACTTTGATTATGGATGGAGCCTCTCTCAGGTTCAGCAACGTTGATTAAGCTTTTGCAGATGGTTTGATTTGCTGAGGTAATGTGGAAGAAATGCAGATGTTTTAAAGCTTTTGTTTTAGATGCTTTAGGCAATGGCTTAAAAGAAAAGCTTTTGCTTTGCATCCTTCGGAAACATCCCTGGCTTTTGAAAGGGAACATATGGAAGGGTTGTTCAGTGCCAACAAGGAATCTGAACTGTGGGAGCTGAGGTCCCCATGTACCTCACCTGCCTGGTCAGGTTAGTTTGAACATCATTTGCCTTGAGTAGAGCATGATTTGCAAAAGCCTCTGGCCAGACCCAGGCAGTTCTCATTTCCTCTGTGCTTCTCATTTATCCATTAAGATCTCGGATCCCAAGGACACAACCTCTCTTGGGAATGAGTGGCATCCTCACGGGTGGAAGTGTTTTTGCAGCTCAGAGGAGGTTAACCTCAGTGTAACTGGGATGATTCAGGTAATTTTCCTGAAGGGCTTTTCTATAACCCTGAAGAGATGGTCGGTGTGCCTGGTGCCAGCCTTAGGAGCCTTGGAGGAGAGAGGAGGAGATCAGCTCCTGACCTCAGGCACTGAGTGACCCAGCAGTCTCTGCTCCCTGGTTTAACTCCCTGGAGGTTTCCTGTGTTTCCAGCAACCTGGGTGAAATCATAAATGGCAGTAAGGAATCTATCCCAGCCTGGGCAAATCCTGAGTCCTTTGGGACCAGAGGACTTGCCAAGCCTCCACCATCTCCCTCCAGCCCAAGGGTGGATTTGCAAAAAAGAGTCAGGACCCACGTTGCATTTGATCCAGGGAACATTTTCCTTCGGGAGGCTTTGCCCTCTTCAGCTGGCTCGACTCCTTCACCTTTACAAAAACAGAATTTAGTGGTGTAGTTATCCCTGCCCTCTAATCCATAGCCCGTTCCTCTCCCAGGAGCTTCAGAGTGCTTCTCTTCCTTTTATCTTTGTTTTACTGGCAAACAGCAGAAAATTTGTGGGAGCATGAGGGAAGTGGTTCCTCCTGAGATGTGAAATCTCAAACACACGGCCATGCAAACATGGTCAGTGTGTTAATGCATTGCTCTGTCTTTGGAATGGGTCTTCAGCTGCTCTGTGTCCTGGCAGGCAGGTCACTGCTTCCCACACCAATTCTGTAACCTACCTCTATGGACAGATATGTTTTAAAAAAGTCCAAAATTTACTATTTCTCTTCTTCCCTACAGTGCTGCTCTTTTCCAAGTAGCTGGAGTGGTGTGGTTTGGGTCTGGTTGGGTTTTTTTTTCCCCTGCAATAAAAATTTCACCTTTTCTTTCCCCCTTAGGACTTACCTATTAAGAAATCTGCTAAAGCATTTTCTCATCATTTTGCAAAATCACAACTGCTTTATGTCTAGAAGAATTTTAAAATCTGAAGTAGGGGTCACAGGCCATGAAAATCAGTGTGGCTCTGACTGTACCTGCTAAGGAGGGAGCTCGTGGGAGATACCTTTGTGTAGGTTTTTCACCACCACTCTTCTCTTTCTTCAGAGAACTAAAATTTAATTACAGAGCTTGGAAAACTCTTCACATCATGTAGAGTCTGAGCTAAATAAAACAGTGACAGGGAAATGAGAGCAAGGCAGGAACATGAATTGAAAAAAACACCTCAGACTTGAGATTTTTGTACTACTCAAAGGTTTCATTCAGCTCCTTTTTAAATGGGAGGGGATGTGTGGGGGTTGATGGGTGTGAATACTTATTATTTTCTGCAAGGGGGAAATAAAGAAAAGGTGGCTTTCAATATAATTCATAGGGCTAATGGGTAAATCTACCTGGTTATTATATCCTCATCCTAAAACTGTGGCTGAGCTGAGTAATGTTGTTTTACTGATGCCCAGAAGTTGCCTTTCCTAATCACTGAGTAAAGCCACGAGTCAGGTCCTAGCAGAAGTTGTTTGGAATTTGAGTTCTACAAGATTGTAGGTCTAAAGGAGGTGAAGGTGGATCAGAAAGAGTATGTCACAGTATCTGGGTGGTTGTAGTCACAACTAAGGGACAGATGTGGAAAACTGCACATTTTCCTGCAGGGACTGGCCTAATAGTGCAGTGTGGGAAGTGCCACTAGTGGGTATATTAAGGATAATAATGAGATAAATCTGCTTTGGGGGGTTGTTTTCTCTTATACGTATTTCATTTTTTAAATTTTATTTTTGGGTAATTCTTACACATAATTTGTTTTAAATAAGTAAAAAAGATTCCCGAGAGGGTTTCCATCAGAACTTCTCCAGACTTCTCTGGTAGCTGTCACCAAAGTATTGCGTTTGCTTTGGATAACTGAGCAGATCTTCTTGGGATTACAAATTAAAAKCTTAATAAAAGACAAGCAGTTAATAAACATAACATGGTGCATTATAAACAGTTGAAAAAATGAAGTCTCCTCTCTCAGAGCTGCCAAATCAGGTCAAACGGCAGTTTTTGAAACAGTGCCTTGTTCTTGTGTGTGCTTCCACATGCTTTTAGAAATGGTAGAATGGAATTCTGTTTTGGAGTTTGGGGCTCTGAAGATCCTCTCCCAAGTGTTTTTCAGTATAATCACAGAATCCCAGACTGGTTTGAGTTGGAAGGGACCTTAAAGTTTATCCAATTCTGCCCCCTGCCATGGGCAGGGACACCTTCCACTATCCCAGGTTGCTCCAAGCCCTGTCCAGCCTGGCCTTGGACACTTCCAGGGATGGGGCAGCCACAGCTTCTCTGGGCAACCTGTGCCAGGGCCTCCCTACTCTCACAGGGAAGAATTTCTTCTGTATATCCCATCTAAACCTTCTCTCTGTCAATTTAAAATCATTGCCCCTTGTCCTGTTTATTTTATATATATATATTTGTTTGTGTAAAAGTTATTTATTAAAGCTCTTTGTGCAAACAAAATAGCTTTGTTTAAATACAGAGGACRATTTCTGTGGGATATGTTATGTCCTTGAAAGGATGTTAAAAACCCTTCTTCTTTCCCTTAGCATTCCTAGCAGGATTCTGTATGTGCCTGTTTATAATGCAGGGTACRTCCTGCTCTGCTTAATTTTTTTGCTTCTGATTATTCAGTGTTGCACATAAGCAGCTGTGCCCAGAGAGAAGTGCCCCCTGTTAATCAGGAAGTGCTGAGCCGTATGGCATGTGAGGATGGAATATTGCAGCTCTGGGATGAGCACCTCCTGTTCACAGCCAGGTTCACACACAGCRAGTTCTGTGTTCAAGTATTCTTGTCAACACCATCAGGTCCTTCATCCCAGGCTGCTGAGTGACAGCGTGGCTTTCTGGAGCCTTCCTTCCTTACTGAGGTTTTGCTTTGCTTCAGTCACTGCTGAGAACCTGTTTTCCTGTTTAGTAACTCATAAAGGAACAGAGGGAAAAGCAGAGGGTGCTGTGAGCTGTCTGCACCACACTGCTCTTGGATATTGAACACCCAGGGAAGGTGCAGTCGAGTGCCCAGTTTCTTTCAGCGATCCATCTTTTGGAGAAACACAGGAGTGGGAAATAACGTGCAACAAGCCCTCAGTGAATTCAGTTTCCACCAAAACTATCATAACTTGCATCTATGGATTAAAATTGCCTGGTAYTGGACATTTTATTTCAACTGAAGATGGCATTAGCTCTGTGGTGTTAATTTTTTAACACAATGTACAGTTGTATGAGCGTGGAAATAGGTGTGCTTGCAGCAGAGTGAAAAAGTCACTACACACRCACAATATTGCCTTTAGTAGGTGCCATATTGGACCAAAGTAGCTGCTCCTTTTGCCTAAGAAGAGCAGGCAGCCTGTCCCTAAGGAGGAATGGGATTTCTGCAGCTATATTTTTAATAGGGTATTTTTGGCCTTAAACTGCATTTTAAACCTCTCTGAGATTCTGACCACTCTGCACTGTAGTTCTGGACATCTCTGATGCACTTGATCAGCTGGAAAGTGCAGTCACAGACAATGTTTCTGATGGATCATAGGTTTTCTTTGATCCTTTTGGATTTTAACCATAGGATAACCTTTATTCTTTTACTGGTAGAAAAACTCAGTGGCAGAAAACCAAACCATTGCAAGGGGGACTGATGTGAAGTGTTTGGAGCATGGTGTTGGAGCCAGGGAAATATCAATGTGTTCCAAGGCTGACTAAGGCAAAGGCCATGTTAGTTCTCCTTCCTGTGTGATGTCCAGCTCTGGGTGGTCTGCACGAACACACTTGGGATGTGTTCAGAAGGCATCAAAAGGTTCAGAGAGCTGTGGGTCTTTCCCGTGATGGGAGCGTGACCCTGCCAGTGCCAGTGTGGGGATCCACCGGCACATTCCCCACGTGAGCCTGTCCCTTCCRTGCCCGGAGTAACTGTGCCTGTGCTTCCCTCTAGGAGGACTTCCGGAATAAAGTTGAAGATTACATTAAGCGCTACGCRAGATGATGAAGGGGGATGGATGGCAGGACCACGGCTCCACTCTAGAGTTGTCCTTAACTTCAACAGCAGCCAAACCAGCCCGGATTGTACCAGTCCTGTGTCCATGTTGTACCGAAGAAGAAAACTAACTTCATAACCTGTCCATGTTCAAAGGAGAGTTCAGCATAAATACAGCAAGAAATTGTGTCTGTTGGTTGAAAAAGTTGTTTGCTTCCTTTTACAAATGTTTACTCTTCTGAACTGTACTGTATATCCTGTTGATGAGATATGCTTGAGAAGTTAAAAGAAATCACTATTGAAATTGTAATTACACTTTTTTTTTTTTTTTAAATTCTTGCCTAATCTGGAGGGGGGAAGGAAAAGCAAAACCAAACAACCCAAACAGAAAAGGTGGCGTGTTTTTGGAACACTTCAAGTTGGCAATAAATGGTCTCCTGTGAACCAAATCACAAAACTGTTGCCTTTGATGAGCAGAAACAGTATGAGCTTTTTCCAAGAGTCACTCAGCTGAGGCTTAAAGCTTGCCAGAGTGGAAGTGCAAAATGCGATTCTACTTCTGGTATTGAAATTCTCAATGCTAAATAATGTAAGTATGTTTTTGTCACAGTTTGGAATTTTTACATTGTTAATTTCAGGCCCTGTTTGGGCTACAGTATTTTTTTTGTTTTGTTTCTATTCGTTGTGTGAAGTAGTTAAAAGAAATACAGGCTAATACGTAACTTAAGTAAATGTTTAGTATTAGTAAAATTATATATATATTATATATATTATATATTTCTGTGAAAAATTAATGAAAGGGAGATTTTTTTTTAAAGAAATCTGCCTTTGGCTTCCCAATCTGGATGTGGAGAGGGAGCATCAGATGCTGGTTGATCTGATGAAGGTAAATTTAGGCACCTGATTGTGTTCTCCAAATTCCTGCACTGAAAGGGAACCACAACACATCCCCCCCAGTCGTGCACACTTGGCTTTCTTGGTGATTTGGAAGGATGTGATGCTGCAGTGGCCTTCTCTGTTAAGGAGCTGGATGGCACTGTGTCAGCAGAGAGCCTGCAGAGGAGAGTAGTAGGTACCTCAGGAATGGCTTCAGTCCATGTGCCAGGGCTCCCCAGGCATCCTCCGGGATTGGGATCACACAGAGGAGCTGATGGAACCCCCCCGAGCTTTTATAAACCATAGAAATAAATGTTTGTGTGGTTTCATGCAGAGCAAGTGTGTGTGTGACACTTGRGCATTGACTGTTGGGTTGTTATCCCCCCTTCATTCTCTCCTGCTGTTCCTCTGCTGCAGACATGGGAGGAAATCAAACTAATCTCCATCATGAGCATGGCAGAGCTGGGGYGCTAAACTAAGCATGAAACCTTGTTAAGTTTTCCCTGTGCCTTTTCCTTTACAGCTTCAAAAGCTCCTGTAGCTGTTGCTGGAGGTCTGGGAAAGCAGGGAGGTGAAATGCAGGGATTGGCATGCAGGAGGAGAGCTTCACCTGCACCTGCAGTTAATATTCACAGTGAAACATGGATCAGCCCAGTATTTTAAGCAGGCAGCTGCAGTGAGAGATCTTTGCTGCCAAAACAGATATGTCAGCAAAGGTAAGGAGTAAAACACAGAAATGGAAAGGTTGGGAAATGCATCCAGATTTTGCTTAGAGCATCAGAAGGATTCTCTTGTTATTGAGCTGAGAACTCAGTTTGCTGTAGCAAAGTGCTCCTTGCTGTAGTGGCACCCTGGTACTGTTCTCACATTCCATCCTTCAGGAGAAGGGGTAACAGTCCCCATTTCTTGGGCTGTCACCATGGATGGCTCCCCACATGTACCAGGGAGTCGCTGCAGATGTGCCCAAGGCAGAGCAAATCCAGGGTGCTGCTCTGGGGAGCCAGGGAAAGCTGTGTCAGGGTACCAGCAGCCCCATGGGCAGAGTTTGCAGGAATCAAAGCCCATCCCCGCCTCCCAGAACAATCCTGTTTAACCCTTTCCCTGTATTTTTGCTTGCCTGGAGGAGATAAGCAGAATAATAAAGTTTGGATACTGTTAAATATTGTACCAGAAGGCCTGAGCATTGGTTTGTGCCCATCCAGGATATGTGTGTGTGGGGGATGCTAGAAGAGCCCATCACCTCCCAGTCCAGGAAAATAAACTAACTTAACTTTTCCTGAACATGAGGAGCTGGGGGKGTGGGGGTGTGTGGGTGTGTATATTTATATAAATATATATGCATATTTATTTATATGTATTTCTACATATGTATAGATACAAGTAATTTATGCTGCCAGAATCATAGACTGGTTGGGTTAGAAGGGACCTGGCCTGGGTGGGCCAGGCAGAGGGTTGGGTGTCCCACCAAGTTTTTGGGGTTTTTTTGGGAAATATGAGAGCCAGGAGAAGACAGCAGCTTGCTCCCCCCAGGGAACCCCTTCCTGAGTCAGCAAGGCACTGAAGGGGTCTGGAGTGCTCCAGAGCTGTCAGAGACCAGTGGTAAGGTTGGGGGTCCCCATCCCATCCCAGGTGCTGCCCAGTCTCCCTACACTGGAGCTGACCCCACTCCTGGATGCTGCTGAAGGATGCAGAGGCAGAGCTTGCATCCAGTGCTCACAGGATGGGGGTCAGCACTACTGGGGCAGGGGTCTCTGGCATCACAAAGTGAGGGCAGTGAGAGGGGGCCTTGACATCAGCCTTCACAGAGACAGGCACCTGGTTTATTCATGTATTTATTTATTTAGGTAGGAAAAGCACTTTATCCCCATTCCTCGTCAGCCCCCGGGCACCACCAGTGCCACCCACTCCCACCACCCACTTTCACCCGTTGTTCCCCGTCTCCCAGGCAAAACCCACCCCGTGCAAGCCTTGTCTTCGTCCTGGGGCTGGGGGAGAAGATGCCTTTCCGGGGGTGTGGGGGGAAACCCGAAAARGGACAAAAAGAGGAAGCCGTGGAGGTTTCGCTGCACCCAGACCCGCTGGTCTCACGTGTGTTTGATGCCACTCTGGCACTGCGAGGCTGGCAGGATTTCAACACCCCACACCCCCCTTGGGGTTTATTTCCTTTAAACTTTCCCTCCTTGGCACACGATGCCGGGGAGTGCCAGGAGGGAAGCGGCTGGGGGAGGCGGAGCAGAGCAGCGGCAGTGCCGGTGCCCGGGTGAGTGGTGCTCCCCGGTACCCCCGGAGGAGTCGTCGCTGCCCGAGCAGGCCACGCCGGCCCCGCTGGCCCCAGCAGCCCGTTTTGCCCAGCAACCATCTCTGAAACGACTTTTATTTGGAAACCACCGGGCGGGCGCCGCGAAGGAGGAGCAGCGGCGATGCCGTCCCTGCCTCCGGGGCTTGGTACCCTCCGTGATGCTCCTCTGCCAGGGTCTTCCCAAAAACCGGGCACATTCCAGGGGAGATCCCCCGTYCCTCCCCTGCGCCGGCCGCACCGTCACCCTACACGATGCCCTCGCTGCGTTTGCTCCTCCACACCACGAGCGCTGTCATCAGCAGGGTGACCAGGACGGGCAGCACGATGAAGGGACACAGGACGCCGTTCGGGGGGTCGTGCAGCGCCCGGCCCGACGGGGAGCAGTTCCTGAAGTACTGTTTGTGCACGGCCACGAAGAACTCGTCCACCAGGCGGTTGGGCCAGTAGCAGTCGAGCCTCTCGGCGATCAGCGCCGTGCAGTTCGTCAGCTCCCCGTAGGTGCTGCAACACACACACAACACCGGGTGGCACCGCGGTGGCACCGGGCACCAGTGCCCAGACACGGGCACGCAACCTTCCCCCCATGCAATATAAAATACTGTATACATTACATATAGTATATACAAAATACTACACATATATATGGGCAATATAATATATCCCTCCCTGTACAATATATTACATACTATAGGTAGATACTTGTTATTTGAGCTATTAAATTTTGTAGCTATTTTTTTGAGTTTATAGCTAGACGGATACACCTAGCCCTATAAAAATATATAGTGGGCTTTTWAAAATGTATATAACCTATAAAAATATATTGGGTTTGAGCTTATTGGTAGATAAGTCTAAAGATATAGGGTATTTTAAATTCCCATCAGGTTTGGCCTCTTCAATGGCACTTTTAAGTGCTCACCCACAGCCCAAAGCAGTGTGCATTTATGGAATGACGTGAAGGTGGTGGTGGTGGTGGTGGTTTCTTTAGAGAAGGAAATGAAAACAGAAATAATATTTATAGAAATAACTAGAAGCAAGTTTGGAGGTTTTTTGTTTGGTTTGTGTTAATTTTTGCATGATTTCCTGACTGAACCAGTGCTATTAGAAAATTCAGGCTGGACCCACATTTTAAGCAAAGACCTTCAGGAAACCCATCCTAAGCTGGCCTTTGGAGCACCATCCTCCAGCTTGTGTGAGTTCAGYCCAAGGGGGACAGAAATAACTGCATTGAATCTACTTAAAATTCTCCTTTAAATTGCCTAAAAATGGGGAGTTTGCAGCTGTGCAGGACCACAGCCCATCYCACCTCTCTCTGACCAGCAAGTCTGTTTTTCCATTATTTTTTTTTAACACTTGGAAAACCAGGAGCAGCTCTGAGCCAGAGACACTGTCCCCGTGCCAGGCCATCCAGCAATCCTCTGAAATGACAGGTATTACTGAGCATTTCAAATCCTCCCTGCTTTAAAATTGGCTGTGCATAAAAAAATACATAGATACAATTTTTTCTCCCATCCCAATTAGTCACGCCTAATCCTAGAGAAGAAAAGCAAACCAAACCCCAGCTCTCCAATTAAAAACCTGCCTAGGGGGAGAAATATTTTAAAGCAGTTTCCCAGCTACTCTCCACAGCCCCTGTACATCTCCTCAGCTGGGTTTTGGGGCAGACTGTGCCCACACGGCCAGAGATTTAATTAAAGGGGCCTGCAGCTGCTAAAAGCAGCTTCTGCTCAGCATCCCAATGTGCAAAATTACCATTTCCCATCCATCAGCATCCTTAGGAGACCTCGGGAGCTGCAGCATCTTCAGGAACCAGAGGGAAAGTGTTAACAGGCGAATAAAAGCTATTTTTAAAGCTGAAGGGCCATAGAGCAGCTGGCTTAGCCCGTGCCCGGCTCCAACTGTGCTTCCATGGGGATAAATAGCTGCTCCCATAACTGTGTGTGAAGACTTGCAAGYAACCAAAGGCAAACGGTGCCAGCAAATGAAAGGATACACTGTCACTGCCCTTTGCAGGCAGGCAGCAGCCGTATTCCAGCGCTCAGCCGGCTCTGGGGACATGAGGTGGGACCCGAGGAGAGGAGCTGGGCAGCCACAGCCCCACAACAGCATGGCAGGACAAGGAGGTGGCCCCTCCAGGTCCCTCCATCCTGATGGGGTARCTTAAGATACCCTACGTCTGTCCCTTTTAGTTTTGCTGTCTTCATTAAAGCCCCCCTGCTCCAGGCGGGATGGCATCTGCACCAGGAGCAGGGTGGCATCACAGGCRCTCCCACTCTCCGGCCCCACAACCCCCAGAGCCGAGCAGGGATTGAATGGGAGGAGCCTAGAAGGAAAAAACTGTTTTCAGTGACAGCTACAAGGGCAGAAATGACACCGAGGGCTGCTGAGCTCTTGGCCAAGGGAGAGCAAGTCTGGGTGCGCTTCGAGAGCTGACTTGAGCCCTTTGCTTACACAGAGCATGCTTGACCATCAGAGTTTTATGAGCAGCCAACTAAAAGCAAAGCCAAACTCTCAGCTATGGCCAAGTGCTTTGATTTCTTCCACTTTATCTCAACCACCAGCCAAGCCCATCCCTGCCGCCTGTGGGGTCTCAAGCTGCCCCATATCCCAAACAGCYCTGTGAGACTCCATCCATCTCCTGTCCATCCCCACATGCACCCAGACACATGGCACTGAGGACCTTCTCCTCACAGATGCACTGCCAGCTACCACAGTGGGATACCAAGGGAATCCRTTTGCTGGGAAGGGATAAAGCAGACCCATCAGATCCATGCTGCTCACAATGCCTTGTCAGATGGGATCAGGATCCCTCTGGAGAGCAGCAGTGTTGTCGCCTGGGGCTGAGTGTGCTCTTCCCTGCCACAGCCGTGGTGAACATTCATCCCGCTGYGTCTCCAAAAAGGCATCTGGTTCTCTCTCTCCCCGCAAGCAGAGCCATGTTATGATGTTAGCACCACACCAGCCTGGTCCCACTGGGAATTCAGCCTGGGCTGGTGGTGAAATATCTCAGGTGGAGGAGGTGTTTTCCTGCCCAGCTCCGCCCTCCCCTTGGCACCCCACAGCCCAGCCCAGGAGAGCAATTTTCCCCTCACACACACCCCCATGCTCAGCAGGGCAAAGCTGAGCCAAGCTCTGGGAGCTGCAAGGATGATCATGGTATTCCTGAGATGTAATCTTCAGCCACAGAGTTAAACCTCTTTGGAGAGAAGGCTGGAACAGGATGCTCTGCCTAAGTGGGGATAAACCAGCTAGAACTTCACCCTATTTGTGAAAGTTCTCAGGGATAGATGGAGAAGGAAGGTCAGGATTTGTCCATTGGTTGTTGCCATTGGTAAGTAACATCAATCTCAATAATTATTTTGCTCCTTTTGACAGCATTGCTTCAATATTGTTTCAATAAATAGGGCAATATATATACTATGTAGTAAATAACTGGATCCAGCCCTACCCAGACACTGCCCAAGAAGGAGTTTCAGAAGCAAGGGGGTCCTTTGCATCTCCTGACTCAATGGCAGTGCTTCMCTAATAAACTTTTATTCCAGGCTTCCACTCTGCCCGTAGCAGAGGTAGAGTCAAGCTTTTGGCTTTCAGACAAGCCCACAGCTCATTTGCAAACCTCCATCTCCCAAACACCATCTCCTCCACAAAAATATTAAGAAGCTGCTACTGCAGTAGCACTGGGAAGAGGCCAGGTTTTCCCAGACAATCCCACCACTGCCAGGAGACAGGCAGCTGGCCCTGGAAAGCTTGGCTTTGCTTTGAAATTTTTTTTGTCTACCCAGTGTGAACTGCAATTAAAACTGTTTTTCCTGTCACCATGGAAATGGTTTGGGTTTAAAGGATGCTGTGGATGGACTATGTGGGGATGAAAACCCGCAGGCAGGGTGGGGACAGGGCTGGGCCACTGGTGGGAAACAGTCAAGGAATGCTTTAGGGTTTGATGGAATCCAAATGCTTACACTGCTATAAATCCTAAGGAATTCCTCTGGTTTTTTTATCACTGCAACGAAGACTGGAATTGGCTCTGGCATTTCTTCCTTGACAGCACTTGGATGTGGATGGTGTTGCACCAGGGTTGGGGTTCACAGGATTGACAGCTCTCTGTTTCACCACGAGTATCCAGGTATTTCCTATCCTCCCTGAATTCCTTTCTTCAGAAGGAAAAAAGAAAACACCACAAGGCTTCCCTTTTGCCTTGCAAGTTAAAAGAAAACATTRATTTCCTCCTCTGCAAGGCTGCAGGGTGAGCTTGGAGCCAGGCTAAAGGGGTATCCAGAAGGGACCTGGCAAGCTGAAGATAAATAAGATAATGAGATAATAAGAGAATGGATCAATCTGTTTTCTGTAAATAATGGATAAATAACCTGAAGACGCAGTGTGAGTTTGCTGGCAGCTGGGAGAGCAGCTCCCATCCCTGGCTGCAGCTGTCAGACCAGCACGATCCCCCTGGTGAGCTCCTTCCCTGCAGGACGCCCGCAGCCAGGCGAAAGCATTCCTCGGGGATTTTCAGGCATGCCACAGGGTAGATATATTTGGGATGAAGATGTCTGGCTGGGCTGGAGTGACACCCACAGCTGCAGCAGCACGAGCATCCCCTCGATGCTGTGCACAAATCCTCCTCCAAATCCGTTCCCTGGCCACGGCCCTCCAGCCAAAACCGAGCAGGAAAAATATCCACGAGTCATCAGCTCCTGCTGACGCGCCCGTGGGTGGCCAGCCCGACCCCTCCACATCCCCAAAATAGCTGCCTTGAGGGAGACCACAGCTCAGTCACCATGCCAATGAAGCTGGAATCAAAATGGCCAAGCCGATCTTTGGGATAATTCGTCACGCACAGCTGAGCTGGTGGCCAAAGCAGCTCAGCTACCACCATGGAGTGGAGGAG
The DNA here is from genome assembly GCA_018881555.1 of Amblyornis subalaris. Lineage (NCBI taxonomy): Eukaryota > Metazoa > Chordata > Aves > Passeriformes > Ptilonorhynchidae > Amblyornis > Amblyornis subalaris. The sequence goes on along the minus strand of JACAXG010000153.1, from coordinate 38,616 downwards.
CCCATGACATGGAAGAGCCCAAGATGCAGCTCCAGTCTGGCTTTTGAATCCCAGGGCAGCTGAAGCGTGTAACAGCTCACACAAGTTCTCCTGGTCCACAATGAAGAGTTGCCCATCAAAACCCACCAACTTTCCCTAAATAAGCTCAGAAAGCCAGCAGAGCTCAAGGGTGTTAGACAAACCTTCCCAGAGAGTTGGTGCTTGTCCGCATGGCCCAACCCAACCTCACCAAACACTGCTGGTGCAGAGAGACCCCTTGGTTACATCAGAACACAGCAGGACCAGCAGTGCAAGAGCTCAGCCAATGCCTCTGAGGGCGAGATGGGAGCAGCATCTGCAGCCTGTAAATAGGACAAATGGCCCACGATTATAAACTCTGCTGAGATGATTCATTTATCCAGATGTTTCCATCATACCATCCTCCACTGAGGAGGAAATGATGGACCTTAGGGGCATTTCCCTGCTAAATGCTGCATCCAGGAAACCGGAGCTCCAAATGCGATGCTGCTGGTGGTAGAGGGGCAAAACCTCCCAACATTTCTCCTTGTTTCAGACAGGTTTGGGGGGAGATCTGGGGAGAAAAGGCTCTAGGCAGGTGGTTTATTTCCATTTCTTTGTCTCACACCTGGTGCAAGTCAAATCCTTCCCCTAAAGCCAGAGGGGTGACCAGCCAGCTATGCCATCCCCTGCCCACTCCTGCTGGGACACCTTCCTTTCCCCAAAAAGAGGATGGTTATTCCCACACAGGGATAGTTCCCTCCCCCAGGGAGCAATGGTGTTGAGGCCACCCAAACCCCATATCCTTGCAGCTGATTTACTGCAGTTACTGGGCTATTTCTTCCCGATTTTTCCCGGTGTCCTGAGGGCATGAGAGGATCAAAGGAATGTCATCTCTTAAATAACCCCGAGCCATGTGTTTGCACAGAGCAAATGGACTCAGGCAATCAAATTAAACACTGCAAGCTTATCGACATTTCCTCCAAGTGCCTCAAGGATAACCAGTTTAGTTGAAGCTATTTAGGAGAAAAACAGGACGTGTGAGATAAAGAACAAGATGGTGAGGGCTGGAGCAACATCAGCAGCCCTGGGCATTTCTGAGCACCAGATGAGGCTTCTCAGAACCAGAAACCTCCCACAGCCTTTCCACTCTTTTTTCTTCCTCTCCATTTTGCCATGGATCAAGGGGAAAGAAAACTCAATAGTATGTTCAGTCACAGAATCATTAAGGTTGGAAAATACCTCAAAGATCACGGAGTCCAACCTTTGACCAAAAGATAGATACACACATATGTGTAGCTTTAATTTGGCACAGAGGAAAGGGCCACGAAGCAGGAAATCACCAAAATCTTGCAAAACCTCTTAAATTTTGTGCAAAACAGCTCATGGCACACACCACCATCTGCTCCCTGTTTCCAGCTGACCTCCATCCCCACTGGTGTCACATGAGCTCATTTTTGTTCTGCTGCTTCATTTTCCCAGGGAAAGGCCATGGCATAAAATGGAAAGTCAGCTGAAGGGGGGAAAAGGGGGGTTATTTTCTCTGCTCAAACCCTCATGCCAACACATGGCCACCCCTGACTGTTCTTTCAACTTCAATCAAAACCATCTCAGCAGGAGAATGATTTATGCCACAGTGGCACCAAAAAATTCAGCTCTGCTGATTATATATAGGAAAGAGCTAATCCAAAGAAAGCACTGTTTGCAATAAAAATAAAACCAAAACCGAAAGAAATTCCCCTCCAAAAATCCAACAAATCCCCACAGAGCAGCACATTTCCCCATATGCGACATCCCTGATCTCCCTGATGGGGATGCACTAAGCAGGGTTCCATTACCACCCTCCTTATCCCACAGAGATGCTCCCAAGCATTCCACCAGGGAAGCAAGGCTGCATCTCCGCTGCTCCCAAGTCATAAATCAAGGCTGACTCCCTGACACTGATTACAAACAGGAGGCTTAGCAGACGACTGCCATGCCATACCATTCCAGCCTCTCCCTCTAGTTGCTTGGAAAAATCAACACACAACTTCTGGAGGCAAAGGGTGAGCCAGCAGCTCCGGTGGGACAGCCTGGGATTTTCTCACAGCGCGGGTCTGAGGGTACCTCAGCGGGTTACGGGGTTTCCAAGCTGAGTTTGGGCTTTTAGGGCTGTCTGGAGGACCAGAATGCTGAGAAAAAATGAAAAATCTCATGGAAAATACACCCACCAAGCTGTGAGGCACCAGAATCCTCTGTGATGGGGGTCCCAATCTGCTGCTTCATTAACCCATYGATTCCCAGCACACAGCGGAGCTGTGGGCTTCTCGTACTGGAGCTCCGCTGCCGTGTGGTGGAGCATGATCACCACCCTGACTTCCAACCCCTGCTTAGGCTGGGGTCCTTGAAAGCCTCTTTAGTCACAGAATGGCTGAGGCTGGGGATGACCTCTGGCGATCCACCTCACCCTGTCCAAATGCCCCTGCTCAAGCATGACCACCTAAAGCTGGTTGTTCATGACCATGTCCAGCTGTTTTTTTAATATCTCCAAGGATGGACATTCCACATCCTCCCTGGGCGATCTGTGCCAATGCTTGGCCACCCTCACAGTGAAAAAGCATTTCCTGGTGTCCAGAGAGAACCTCCCATGTCTCAGTTTGTGCCCATGCTTTGCCACAAGGACACTTTCCTGGCTCCTGTTCAACCTGGCATCCACCAGAACCCCCAGCTCCGTTTCCGGTTTCTATCCAGGCAGCCCCAGCATGTCCTGGTGCCTGGGGCTGTTCCTCCTCAGGTGCAGGACTTTGCCCTTCCCCTTGTTGAACTTCAGGAGTTTCCCATCAGCCCATTTCTCCAGCTTGCTGAGGTTCCTGTGGACAGCAGCACGACCCCCTGCTGGGGTCATCCACTTCTCCCAGTTTGGTGTCACCTGAGGTGCTGGGGTTACACTCAGCCCCATCACTCAAAATAGGTTAAACAGGACAGTGCTAACCCCTGACCTCCAACTGGTATTTGTCCAATGATGGACACCCCCCGGGCCTGGCTGTTCCAGCAGTTCCCAATCCACCTCACCCAGCACAAATTTGTCTGTGGGGATCTTACAGGAGGCGCTGCCAAAGCCTCATGAAGTCCAGGCAGACAACGTCCACTGCTCTCCCCTCCACGCCCACCTCATGGCCCCTCCACACATGACCGGGATGGAGAAGCCCCTTCAGGGCTGGACCCAGCAGGGTCGGAGCCAGGGCAGGATCAGCAGCAAAGCAGAGTGAAATCAGTGTGTTATCCCCCGGCATGAAATAAACCCAGCGCTGACACCCTCACACCCCAAAATCAAAGAGGGGAGCAGGACAAGAGGGAGGAGCAGAGGGACCTCACTTACCCCACGGTCTCATCCCAGTCGCACCAGAGGCGCTGGCCGATGCCCTCCATGCTGAGCTGGAACTGCTTGAGGCAGTAGTGCCGGATCATCCAGCCGTAGTCGGCCTCCTGGCACGCCGTGGCCGCGATGAAGTGCTGGGCTGCAAGACAGGCCAGGGCCAAGGGGGTCAGGCTCTGCTGTGGGGGCCACAGCACCACCACAGCCCCCTGTCCCACCGCGCAGGACCCCCAGCTTTGCACACAGAGGGCACCTGGCACAGCAGAGCTGACACCAGAGCAACCCCAGCTCTTCAAAACCTGCTGCTCCCAGGTTTATTTCCCTCCTCACATCCCTCTGACCCTGCAGCCTCCATTCCCCTCCTGAGTGCCTGGCGCTGATAAATCAGTTATTCAAGACATGCCAGGAAAGTCATAAATTAGTAAGGATGTGGATTTATTCTCTGCTGGTCGCTTGAAATGCCTCTGGACTTTAAATGCCCAGGTTTATGGCTTAAACCATGTGTAAGGGTGTGGGGAAAGCTGGGGAATAACCCCAAGAGATCCCTGCTGTTGCCGAGCTAAGGACCCCTGAAGAATGATCTGCAGAGTGGCACACTTAGGAACAAATATCCACCTCAGATGGAACGCAGGGAAATCCATCTCTGGCTTCACGGTGCTGGTTGAATTCACTCTGGGAACGTGTCCCTGCTACTAGTTTGGGAACAGGGAAGGAAAAGGTGCTTCTTTACAGGCTCGTGCACCATCAGTGCAATGGTGCTTGCAACAGGAAAGGGAAAGGGACAGTGATGCTACAAAGAGAAGGGGAAAAAACCTCTGGAGGAATGATTTAGTGAGGCTGGCTATAAATAACAGCTTTCCCTAGGTCCCAAAGTGCCAGCTAGTGCCTTTGCAGCTCCTGGAGTGCATTGCAGGCAGGCAGCACATACCAGCTCTATTTTTTGCCACGTGTGAATAACTCTGTGCTTTATTTTTATCTTATTTTTTTAACACAACAGAATTGAGCTGCTTATTTAGTGGTCAAGGGACATCACCATGGGACACCATCGCTCTGCAGCCTCCAAAATCCTTGGACCACTTAGGTACCAGCATCCTATGGCAACGGGTGGGAAGCCAGGACCCACTGGGAATTTGGGTGGGGAGGGCCCCAGAGGCTTGGCTGATGTTCCTGGATGGCTGCAGGGCTCCCACACAGACGCTTTGGCCTGACTTGAGATAAGACAATGGGAGTTACTCAGCCAAGAGAAGTTAAGGAGCATTAAACCCTCACTGTGGCAATAATAAAATTGAGTTTATCAAAATCTCAAGCTCTCCCCAGCTGATACCAGCCAGGGGCACAACCTCACCCACAGAGAAACCCTGCTCTGAAACGGGAGGGTTTGAGATGCTGAAGCAAAGCAGCAAGGGAAGAGAAGCAGCAGGAGGTAGAGAAGGTGCAATCATTTTACGCGAGGCCTGGACTGCAAATCTCAAGCTCAAGGATGATTGATGGCCAGGCAGCTTTTCTCCCCTTCCCATCCCTTCCAATCTGGATGAACCTAGTGAAGGAGTGACACGGCTGAGCRAGCACCAGCGTCCAGGGGAGGCTCCGGAGCCACCCCAGGGGTCACCCCTTGGTGACGTCCATGCACTGGACTGTGAAGGACAAGTGCCCTGTAAATATCACACCCATCACGTGTCTGGACAAGCAGCTTGCAGAGAAAATGCTGCTGGGGAACGTGTCAGGTGCAGAGCAGGAGAGCACAGGAAAAGGGGACAAGGGAGAGCAGGGGAGGAGAAGGGATTAAAGGGCAGATGGATGAGCAGCCAAGGGGATTGAGGAGCAAAGGACGAAACAGGAAGAAATGAGTGAGACACGCAAAGCACGGAGAGAAACTGAGGAAGACAAAGCCACTTGAGGAAATTCAGCAGTGATGCAGCACAAGGAAGAAGAGAAGCAGAATTTAACCAAGCATGGCCAGGCTGCGCTTTGCCTGGCTTTGCTCCTCCCCACTCTCACTTAGGATGAGCCTAGAGACAAGTCACTTGTACCACAACTATCCTTAGGGATACCCAAACATTTCCTGATGACCACACAGCTGCTTATGCAGAACAAACCTGAAGGAAAACACCTTAACCTTGGGTGGAGAAAGGAGAAACACTGAACAAACCATGGGGAGGAAGCAACTGAGAACCACAAACTGGCTGCAAGTAGCTGGTATTCAGCATGAAAATGAGCCCAACTATTAAAAAGAAAAAAATAACTCAAACATAGTAAAAACCAAACCCTGGGGAGACTGAAGCACTTGACAATCACAGCAGCTCAAAAGACGCTGCTGGGCTGGACGTGGCTGTGGGCTGAGCACAGGCTCCAACTCATCCACTTGCACTTCTTTCCTGCCTCTTGTCTCAGCTCTGGAGGTCCTTCAGAAGCAGGTCACCACCCTTCTGTCCCCCCTGGCAGCTCCTCAGTGCTCCCCAGGAGCTCTGCCTGCGCCACCAGGACTTGCTCCTGGAAGACGCCTCTCCCACCACATGTCCGGTACCTATACGTGGGGTCTGTCTGCAAATCCTTTTCCGCCGTGAGGAAACCAGAGCCATCAGCCACAGACCTTTCCCAAGGACATTTGATTTTGGACATGGTGAAGGGCTCTTTTGTTTCACACCCGAGAGGAGTGAGGCCCAGCAGGGCCTGTTGTGTAAGTGCTGCAAGGATGGAGCTGGGCACAGCAAGGCAAAAAAAAAAGCTCTTTTGTTTTCAGCTGACTGGGAGAACTGACTTTAGCTGTAATTGCACATTTTAAGGTCAAAGTGAGGAGAAGCTCCTGCCACGTTTCCACATGGTCCCCACCTATATCCCTGCTGCTTCACAGATTTCCCCCAAATCCACATCAAGCTGGGACAGGCTCGGAGTTTGTAACAACAGAGGAAAAAAAAGCAGGAAGGGATTTTTGTATCTCCTGGCTCTCATTCCAGAAGGTTTTCCTTCTGCCCTCAGCCCTGCTGATGGAGATGGTGTAAGTCAGCTGCAGTGAGCTGTAAATAACTGAGCTCCGGAGCGGTCACGGCTCTGTACTTAGCAGCATCCATTTGTGAAGACAGCAAGGAGCTGCTGAATAAATGAGCTCCAAAACTCGACTGAATGAAGGCTGAGCTGCCTCCAAAGAGCTCCCCTCCCCTGGGCCCCCGTCACTCCGGTTCTCTCAGGAAAAATGGCATGGCTGCAGGAATGCAGAGGTCCTCTGGGAGCATCCCACTGGAGCCATGCAGTACCTCCAAAGCCTGCTTGGTCTTTAGGAGCCACACCACAGACACAGAAAATCATAGAACCCTAGAATGGTTTGGGTCGGGTTGGGTTGGAAGGGACCTTAAAGCCCATCCACTTCCACGCCCTGCCAAGGACAGGGACACCTTCCATTATCCCAGGTTCCTCCAAGCCCTGTCCAACCTAGCCTTGGACACTTACAGGGATGGGGCAGCCACAGCTTCTCTGGGCAGCCTGTGCCAGAGCCTCACCATCCTCACAGGGAAGAATTTCTTCCCAATATCCCATCTGACCCTGCCCTCTGGCAGTGAGAAGCCATTCCTCTTCCTCCTATCACGAGGATTGTTGATGAACAACCTTCCCTGCTGAGAGAATCCCTGATTGCCTTTTAAAAGACGTAATTTTAAGGATCTTTCGTTTGCCTCCTTACAGGAAACATCTGGAGAGTGGTGGTGAGGAGGTGATTGAAGGGATGGCTTTTGCAGGCATCCCAGATCCTCATGATTGTCCTGGGACTGATATCCTGGAGAGTCCCAGCAAGCATCCACCAGGACTCAGCTTACTGAGGCTTAGCTACAGAAAGCCTGTCACACATTTAATTCAGCAGGAAACAGTCTTGGTCCTGAATTGCTACAAAAATTTCGGGAAAGCAACTAGACTTTCTTACATTGCTCTTACATTGCACTTCTCAGAGCTGGAGTCTGAACCAAGAGCTCTGGGCCACCCCTCCAGAAACAGCTTGGGGACACCACCCCCTCCTCCTGTCACTGCTGTGAGCTCACACATTGACGGTTCACCAGCAGAAATCCCTGGCTATGGCTGGACCTCCAGAGTTTTTTTGAGGGAAACTGTTCAGGGCTTCATAGCAAAGAGCAGGAAATAGCCAGTATTCATCAAAAAGCCTAAACCCAAAGATGGCAGATACTTGCCAAGTGACACTCACAGAACGGCTGGCACTGGGCAAGGCACACATAGCACCAGCAAAGCTCTGAGGTCTGAGAACAAACATCCCAGTATCTTCCTCTGGGCATCTCCCAAATTCTGTGACCTCCCCTGTGAAATGATCGGTGCTCTCAACAAGCCCAAGATGGAAACAGTCTGTTTGCCCCTCCTTTTCCAGGTGGTGGTTTTGCTGTTTTATTGAGAACAAGCCTCGTGGTTTGGACTTGGTTGCAGAATAAAATACTCCTGGAGGGTCGGGAGAGGACATGGGGCAGGAGGCAGAAGACGAGCGTGAAAAACATCCCAGTTTGCAGCCACAAAAATGGAAAAATCGGCCTCTTCCAGCATCTGCAGAAGCCTGGGAAGGGTCTGGGACCCTCTGCTTAAAAACACACTTCAGCAGAGGCTTCGGAGGTTGCAAACGTCCCTTGGTTCACCAGGAAAAAACTAAGCTGGTGTTTAGCAAAGACGTGTCACACTGGCTGGGACACTTTTTTTGGGCAGAAAACTGCAGCTGTAGGAGCTGGGGACAGCAGGGTGGCTGGCCCAGCGCTGTGTCTTCCTCAGGAGCCATCTGCTCACTCCTCTTGCTGACAGCCTGGGCTGTGCCCTCGCAGTCAGACGAAACCCCGAGCCCTGGCAGGGCTATTTCTGTCCGGATTCTGCACAGGGAATGTATTTTTAAAGCCTCTCCTCCCTGCCCAGCTGGGTCAGGACAGGCTGGGATCCAGCAGTGGCTCCAGGGGCTGTGCAGCAGCTTGGGAAAGGAGATGGATGGAGGGTCCAAGCCCTGCAGGTGATCATGTGGAAGACAGAGACCTGCACAGGACTATCCCATCCCAAATCTGCACATGGATGCTTCAGGAGTATCCTCGGGTCCCCAAACCAGGCAGCCTCTGCCTCCACTGCCCACTTGCTCTGTTGTGGCACTGTCCCTTCATCTGCAGGACCTTCTCTCCTAATACAGCCACTCAGGATGTAAATTAAGAGGGAATTCATGGGATTTGAGGGTTTTTATGTGCTGAAAGGGAGCAGGGATTTTTCAACATGCCCCTGACTCATGGCACAGAGACAATTTTGGAAGTGGGGGGAGATGTGCCTGTCTCCCAGCACCGGGAAGGCCGATCCCACGATATCTTGGACAGGCTGCTGATGCTCACTTGGGAGAAGGGGATCTCCCCCTCCCTGCCTGCCTGCTGTTCCAGGGGGCTGCAGATGGAGCAACAGAAGGAAAACTACACAGCTACTACTTGAACAGAGCAGTCCAAGTACAGCACGGACACGGGGACAGAGCCCAGCTGGAGCTGCCCAGGGAGCTCTGCAGATGGAAAACTCATCCCAAATTTTGCCTGTCCAACAGCTTCACTACCACGAAGCCAAAAAAGCTTTGAAAGGACTTGAGGACTCAGGAAACGGAGATGGGGGAGAAGACACATGGGCTGAGAATGGAAAAAACCTCATGGTAGGGGAAAAACTTTGCAAGAAAAGAGGCAGGGCAAGGAACGCTCAGTGGTAGGAAATGGGATATTCCCATGAAAAACACACATGTGGCTGCAGCTTTGCTTAAGCTGCTTTGGCAATTGAGTGCAGGAGCTGCAGTCCCAGGGCAGAGCATCACCACAGGCCTTCCCCCAGCTCCCCAGGTCAGAGGGATAAACACTTGCTGGCCAATTCCATTAAGTCCCAGCCAAATGAGACCTCTGTGCCAAATACACACCCATGGTGGGAGGTGCCATGGCTTAAGCGCTGTGTAAAATCCTCCTTGGGATTGGGAGACAGTGGACACTTGAATCCACAATCAAGAGAGAAGGTCAGTTCCTGCTTGGCCAGACTGGGGACAGGCCCCTGTTAGGGACCTGGCCATGTGGAAAGCTTCCAAAGGGGCCAAAAGTGTCCACATCTTAGGGAATGGAGCACACCATGGGGGGTGCCTGAAGAGCACGCTGGGGTCCATCCCCACAAGTCCCGTTTTGGGGGACATGGCCTGGATGAGCACAGGAGCGGAGCCAGTGAGGGCTGTGCTGCACAAAATCCAGGCTGGATGCTCCAGGAACACTTTAGGGGATAAACATCCCTGGGCACAAAGACAGGTTTACAGTAAAAGGCAGTAACAGGAGAAGGTCAAGCGGAAACAAGCGGATCCCAAACAGGCCAGAACATCCAGCATTGGGAGGGACCCACAAGAATCATCAAGTCCTACTCTTGGCCCTGCACAGGAAACCTTACACCATCCCAAAGCACTTCCATGTTTCTTAAATCATTCAGATCCTCAGGAAATAGATCACTTTTTCGTATTAAGGAGAAGTGCACCCAGAACCTAAAGACCCTTTCATCTGATTTATTAACTCGGTGTAGCAAAGGGGGACTTCATCCCTGCTCCTAGAATGGTTATTCCTTTCATTTTATTACACCAAGCAAGATAAAGAGAGAGCTGCTTTTTTTCCCAGCCAGCACTAACGAGGTATTTTGCATACAGCTGAACATCATCATGAAACCCAAAAGGATCTCCAAGGTTTTAACTTTGGCATCCTGTTGTGCCTGCAAAGGAAGGAAGTGATTTATCCATTGAGCTGATACTTAGATGATTTGTAGGCATTTGAGCTTTTGCTGTCATTTTATAGCTATTCCAAGAGGGCACAAAATAAACTGCCTAAAAATAACTGCCAGGGAATTGTTAGTTGAAGTTGAGGTGGAAGCCAGCTGCCTGAAAACAATGATTGTTTGGGGGCTTTTGGAGACTCAGGAGATGCCTGGGGGGCAGAGATACCACTGCATTGTGTTATTCCTCTTTCAAGTATTTTATGAAGCACCTACAACAGTCAACTCATCCCCAAAGGAAGGATAATTTAACATCACTGCAATACAGAATTCCACAGAACAGATCCTGTAAGATGCAGAATATGGGATTAAAATGAAAATGGAAAATAAAGGTTTGTACTTTGCAGCCCAATGCAGAACAGTCCCGCTTAGCTGGGTCACCGGGGGTTGACTTTACGCTATAAAGCATTGCTGTTAAATAATATTAACTACTAAACACACTGAAATAGGCTATGCCAAGACCCTGGTCCCATTTCTTTCTCTCTTTGACTCAGCTTCCCACCTGTACTAGCACAAGTTATGGTATGTCCTTGTTATCCACCAGAGGCTGCCAGGCACATTTTCAGGAGCCCTAGACTTGATTCTGCAGAGGACAGATACTTTTATTCCGCCCAAAATTCACTCAGAAAGTAAAATAAAATCAAAAGCAGCCGAGAAGGGAGGAAGGAGAAAGGAAATCAAAACCCAGGTGTGCTGAAATCCAGCCACTGGCTGACTGCAAATCAGGGGAGGGATAAATCTGCCACGAGCTGTTAGTTATAAAGATAATTATATCCTTGATGAATAGTGGGGTCTTGTGGAAAACAGCTCTCCTTGACTGAATTAATGGAGGAAAACCACAGGTTTTAGAGACACAGTGGCAACGTGTGTACAGCCCTGACTTCACTGGCTCCACCCCTCCCGAGTTTAAATCAGCACTGGCCATGGCCACCATCAAATCCCTGCTCATGGGAACAGGGTGGAAGAAAGCAGGGATCTCCACTGGATTCTGTGCATCCCTCCATGCAACCAGCAGCCAGGGGCTGCAGGAATGCCAGCCCCAGGAACCAGCCACATCCCTCCTGCCTTACAGAGGAGGACCATGGTTTCCAACATCCCCATCTCAACACCTTAACCCAGCATTAGACCCAGCTTTAGAGTTATTTTTAAAACATCAACAAAGCACTGGATGCCACAGATGTCAGCTCGGTCTCAAAGCCAGGCTGGTCTGGTTGCACAAAGCCAGGGAGAAACCAGCAGCCACCACACTCCAGATCTCAGGAATGTGCTAAAGGCAAATACACACTCCTTCCACCCCCAGGATTATTTTTTCCTTCAGCTATTTCAGCTGATTGAGGCTAAAATAAGAACAGGGAAAAGTAACACCAAGGTTAAAAGTGCCTGGCATTGGCTTGGAGACAACACACTGTGATCCTGCTGGTTCAGGTTTCAACCGGTGTTAAACAGAGATTATTTTGCTACATGGGACTATCAAACATTTTATTGAATTACCTTCATGATAAAAAAAATCAGTGCCTGGGCAACCCAACAGATTGCCCATGAAGGAGGACATAATGAGTAAATATAAGAATTTGTTAGGGAGAAAACCAAAATAAATAGCCTCACTGTCATGTTGGTGCATCCATCATAGGCTGCATACAACAGCAGCCTGACTAAATACTTTCAACACAGAGTTCCCAGACTAAAATCTGCTGCTGAGCCACATAGCTGCCCGGGAATCATTGGAAAAATTTATTTTTAACAGAGATTTCTGATGTGGTTCTTCTTCCTTCCAGCTTAAGAGCGCTCAGAGATTGCAGCTCTCTGCAGCTCACCCACACACAGCACTGCTGCTCTCCCCACAAACTTTACCTCAAGCATACAGGGAAGCCCAAAGGGATCACCCTTGGCTGAAATACAGAGGTTTCCACCGAGGCTGCTGCCTGCCTCCCCGCTGGGGTGCTTCTCTGAGGTGTCAGSCTGTGCTTTCAAATCCCCAAAAGCTCATGTTGTAGAGGCACAGAGACAAGTGACTGAAACCATGAAGCAAGTGGATTTGACGATTAACAGCAGCCAGCTCCGTAGGCAGCGTCCACAGCAGCACAGCGACGGAAAGGGACCAAGATTCCCTGGTATTCACCCAGCCACAGCACGAATTTACGTGGCAAACCCCAGCCATGGCTATATTTTAGAGAAGAAAAATGCATTTAGCTATTTGAGTGGGCCAAAACATGCTGCATTTCCCCTCTAAGGGATTTTTAATGCTCCTCTCCCTCCATCCCAGAAGTGTTTTCGGTCCTCACTCGTGCAGGGTCTGTGCTGGCAAGGGCTGTGACAACAACCATGGTTTTGGGGCCCAAACCTCCCCCAACCCCCCCCCGAGCCTGACTTTGCAGTCTCAGGGAGGCAGAATGAACTTCTCAGTTGAGAGCAGTAACTCCAGATTCCCACCCACAGCTTTCCAAGACCTCCCTCAGCTCTGCCATGACCCGATACAGATTTCCAGCCCCAAGCCCATACGCCACTGGTTGCTGCAGGAATAGAGCTGGCATGTATGGGAGCAGTACAAGAAATTATGGGGTGGAAGCAATTTCCTTGTCCCTATTCACATGCTCAGGTTCTGAGTCCTCTCCATCTCAGAGATGCTCTGAGAGGGACGAGGAACGTTTTATGTTATTGTCAGGGATTTCTAACAGGACACTCTCTAAATATTGAGGAGGATTTTCCCAGAGAGGCTGTAGCCTTAAATCACACTTTCAAGAAGTTTTAGCTTTTTATAAAAGAGGCGCTCAAACTGAAATCACTGGCAGGCATTACTGAGTGTGCTTTGGGCTGAGAGAAGGCACAAAGGACTTGACTTCCTGTTTTCCAGGAGAGGTCATAAACAGTGCCCAAAAGTTTTGTTGTTAAGAAAGGATCCTTTTCTGTGGAATACGCAAACACAGTGCTGTCCAGCATAGACAGAAGATGCAGGAAATCAATGAAGAGAGTAATATTTTACTGGCCTGATTTGCAATTGCCTCTTGTCTCTTGCAGTAATCCAGTTCTCTAAACCCAAAAGAAATTCAAGCAGCACAGCCCAGCACTGCCCTCAACCACCAAAATACAGCGCAGAGCTGTGTTGTGGTGCCAGTCATCACTGGCCCAGTAACAGCAAGAGCCTGGCTCATCCCCTCCTCCCTGAGCAGCCTCCGCAGGGAGCTGCAGCCAAAAACCAGAAAAAGCCTCATTTTACCTTATTGGAAGTGGTTACCTTGGGGTACAGCTGGATCCCAGGCCTGCTGAATGAGATGGGAGTTTTTAGGATGGCTGATTCCCTGACCACCACTGCTTTTGAAAGACTGCAGCCAGTGCTGAAGTTACTTCAAGCTTGAGCTTTAAAAGACAGGCTGTTCTTTTACACCCTTCCTTTTTAAAAAGATATTTCTCCCTTTAAAACACCTGCTTCCTCAGAAGCATCAGTGACCTCAAAATTCAGGACTCCACCATGATTTCTGGGCACTCAGTTGCCACTTGCAACTTCAGGGCAGCCCTGACTGGGTGCAGGGCTGTATGAGCAGAAAGACATAAAAAGGCTGGAGTTTTTGTTAAATGTGCTCCAAAAAAAAAAATCCCAGGAGGAGAATTCAGTGAAAGACAAACACATGCACAGCACCCATGACCAGCTGCCATCGGGCATCCTGCTGCATCCGAGCCCAGTGGAGATGGAAAGGAGCAGCCTGGAGTACTTTTAAAAGTTACAGCTCCCAAACCAAGAGAAAGAAGGGTCAGGAAAAGGAGACAGGGGCTGGGAAAACAGAGCAGAGAGAAGTCCTAGCTTACGGAAGTTAGTGCTCGCTGGCACGGGTTTCTGCACCCAGCGACCTGCAGCCTTTCCCTGCAAGCCAGCAGGGGAATGTGCCTGGTCCGAGAGCCGAGGAGCAGTAAATGCTTCATTCCATGGTACAGATAAGCACATCATGTGCAGCACAGCTCAATGCATTATTCACCAGGGCTTGGGGGAGAAAACCGGCACAGGGGAAGGAAGGGAAAAAAGTAGTTTGTGCTTCATCGAGGAGCACTTTGATTTCATGGAAGATCCACGTTAGGATGAGGGTGTACGGTTTCCCTTCTGAGCACCTTAAATAAACACACTTCTACACAGCTCCAATATGTGATGCCTCAGAGCTTTTGCTGTGGGCACACAAGCACGGCACAAGTCTCTACCTGTTGCATAGGAAATGCCAGAAGCAGCAAAGAAACCGAGGCACGCTGCGTGCCACGGAAACAGCCAGGCAACCCAAGAATTTCCAACCCCATCACCTGCGAAGGCCAGAACGGCCAGCCCCAGCTCAAAGAAGCCCGTTGCAAGGAGCACTTCTGGCTGCCTCCTCTGCCCTGCGGCTCAGCAATGGGAAGACGGAGGCTCCAAAGGCACTCATTCAAACTTTGCAAGCGAAGGCACGGACGGCTGCCAGCGGGAGCACGCCTCAGGACATCTCACCGACCAAGCAGGGAATGCCACACAAAGCGGGCTGTGTCCCACAGCAGCAGCACCTCGCTGCTCCCCAGGCCAAGCGCGACGTTCTCCCGCGTGCCGGCGCCCGACAATCATTTCTCCTTTGGCTTGCCCGCTGCTGTGCCGCCAACGAAGCCAGGCTGGAGCCTCGCCGGCTGTCGGGGACAGAGGGCTCAGGCGGCGAAGAGGCGGCCGGGGCCGCACGCCCGCGCCCAGCGCAGAGGGGAATCACAGGGAGGCGCAGCGGCCGCGGGCAAGTTGTGTCCGAGCGGTCACACTTACCCAGGACGAAGCAGAGGAAGCGCCGCGGGAGCAGGGCCATGGCCCCGCGGCAGGAGCGGCTCCGCTCCCGGGGCCGGGCGGGCTCCGCGCCCGCGGCGCTGCGCGAGGGGCGGGCCCCGGCCCCGCCCCGCTCCCCCGGCGGCAGCGCCGAGCGGAGGAACGAGGGGGAACAGCTCCGCCGGGGGCGGCGGCGGGAGGGAGCCCCGGCCCTCGGCGTCTCCGTCTCTTCACCGCAGCCTGGTGCCGCGCCAAAGGGAGCCAAGAGGTCACAAGGAAAGCAGCGACGAGTCCTTCTTCATCACGCCCTTGCCTTGGCTCGCCTTCCATCTCCACCGAGGCAATTTCTCCCGAGCCTAACAATCCTACCGTCCCCCTTTTTAGCCTTGCATGTGAACATAGAGGGTGCAATGCAGTTTTAGAGAGAAAAGAAATATTATGTGGTTTTCTCTGGGTTTTTTTAACCCAGTGGCAGGCACATSGTTCCTGAGCTCCTACAGCTCCACCTGCAGCTCGTTACCGACTTGTGCCTGAGCAGCAGAGCCCGCCTGGGCTCCTCAGGGGCTCTGCATCACGATGTGCCACTGGGAGCAGGTGAGGGCTCTCTGCCTGCTCTGTTGGTGCCCCACCCATCGCTTCTCTCCCACCTAAGTCAGCTCTCCCTTTCCCAGGGAGAAGAACAGTCCAAAAGGAAACGTGAAGGTGTGAACACCACAGTGTGCTAACTCGAGGCTTTCCCATCATACCCACTTCTGCTTGCCCCGGAGGAACAGATCAGCCTGCAGGCCAGAGAGCCCCTTCTTCCTAAACTGCTAACACCTGCCTGAGTACAGAGTCAAGTGCGGCCAACAGCAACAGCCACAGCTGTGGCTGAGAACGTGGCACAGCAAAGGCCAGGGCTGCTTTCAGCTGCACACACCAGGGAACGAACCAAAGCTGAGGCCTCCTCACCTGTGGCCCGTGGGCAGTACAAAGCCAGGGCTCTGATGGACAGTGCTACCCACAGAGGGGGAGCAGAAGAGATCCCCAAACAGCACCACACTGGCCCAACGCTTTGAAGAACAGATTTTAATC